>ML685772.1:14242432-14327501 GCA_007922175.1 Pelusios castaneus | reverse complement strand
ACACACACACACACACACACACACACACAGTGCTTTAAGTGCTTTAATTGGGTCAATTTCAAAAGCTAAAAATAATTATGAGCCAAATCAGCTGGGAGAAAGAAATAATTTAAGAACACCTTACTAGTTCACAGTCCCACAACTGATCAAGAAGGCTATACTCTTTAAAAGCAACAACTTTGTTTAGAGGAGATGTGAAGGTAGCTATAAAAATGTGTATATAAGACAAAAGAAAGGAAAGGAAAGTTAATAATCATAAATATAATTCAGAAATTAGCAACTGAAGAAAATTGATAAGGAAAGCAAAGCAACACAAGAAAAATCTTTGGTCAGCTGAGTTAAGAACAACAACAAGAAGAAGTTTTTAATATATATTAGGAACAAAAAGAATCTTAACCATGGTACCCATGATTTATTAGATAGAAATTATAACATTACCAAAAATAATGTGAAAAGGAGATGTGTACATTAGATATTTCTGTTATGTATTTGGGAGGGGGGGGGGAAATGATATTGTCTCATCATATGGTGATAGCATTCTTTCCATTCTACCAGTATCTCTGGAGGCTGTTAAACAGAAGCTACTGAAGTCAGCCCCTTCTAAACCAAAAGGTTCAGATAACTTGAATACAAGAATTTTAAAACAGATGGCTGAGGGGCTTACTGGACCATTTAATGTAAATTTTGAATGTATTTGGAGCATTATGGACATTCCAAAAGACTGGATTAAAACTCACGTGGTATTAATTTTTAAAAAGGATAAATGAGATAATCTGGGGGAATAATAGCCCTGCCAGACTGACATCAATCCCCAGCAAAATAATGGAATAGCTGGGATGGAACTTGATTAATAAAGAATTAAAAAGAGGTTAATATAATTAATGCAAATCAACATGGGTTTATGGAAAATCGATCCTGTCAAATTAACCCAATATCTTTGATATCATAATTTTGATTGATAAAAGTAATAATGTTGATGTACTAAGATTTTTGTAAAACATTTGACTTAATCTTGCATGACATTTTGATTAAAAAACTGGAATGATATAAGATGGTTGGGATGGAATAGGAAATGGCTGAATCCCACACACATCTTCTGAAATTTCCCTATGTAAGATGATGCCAACCTCATCACTGTATTTTTATACAGGGTCTCTCCTATACACCAACTTCCCTGAGAAGGTCATTAGTGGGGACTACATGGAAGCATGATTTCTCAGACAACTGTTGTGCCGTGTGGACCGCAATTCCTCAGGTGCAGTGTGACAACCTGAGGCCTCACAGACCACAAAACACTTCCAAATCTTGATGTTGAACCCCTCCCCGATCTGCCTACAGGATGCACATAGGGGACAATTTAGAGGAACCTGTGAGATACACCTTGCAGAGTTTCATGTAAAGTATCATTTCCTTATGGAGGTTTATCTGCACAAGGAGACAATGTGATCCATTGTAATCACAGAAACACTTATTAAAGCAGCTCTGAAAACATGGGTTCCCAGAAGAAAACCTCATGAATTTTTCTGAAAGTGATTGTTAAATGTTTGTCCTTCTCCAGCTAGTTACATGATAACCATGTTATTATATTATATTGTGTACATGAAATAAAGACAGTTAGAAAATACAGTGAATCTACATGAATTATTGGTTAGCATGTAGGCCTGGGCATCAAGGGGCCTGGGTTTTGTTCCAAATTCTACAAATGACTTGCTGTGCAAGGTTGGAGATATCACTTTGTCTCAGTTTACTCATTTGTAAAATAGGGATAATAATGCTTAGCTATTTTTATAAAGGAGTTTGCCAGCCTCAGATGAAAAATAATGAAAAACACAAGCTATCATTACTATTTTATTTTTATTATTGTTAATTTTAGAATCTTCTCCTCATCTTCAGTTTAGATTATGTTTTCATACAAATATTGTTTTTCAAAGATTAAGAGATAGACATTCAGAAGAAACAGCACTTTCTTTTTTCCCCAAGCACTGCTTTGTTTTCTTAAAATACATTTTAAATAAACTAGTTTAAAAATAAAAATGTAAATCCCTATTGTACAAGGGTACTAGATGCAACATTTACAGGGGTAACGGTAATTGCATAGCTAAAATTCAGTCCAATTGTTTGAAAAATTAGAGGTAAGAGTTTAAAATACATGATTAGTATCCAATTATCATACTTTGAAAAGTGTCCAAGGCAAAAAGTAGCTTGGCACATCTGTTCCTCAGTTAATGTCCTCTCATGTTTGTTTTACTGCTTACATTGTTGGGTAGGGCCACAGAGCTAACCATAATATCACTGACAAATTATATTACTGAAGGAAGAAGTTCTATCAGACATTTCCCTTATATGCAGGTTTTAAACCAAAGTGGGGGGGAGCCCCAAGGCCTTGTAGAAACCAGATTAGTATTTGGTCTATTTTCAAGGGAGAAAGATCATAGGTCAGTTTTGTTATTTTCCATGGTGGATCTTGGGACAATCATAAGGCTTTGGAATAATGAGTGGAAAAACAAATTAGAATATTGCCCAGGGCACGATAACAGCAATTAAGATCTAAGTTACTAATGGCATTTTTAGGTAGAATAACTTAATAAGAAATAGGGGGGAAAGTCAGGAGCTGGACTCTGTAGAGCAGTAGGAGTCATTATAGTAATTAACTGTAACTTAGCCACATCACTGTAATAGGATCAAAGTCCTAAATAATAATAAGCAAAATTACCCAAGAGTAAGCACTACATATTAAAAAAAAATATTTTTTGCTGTTTGCATATTAGCGCTTGCCATTGTCATTTCTTATCTGAACATAATGCACCATTTCCAACATCATGCAGAGTATAAATGTAACCATGTTTGTGCTCATCCTTTTTAAGTTGGGGTAATTATGTCTAATTTTGTTCCTCTTTGCTAAAGTGCGACAGGTAAAAGAGACAGCATAAAGGAAACAGGCAGTTCAGCAGCCATCCCACAGGAGTTAACTGGTTCCAAGTGCATTTACCACTAAACTATGCTAAACCAATCTGTAATCCAATGGCCATTTTCAAGATTACGAGTGATCCAAATGCCAAAGAAACCTAAATCAATTTTCTCCTTTGTCCCAATAGATCAATTATCCTTTTATATAAGGGGGGGAAAAACGCACTCTTGTTCTGTGGTACATACAAGGACTTTGAAATTCCTAGGATCGGGATCAACAAAGCTATTATCACTCTGCTGGAAAGGCAAGAAAAAGCAAAGGCTTTGACAGATTATGCAATGGAGTTACTTAAAAGAACTAAGTTCTGTGGTGAAATCAAGATTTTGCATGCTTCCATATTTCTCCATACAGGCTAAATTTTATGTGTTTGAACCCACACTCTTTGATATATATAGCTTGGATGCAGTTGCATGAAACTCATTTCAGACTTGTATGAATTCATTGATTTAGTAGGGGAAGGATTGGTCCTGCTTTGAGAATGGGGTTGGACTAGATGACCTCGTGAAGTCCCTTCCAACTGTAATCTTCTGTGAGTCAGATATATGCCAATGTCTGAACAGTATATAACTGATTTTTATGATGCACATTGAAGTTTACAAGGATAAACAATGTGCACATACCCCAAGTCCATAGGACTAGGTACTGTGGCTAATGCATTAGTTATGCCCAGTTTTTAACCCAGAATTCAGATACGAATGTCAATAATATAAGTAGACGGGAAGAATTTGAAATTTGGGCCCCATCCACCCAAAAATTCACAGTTCACAGCTGAACAACAGAGAGAACCATTCAGGTATGACACTCAGGTTCCTCCATAGAAAGATTTATCATTTAGTTATTTTCTACCTTGACTCTGCACACAATTTTTTATACACAAGTAGCCCTTTAATGCCAAAAGGAGCCTGCAACATATACATTCCACTGTATCACAAAAACACTCTCACCCTCACCCCCCATTTCTAGATTCAGATGTCTTTAAAACACAGAGCTAGATTCTGTGCAGTACAGCAGGTTCAGTGCAGCAAAGAGAAGATTAAGGTAGGTTTTAAAAGCTAGTTTTTTCTACAGTCTCTGGACCATATTCTCATTTACACTAAGTTCCTTTTCATGTTCTAGCAGCACATAGCCATCAGAAATTAAATTTATATCCTTTTTGTATTGCCAGAGTGGTGCAAAGGGGCTGACTTTTAAATGAGAATCACATATTCTCTTCTCTGCTCCCAAGGTTCTCACTCTATAGCAGCATCTCTTTTCTGCTATTAGTCCCCCTTTTTTCTCTCCTATAATTTCTGGCCAGATTGTCTCCCTCATTCAGCATTTTATTGCACCAGGTGAGGCCTGTGTTCAAGAAGTGCCACATCTTAAGTAAAGTAAAACCTCACAGTTATGAACACCTCAGGAAAAGAGGTTGGTTGTAACTGAACAAAACACTGTGATGGTTCTTTCAAAAGTTTACAACTGAACATTGACTTAACACAGCTTTGAAGCTACACTATGCAGAAGTGCATAGTGCATAGACGCACTATGCTGCTTTTAACCATCTTAATTGAAATAAAACAAGCACAGAAACTGTTTCCTTACCTTGCTAATTTTTTTAAAACTCACCCTTTATTTTTTGTTAGTAGCTTACATTTAACATGGTATTATATTGCATTTGCGCTTTATTATTATTTGGGAGGGGGGAGGGGGGAGGTGTCTCCTCTGCCTGACTCTGTATTTCTGATTCCAAATAAGGGGTGTGGTTGACCAGTAGTTCAGAACTCTGGTGTTCATAATTCTGAGGTTCTACTGTACTGAACGTACCAGAAGTGCCAGAACACATCATTCTGATTCCTCAAAATACTGCTGGAATGGTATCCTGAAGTATTCTTTCAGAACTTGAGCACAGCTTTACTGTCATCATCTCCTGTCCTCCTTCCTTCCCTCTAGATTCTGCCTTTCTCTCAGATCTTCTTTTTGTTATGTTTTTGTTTCCAGGCCTCCTCACCACCCCAGGCATCCCCACACCATCCCACCGGTACACAAGATAATCACTGTAATTCCAAAATGTGCAGCCCTAGAAGAGGAATTAGTGAACTTTGAAAGTTTCAGTTCAAGCAATGGAAGAAATTAGTTGAAAAAAATGTTTATTTCCATAGAGCAGAAAAACAGGTGCAACAAATACAAGTTTCCTGGTTGTCATGATAATTTGGCTTCTTTTTACAGCATACTATTAAAATATTTTAAAAAAATCTATGACTTATAATATTGTGATTCCAGTAATTGGTGACAGCAATTCTGAGGCCATGTACACACTACAGGAATAATCGCGCAACAAGCCCGTTGCGCTTTAAAAGTCACGTGGTTTTTGTAGCACCGTATCGTGTCCACACTGAGCCACTTGTGACGGAACAGAGCCCCCCCCCCTGCAATTCGCGATTTCACAAGAAACCCAATTGAATTGTGGGAACCTATCCCACAGTTCCATCCATCCTGATTTGGGACTAAGAATCCTGGGTAGAAGGAGAGTAGCGCTGAGCACCATAGGTAAAGTCTTGGTTTCCCATGGTGCATTCTGTTCCCCTTGCGTCATGAGAGTTGCTACTAGCAACTCATGCCCATTTTTGACAGTAGCGCATAGCTTCCCGGAACTCCTTTTTGCAGCAACATGGATCCAGGTCTGATCTCGACTGTCGCCTTCAGCATAATGAATACATCTCGGCTGGTGGCACAGTATGCATTCACCTCTGAATCACACCAGGATTCGGATGACCCTGGGCTGGTGACTGCCATGCAGAACAACAGCACCGCATTGCTGAGCTCCTTCACAGAGCATCTGCACATGGTGCACCGCCGGTTCTGTTCATGAGAGACAAGCACCGAGTGGTGGGACCGCATCGTTTTGCAGGTGTGGGATGATGACCAGTGGCTACAGAACTTTCAAACGCGGAAAGCCACATTCATGGAACTGTGTGAGGAGCTAGCCCCTGCCCTGCGATGCAAGGACAACAAAATGAGAGCCGCCCTCACTGTGGAGAAGCGTGTCGCAATAGCGCTCTGGAAAATGGTGACTCCAGACTGCTACCGCTTGGTCGCGAATCAGTTTGGAGTCGGCAGGACGACCGTCGGGTTACCACTTTCACAAGTGTGCAGAGCCATTAATCGTGTTCTGCTCCGGAGGACAGTGATGTTGGGCAACATGCGGGAGATTGTCGATGGATTCGCGCCATGGGATTCCCGAACTGTGGAGGGGCAATAGACAGCACGCACATCCCTATTCTTGCTCCGGAGCATCTTGCAACTGAGTATATTAATAGGAAGGGCTACTTCTCCATGGTGCTTCAGGCACTGGTGGATCACAGGGGCGTTTCATGGACATAAATGCAGGGTGGTCGGGTAAGGTGCATGATGCTCGCATTTTCCAGAACACGGGCCTGTACTGGAAGTTGCAGGCAGGGACCTTCTTCCCCAATGATAAAGTTACTGTTGGGGATGTGGAGTTGCCCATAGTCATCATAGGAGACCCAGCCTACCCACTGATGCCTTGGCTCATGAAGCCCTATACTGGAAATTTGGATCCCAGCAAGGAGCGCTTCAATTACGGTGCCGAATGACTGTAGAGTGCGCCTTTGGGTGCTTAAAAGGCTGCTGGCGCTGTTTGTACGGGAGGCTAGACTTGAATGAGGACAACATTCCAGCCGTCATTGCGGCGTGTTGTGTCCTGCATAACCTCTGTGAAAATAGGGGAGAGAAATTTCCCCGTTCATGGGACGTGGAGGCTGAGCAGCTAGAGTTTGCCTTCCAGCAGCCAGCCACTAGGAGTATCGGGGGGCACAGCTGAGAGCCATCCGCATAAGGGAGGCACTTAGGGTGCATTTTAGTGATGGGGACTCATAGAACGCATTGCATCACTGTGCAGTAGTGTTCCCATGCACTGCTGGGTGCTGATTGGGGGGTGGGGGAGGCGGTGCTGGTGGGCGTGTACTGTACTATGCTCGAATGAGGGAATACCAAACATGCAACAACTAATTTTATTGTGTATCAATAAAGACACTGTGCACAGTTCAAGTGATTCAATTTTATTATTATAAAACATTAAATATTTACAGTAAGCAGTGCCTGCAAAAGGGGCTATAGATGCATGTAGGTGCGTGTCTCAATGCCATAGCTTGGTGCAGGAGTGGATGTAACATTGTACCAGGAGGGTCCCTGGGCTTCAAAGAACTGCTTTGAGGGAGAATGTGGCATGGGGGACAGAAAGTGTTGCTGTGGCAGCGGGGGAGGGGGGGGGCGCGAGCCTGGAGCAGCTGGGTCTGCAGACCAACCATGGTCTTCAGCAGTTGGGTCTGCTCCTGTAGGATGCTTATGAGGGCATTCTTCTGCTCTGCCTCTTCAAATTATTTTCTTTGTGCTCCTCCCGGCACTCCTGCCTCCATTGTCTAGTCTCCCTTGCTGATGCCTCGTTGGACTGCATCAGCTCCTGGAAGATATCCTCCTTGCTCCTGCGAGGCCTCCTCCTTATGCGTCTCAGCTGGTCAGCTGGCGCAGACCACCGACTGGCAAACGTCGTTTCTAAGGAAAAATGAAACATCATAAGTAGTGCTATTGTTCTCACTTTGGTTAAGGAGGCAGTAATATGCTATGCCGCCACATTCCTCAGTGCCCACGGGACAGGTCATTGCCAGGGACTGAAAGGGCTTTTGCAAAGGGAGGTTCAGGTTACCGAGACAAAACACACAGCTCCGTGAACTATTTGCAGTGCTTTGGGCGATTAGTTCACATACGGCACTGCCATGGAAACCAATATCTCGCTGCTTAGAGTGCCTCTGCAAGCTAGAATGCATATCCTGCATGTCACTGGTTTTCAGCCAGGACCGTACGCAGCAGGCTTGTGCGCAGCCATGGTTCCCGCTGCTGTGCTTTGCAACTGGCGAGGGAGAGTATCCCTCTATGGGGGAGGGGAAACAGTTGCTCTCCCATCGAATTTAACTAGGAGGCTGTGGAAGTACATCGAGGACACCTTCAGTGATCACAACGGAGAGGATTTCTTGACAATTACAGCATGCATTGATGCACTGCTAATGTAATGCGGGGTAGACCACCCCCATCCAAAAAAAAAAAAAGGATGAAACTCATAACGCCCATCTCCCGTCTGCTCTTCATTTGCCCACAAAGCTTATCCAGCTAGCACAGAAGCCACTTCTGATGAAACTTACCGGAGCTCCCCTCTGCTGCATCCGAAGACAGTATGGAGAAGGAATCTGGGCAGCACGGGTCAGGTGGCGTGGAGAACAGCTCCTGGCTCCCTAGGTCGGCTGCACCGCTTTCACCCTCCAGGTCATCCTCCACCTCCACATCCTCGTCGACGAATTGCTCGTCACCATCTGCTCCGGTATCCTTTTCATGGGGGGGTGCTGACGTGTCCACAGGAGCTTTTTGGGGTGGTTTTGGGATCCCCGCTTAGGATTGCTTCCAGCTCCTTGTAAAATCGGCATGTAGCTGGTGCTGAGCCAGAGCGCCGGTTTGCCTCTCTGGCTCCGTGGTACGTAATCCGCAACTCCTTCACCTTCGACCTGCACTGAAGCATGTCTCTCTTGTACCCCTTCTCTGCCATGGCCTGAGAAATCTGGCCAAAAATATCGAAATTCCGCCAGCTGCCACGTAACTGTGCCTGCACAGCGGACTCTCCCCAGATGCCTATGAGATCAAGCACCTCAGCTGTGGTCCACACTGGAGCACGTTTGCTGCGTTGAGCTGCCATTGCTCTTGGAGAACACAGCTGCACTCCACGCCGAGCAAACAGATAGAGTGAAGAATTCAAAAATTCCCGGGAATGATGGGAGGGCGGGTACAGTCATGTTACAGCCACAGAGCACAGAAGGAAGTGCAGAGGGGATGGAATTGGAATTCTGGGACATTTCCGGAGGCTTCATATTGCACGGCAACCATACACACATGAACTATCGCGGAACAGCTGTTCCGCAGTAGCCGCTACCATCCTCCTTTTGGTGGTTTACATGTTGTGCGGTAAGATGGCTGTTACCACGCAACGACATGGATTTGTGTGTGGACACTGTGCCTGTTTTCACGCAATAACTTTGTAGTGTGTACAAGGCCTGAGACAGGATTCTGAACTAGGAGGACATTGGCTCTGATCCTCAGTATGGAATTAACTGGACAAACAGCAAGGAAAATGATCAGCAAATCTAAATTCCTACCACAAAATTATTCACCATCAAAGTCATGAAGCGCTGAGGAAATACCCAAACAGGTATTTTGTAATATCGTATTATTGTCATAACAAGCCATTCAAATTGTGACCGCCATTCTGACCTAATCCTCTGTATAATCAGTTGCTACATAGTTTCTTTTAATTCATATTTTCCTATACCCCTATAATTCTTCCTCCTACCCAAAGAGGACATTTGCCCAGAAATGTGCTAAATGGAATATCTATTTCTATCTCACTTAATCAACAGTCAGATATTGTCGTGTCTACGTAAGCACAACTCCCATTGAAAATCAGTCAGGCTCAAAGTACCTGTAAAATTTCAGATTCTCTTTTTCTTTTCTTCTTCTCACTCATTTTGGTTTTGAAGAGATATTTTATCAGCAGGGGCTGGCTTCTCATCTCACATAAACCAGTTTATACTTGTGAGACTCCATTGACTTCAACTGAATTACACCAGTGGAAGAGCAGAAAAGAAAAGAATCAAATCTTGGATTCCTTTGTTATTCCATGCTAGGCCCTGTACAAACAAACACTTCAACTTGTGGGGGGAGTGTAATTCTCATCTCAAGCAGACAGAAGCATGGGTGTGAGTAGTAAGAGATGAAGTTGGTGCCCTGGAGATTTTACAATCTACATAGACAATACAGCCAAAGACGTGGAAACAAAGAGTTAAATGACTTACCTGAGATGACCAAGCAGGTCAATGGTAGACCCAAGAATAGACCCTGGTTTCCCAGTCCCATTCTAGCAGCCTAACCACTGGACAATGGACTATTAGCTACAATGGATTATTTCTAGGATTTTTTTCACAGCTGTTTTGCAATGGGATGGCCAGAAAGCCTTTTTCTTTTTTTAACATAAAGGTCTTTTTAGTTCATGGAACACACTCTAAGAAAAAAACCTGTAACTGAAATATAAAAAAAAAAGCTTGTTAGCCATTACACACCCACCCAGCCTATAACACATTCAGATGAGTTCAATCAAGCCAATTTGCCTAAAGTGCACACAATAAGGACATGTAATTTGCACATTTTGTTGTAAAGTAAAAGCACTTCTCAGGTCAGCATTCAAAACTTTTAAAAGCAAAGTTCTGTGCAGAGTGCGTATTTCACAGGAAAGGCTGTGGGATAGATAGTATTCATGAAATATGTTTTACCTAAATTGGTACTGTCCTTGGTAATAAAAATGTCTGGAATACATGTTGACAAGTGGAAATTATATTAAAATTCTTGCATCAATTCAATATATTCACAGTCATGTTACTGTCATTTCTATTTCTTATTATTTCTTAGCAACCTAAATAAAGTGTATTTGTCCCAAATTGAAATTTACAGTATTGAGTCCTATTCTGCTCCCATGAAACTCTGATTGATTTCAATGGGCATTTCACTTGAGAAAGGACTGTGGTACCAAGCCTATTACGTACATGATAAAAAATAATGCCAGCAAATGCCAAAGCCTATACCTCTATTTTAAGGTTATACATATTTTCCACACCAGAATACACTAATTTTATGGTCATAAGCAGCAGCTGAAGCCATTATTTTTAAGTTCAAAAGCTATGACAATTTACACCAGCTGCAGATCTGTCCCTCTAGCTAATATATAAAAAGTTAAATATTAGTCAACAGTGTAACACTGTTGCAAAAAAAGCATGTGATGTATGTAATGTAATGTAATGTAATGTAATACATGCGATGTATTAACAGAAGTATTGTAAGTAGGACATGAGAAATAATTCTTCCGCTCTGCTCTGTGCTGATTAGGACTCAACTGGAGTATTGTGCCAAGTTCTGGGCACCTCATTTCAGGAAAGATGAGGAGAAATTGGATCAAGTCCAGAGAACAGCAACATGAATTATTAAAAGTCTGGAACACTTGACTTATGCGAGAATATTGAAAGAGCTGGGTTTGTTTAGTCTGGAAAAGAGGAGATTGAGAGGGGACATGATAGCAGTTTTCAAGCATCTAAAAGGTTGTTATGAGGAGGAGGGAGAGGAATTATTTTCCTTAATCTCCAATGATAGGACAAGAAGCAATGGCCTTAAATTACAGCAAAGGAGGTTTAGGTTGGACACTAGGAAAAAATTCTGAACTGTCAGGGTGATTAACCACTGGAATAAGTTGCCTAGGGAAGTGGCAGAATCTCCATCATTGGAAAATATTAAGAGCAGCTTAGACCACACCTTTCAGGGATTGTTTAAGAGGGTACTTGGTCCTGCCATGAGCACAGAGGACTGGACTTAATGACCTCTCATGGTCCCTTCCGCACAGAGAATAACTGACCTAAGCACATTTTCCATTCTGTTACAAAGAAAATCCCATATAAATCACTGCTGGAATATAAACAGGGCCAGCCCAACCATATAGGTGAACTTGTAGGTTGCTTAGGGTGCCAGACTTTAAGGGGCACCAAATTAGACAGAAGTGATTTTCTCTCTCTCTCTCTCTCTCTCTATTTATATATATATATATATTTTAATGTTATCTCTTATAACATATGGGGTGTGGGCAGGGGGAAACCAAAGTCATAGTTCGCCTAGGGCACCAAAAACCCTTGGGCCGGCCCTGAATATAAGATTTGAAAATCTTTGTGAAAGGATCAAAATTTCATAATATTTCTGCTCATCATGGTATGTGTTATATACATACATACACACAGACACACACACAAAAACTGTGTTAAAAGATCATTACTGAAGATGCAAAGGCAAACTCTCAAATATGGGGAATGCCAGAATGATGGTTGCCTGGGAGTGTAAGGATTATTATTGTCTCTGTTATATGGATGGGAAACTGAACCACAATTTGCGATGCTAAGGATCTGATTTTTCATTATGTAGCACAGAATATATATATATGCCACTGACTTCCGTTGCAGTTGTAAGTGCTCAGCACTTCTGAAAATCAGTCCCTAGCATCTCAAGTCAATCACCCAGAAGATGAGGAATACACAAGTAGTGACCACTTTTGAAAGTTCAAGAGTCTTGCCCAATATCACCTAGGAATTCTAAGGCACTGGCAGGTATAGAATTTAATTTTCTAGGTCAGCATTCATCTGCTTTAACCATGAGTGGCCAACCTTCTCCCTGTAAGTCCCTACCTCATTCACTACACCCCTTCCAATTTCTGAAACAAATGAGGCAAGGTCCTGCAGACAACGCTCTCCTTTATCATCCACCTCTGCTTCATCTCCAGAGCATGCCTCATCCATTGCACTGAATGACAACCACATGGTTGATCAGCAAGGTTGCAACCTTTAGATGCACTGCACAGACCTCTGCCACTACAGCTAATGGAGTAACTGATGGAAGTAGTAGGTTATCATCCCTTATATGGACCAGAACAAGAGGGATATGTGGCATGTCACTAGTGTGTTACAGATATATGCTGACATCAGAAGAATGGTGAGACTCAGGAATTTGGGTTCTATTCCAAGCTCTGGCATGGAGTGTGTTCTAATGGATACAGACTCTTCTGCCCACTATCACCAAGCTTGATCCCTTCTGCCTCACTCCCTGAAATGTGTTCCAGTCCTGTCTCTTCCTCATCACTGTTTCTTTCTTTCAGTCCCATTCTCTTCACCAAGCCAGTCCCAGCCTCTACTCCTCAGTCTTCACATATCTGTCCCAGTCTCCTCATATAACAAGTACTAGGCTCCCCAATGCCCAATTCTAGTCTTCGTGCCCAATCATTCCTAGTTCCTCACCCCACCACACAGCTCCTTGTCTCCATATTCCTTGTCCAAGTATTCCCTCCTTCCCACTTCCCTCTTAGCACCGTATTCAATGTGTCTGTCCTTCCCTCACCCCCAATCATTCCCGCCCTTTGTTCCCTATCCTTACTGGCTCCCAGTCCCAGTCACCCTCCCGAGGCTCCTCATCTAATCCCAGTTTCCCCAGACCTGTTGTCCCAGACTCTTTGCCTAGCCTTGACATGAGCAAAAAAGATATTTCCCCTTGGACTCATCTTCGGACATGACAGAACTGTTTTCATTGATTTTGTATGTGTGTTAAATCATCCTGAAGCAGACACCTCGCATGGAAACTTTCATCCCAAATTGTTAACATTTGGCAGAGATATAAACTATTGAAAATTGAATGTTAAAGGAAGTGTTGGGTAATCTCACTAACAAGTGATGTTACAAGTCCTGACTATAATACACACAAACTAAATTAAGCATATATTACTTTATGTGAAAAGAAGAGTATACTTTTAATTATTTACAAAATTGCTTCAAATTAAGACTTTACACATGAAATGGGAGTTTTTCAGAGACATTCAAGGTTTTTGCCACAACTATTACTGTTTTATAGGACACTCAATCCCATATATCATTATCCAAACATAAAGGCAAGTTTAATATAAGATGAATTTTCAGGAGAAATATTTAATATATTTAGGCTGAATTTTAGTGGAGGTGAAATTTCTGAGTGGATATAACCATAATTATAGTGGCATTAGTGGGTGCTGCCATGACAAAGGAATGACCAGGAATTGTGCCAAGGACACTGGCCAAATGGATTACTTCAGGAATCTTGAAGTAAAGTGGAATAGTATTTGCTGTGAAAATAGCATGTATGACAGTAATTAGGACTGCTAATGGGAGTAATGAGGACCATTGTTTGGTGGAGGCGATGCCAGGGGGAAGGGGGGGGGGGGGCTGTGGTGTAATGTGCCCTTTCACCCTTTGATTTGCTGCTCGTACTCACATGGACTGAGCATGCTCAGTAACAATACTGAAGCAGGCTGCCCTGACTCTGCCTCCTTTACCCCACTATCAGCAGCACAGGTCATGTTTGCTGCTTGGAATCCTTTTTTTCCAAAACATTTCACAATTTCAGTCAAGGTTATGCCTGAGAGCACTAAATAGTGTAGTATGTCAGTCTATTTATGAACTCCTTCAGGCTTTTTTTGACAGGTCACTCAGCTGTGCTGACAAATAAAAGTCATGTACATTTTTAAGACATCTCAACTATTTAGCGATATTTTATACAAGAAGTTAGTCAGATCAAGTGGAACTATTAACATCTAGCTTGTTTGGTTTGCTTTGCTTTGACTTGTGTCACTTTTAAGAAAAAGTTTGAAGAACCCTGGAAGATAATGACACCAGGTAAATGAGAGCTAGGAAGCACTCATATATATTCCTGAATCTGCCTTTGACTCATTTTGTAATGATTTCCTTAAGGTTATATTTATCCAAGCCACAATTTCCTCACCTGTAAAATGAAGATAATAGTTATCCACCTTCGTAAAGCATGCAGAAATTTTCCTAATGAAGACATTACATAAGTGTGAATAATCATAATTCAGGTAGCTATGTTTACCTTGGGATGACATTGACAGAAAAGTTAGGAAATAATCTTACTTGCCCAAAATGTATACAATGCACACCAAGCCAAAATGTTAAGCAATATACTGGAAAATAAAAGGGTCTGATCCCGCTCCCAGGAAAGTCAATGGCAAAACTCCTGTTCACTTATATGCCTGGGACTGATATGGGCGTGGAATCAGGTCAATCCTTTAAGAAACACGGGCACAATCCTGGATCCTAGCAGTAGAGAGTAGCCGTAACGTCATCTTAACCTGCCAGTAGAGGGTTACCCCAAAGTGAAGGACTCCACAATGTGGCATAGGATTACCATAGCAGTTCCTACCTGACTCTGTCCTTTAGACCCTGGTGTAGATGGTTTGCCTACAGGGAAAGAGAGTTGGTGAGATGTCTCTAAGCCCCAGTGATCTTCAGCTGTTGGAAAGCCTGTTTGGGGCCATGCACAGCCAGCCATAAATGAGTAGCTCTATTTTTGCTACTCTGACTTATGCTGGGAATCATTCTTGCTTCTGGGCAGCCCCAGAATCAGAGAGGGGATAAAGCAGTGGTTCCAAACGTTTTGGTTTGAGGGCCACAGATTTCATTTTTACATTCCCAAAGGGCCACCAGTCTCTGCCAGCAGTGTCTTCCACCCCCACTTTAGCCAGAAGGAAGGAGTTCAGTGAGGTGGCTGTCTTCTCACTGATCTCCCATCTCCTTGACTGCAGCAGGAAACTGCATGCGTCCTCTAGCCCTGGCACTCCATCTTAGCCCCTAAACCAGATGTTCTCAACCACTGTGTTGCGACACAAAAGTGTGTTGTGGCACAGCGGCTGAGTTGCTGCCAAAAGTCAGCCTGCCACTGAAAGCCCTCTTTCACCACTGAAAGAAAGCCTGCGGGTTTTAGCGGTGAGGACAGCTGTGGTGGCAAGCTGCTGCCAAAAGTCTGCGTGGCAGCAGCTTTTTGTGGTGGAGGGGGCACTCCTTGAAGAGCCACTGCTGAAAATGCCTGTGGTGGCTGTTTTTTTGTGGTGTCAGGGGCTGCTCCTGAAGCCTGTCACTACTGAAGTTACCTGCGGAAGCAGGGGTTTTTTGGTGGTGGGGTCTAGTTTAATTTGAGCCTCCGCAAAAAGTGCTGGTGGGGTGGGTGGGAGCCCTGGCAGTGGTGGCAGTCTATATTGCAGAGATGTTCCTGTGTTGCGCACAGTTGGGAAGGCTCCCAACTGTGCCGTAACACTAAATGGGTTGAGAACCCCTGCCCTAGCCAGTGGCTCCCTTCTGCAGCCAGGGGGATGGAAGATTAGTGCTCCCCTCCCTCTGGATTCAACAGAGACCCCAATGTCTATGGACCTAGGTAGAGCACTTTGCCATGCTCCCTGCTGCAGTCAGGAGGGAGGAGTGCTCATTTCCCATCCTCTTGGCTGTAGCAAGAAGCCTACACCAGTCTTTTAGCCCCACAGAAATGCACTTTGCCTGGCTTCTTAGGCTGCAGGGGCAACCTTCTGCAGCCAGCAGGAGGGGAGCTGCGGACCACTTTTAGCCCCCAGACCACAGGTTGGGAACCACTGGGATAAAGCCATTTTTGCACCTTGGAATTATAAGCCACTTTTGCATCCTGCTTCTGTCCCACACATTTAAAATGGACTGAGCCCTGCTACATGCTGACCAGAAGTAGGGCTCACATCAGATTGCTTTCTTAGAAGCTGCCTTCACAGCAGGCATCCTTGGGTAGTAGCACATTTACTAAGGAAGCCAAACAGGAAAATAATTAAATATAATAGAAGCCAACTTTGCTTTGTAAAGTGGTAGGGGAAAGTACTTCTATGTCAGTGGCCACAGCTTATAAATGAAGATATACAGTATTCCACAAAATGAAAATACCTCAGAAAGGACAATGTATTCAACATGAATGCAGCTGCTTTCTGTGTCAAATATAATCCAGCCGCACATGATATAGCGTGAGAAGAAAAGAGAGTAAAATCCTGATGTCAGTGTTCACTTGCTTTTCTCCCTCTTGCTGTCCGGTGGCGTAAGCATAGCCAACTCTGACAGCTCTGATAGGAGTTACTGTGTCCCCCTCGCTCCCCATTTTATGCAATGATCTGCAGCTTGGCTGTCGAACACAATTATTTCTTTTAGTAACAATATGAATGGCAGCTGCAGTGAGTGTGGAGGTCAGGCAAAGCAGGCCAAGGATGCTATGGCACCTGCCTCTTGCACACAAAATCAGAACAAATGACAACATTTGTCGCCAAGGATATGAGCAGCAGCACCATGTGTGACGGCCTCACAAGCACCATCTTCATCATGTGCACTGGTACATCCTTTCAAATCTAGAACAGGGAACAGATGTTTCATCAAAAGACATTTAAAATAAAGATAATTATGCAGTAAGAAGCTTAATTACACAGGATTATTCAGGTCCACTTAATTGCTTGACAGTCTGAGAGCCTCCCATGAATTTGTTACAGAGGCACCCATCTCTTATTGGGTTACCAAACTCTCTGATGGCTTCAGGACAAATGTAGTTGCTTAGTAATTCAGCCAATATCAATTCCTGACATCAGGCTGGAAGGAGGAAATGTGAGTAATCTTAGCGAGCAATAAAATATTGTCTTATTCCTATAGTTATTGTATGCTGTTCCATAAAATATTAATAGCTGAACTACTAAAATGGAAACAAAACTGAGGGCTATTATAGTAATATAGTTAGCCAAACATTAATCATACTTGAAACATTTCAGATCTATTTTCTTGTTAGACTGACCAAATGCCATAGAAACCGAGGAATCTCCTTTTTTCAAGGTGTCTGTCCTTGGTCTTCTAATTAGGTTTGCAACAATGGGTACCTTTTCACTTCCCTGAGCTGCCAAAATACTCACAACTTACTCACAAACAAAACACTCTCCACTATCCCCCCAAAGTGTCCTGGCTTTGCATTTTGAAAACCCAGTCATCTCACTTCTGATTGCATGACTACGCCGCAACTATGCTAACCAACTAGAAAATACATTTTATTTCCCCTTCTTTACAGACAGTTAAATCCAAGTATGAAAAAAAGCAGCACTATTACATTATTTCCTCTTCTTCCCCCATCTCGTCTTTCTTAATCAACTTACAGCAGGGTACCAGCAAACCTAACATCAATATTTGTAGCTATGAGATATAAAAGTGATATTACAACTGAAGGTTAAAATATTCTATCCTACATTCCATCAAAGAAGCACGAGTCTGTGTGTGAATGACAAGCCATTGCATATTTTCTTTAAGTGGCTAGACTAGGAGTGATTTCATTGTGTATTACTGAAAAAAATTGGTGTGGAATTAACTTCATAAGAAGTTAAATTTGTCATTTAAAAAAATCCTTAGTTCAGACTAAACTGCTAAATGTAATTTAAAACTGGGGAAAGACAATTACCCTATAATGGCTCCATTCACATTCACAAAAGTGGGGTCATTTTAAACTACTGCTATATTTTGGAAAGCTGCCCAGAAAACTTTTGGTGTGAGAAATCCGCAGAATGCCTTTGAGCTACTTTAACTACAACATTTAAGGCAAATAATGCAGGTGCAGGCACAGACCTTCCCATATGCAAATTGTGTTGTAAAAACTGGAAAGCCTTCCCACAACCTTGTTCTAATCTATTTAAAATAGATTTTGTTTGAGCCTTTATAATCAGCAACTACAGCAACAAAATACAATTTAAAAAATTCTGTGTTGCCTGGAGGGAACAAAGAGAGAGCCTACTTCCATACCATAAACCAAGGATGTAGCTCTTGCATTATTTTTATTGAATAGAACAACAATTTAATTTTTGTAACCCTAGATCAGCACTAAGTGCAACTTACCAAGAAAACTATTGAGACTTGTATTACCTTCCACACTAATGGTTACAATGTACACTAAATGCTTTCTCTTTGCAGCTTGCAAGCAATTTAAAGAGGCCTTCAGCTAAGTGTGTGTCCAAGTTCTTAGTTCTATACAAGTTATCATTTGCTATGGTGACACTATGACAGATTGCACTCAGACACTGCTTTTCTGTGTAAATGGGCTTTCTTATAATGGAAATGTTTAGTTCAAAGCAGCGTATACGTTACATATGTTATTAACGGCTGAAACAGATGCTTCCTTCCAGTGAGAGGGGTTTATTTTTACATAAAGCAAATCCTCCTGTAAATCTGAATCTTTTATTTGGTTGCAGTATGAGGGAAAGCTCTTCCTACTCTGCCTTATACTACAGAGGCATTTGCATTTTTAATTTGTGTTACATATAAACACATTTATATACATAGGCACCCATTTTATTACCCATTTTATATGTCTCCATTTGTTTCTATTGTAAATCTCACAGTTTCTTAATCACTGCTAAGCATAAAAATACCCTATCAGTAAGTTATTCCTACAATAAAATACATGATGTGGTCTACAAATGATGGCTATTAATTTCATGACAGAAATGTTGCATTTATGTTGTGGTTTATGTTCAATTAACACTTGGCTGCATTAATGCAGAGCGTCAGCTTAGCTTTGCACCAGATATTCATTAAAAATGAAGTACCCTAAAATGGAATGATTGCCTCAGCTAAACAGAATAAGAACCTATTTATTTGGGGGTTTGCTTGCACAGTATCACCTAAGATACTCTTGAAGAATTCCAAATATGAGCATTATGTTTCTGAAAGGAAAAGAATTGATTGCTTTACCTTTTCATGCTTTTTTTTTTGTGAAAATAATTGTTTCTCTATGCACATGATAGAACAATAGTTCTAAAGCTGGAGCAGCTGCAGCTCATGAAAAAGAGATTATTAGCAGAGGGAAGACATCTTTAAAAATAAGTCAATTGAAACAATGGTTATGATCCTTCTTGATGCAAAACATAGAACAACAATCATTAGATTTACTAGATTCTATTTTTCTAAATGTGTAAAGCTAGCTATAAGAAAAATTTACCAGAAAAGGTGATTTCAACTGCTATGCTGAATCAGCCTGCTCCGTTCATAGTAAAGTCCTGTATGAAGATGTCACCTGTCTGTTTTGAATTTGGGTACCTCAGAGGTTAAAACTAGTTTGACCGCAAAATACGTTGATTGCATGGTAGATCTTGCCTCTGATTTTTTGGTCTCCCAACCTGTTAGAGCTCAATGTCTCTTTAGCCCTTGAATAAACATCTGAACTATTCCATGGCTATAAAATATTCAAACATGAAAGTAGGTTAGCATCATTAAACAAGCCTCAGACTACAGTGTTACTGAAATGTACTTAACACCAGGAGACAAAATTATGAATTAAATGTTTCTTTTTTCCCAGATTATAGAGCTACACAAGTTTAAAAATAACTCCATTTAGACTGTTTGGCAAGCCTCCTGAAAAAGCTCTGTGGGCCACCAAGTCTCATCATGTGCATTTTTATATTAGAAAATATGTGTTTGTAGAGGAACTTAAAGAGTCCAGCTGGTGAAAAATCACTTTGTAAAACCATGGTTTTGAATAAACTGTATAAATTCCCACTGATATTTACCTTCCATTTTACATGGATTACTTTTGCTTAATCATATTGGCCCAGAGCATACCCCCATACAGGAAAAGCCTTGCAAAGGGGCTTTGGAGATTGAAATTCCCCTCATGAAGATCCTCCCATGTCATTCCATTGAGGGGACAGAGGAGAGCTAGTTCTTGCTCCCTCATAGGAACAGTTGCAGAACTCAGATGCAAAGTTGATGGACCCCACAGGAGTTCAAAGTTCCATGGCATTTCAAAAAACTCTGTCCCTCTTTTCCCTAGCCCTAGCAGCATGAATCAATCTATTGTATTATCTTTTGGGGGGAATTACCACATAAACAGGGCTGCAAGGGGTAGGAGGACAATGTAAAAGCCACTTCCACCACTCATCTTTCATGAATAAAAATGAATATTTTTAGAGGGGGATTTTTGACCATTTCCTTCCAGTCTTTTCATTAGTTGTATAGTTAGTTAGTCAATAGTTTTGCAGATTATTAACTCCACCTTTGTATAGTCAAAGAGCACATACTAGCACACAGATGCAAACTATTAAAATGTATGCTCTGATGTTATTTTTCAGCTGAATACTACGTTTCAGGAGTTCTGTGGCACTTTTAAAGACTAAAAAAATGTATTTATCACATAAGCTTTTGTGGGCACAATTCCACTTTGTCAGATGAATGAAACAGAAAATGTAGCATGTTAGCTGTAAATATATACATATAGAGAACTGTGGGTTACAAGGTAAATTTAAACAGTTCAGAGGGATAGACTGCTAACGTGTCTCTGCAAAGTAAACAAGCTGTTTTGTTGAGCTGCAAGCAAGAGCTGAGAACTAATATAGGGGAAATCACCTTTTGTTATGACTTAGCCATTCAAGAGTTTCTATTCAAAACCAAGCTGAAATGCTGCATTCCCACTGTAAAATTCAATAGAGAGCTAGAAATCAGATATAAGCCTCTACTTACTTTGCGTATTATTATTACTCAGGTCTGGATTCAGTCCGTACCTAACCCATTGGTCAGTATGTATTACACGTCACTCTCTGACCCACAGAGGATGAGAGCACATTACACTCCACCATTTATAGAATTTGGCCCTTTTATTCATGCTTTCAACTCTAGCAACCCCCAATTCAATTTCCCCTGGATCACACAAGATGGTGGCCATCACATTTACTCCAGCAAATGTTACATGGAAGATCAGCTCTAGAGATTAATGTGGGTACAGTTTCTAGCACAACGGCGCCCAGATCCCTGACTGGGGCCTGTGCGTGCTATCACAATCCAAATGATAGTAATGCACACACAGTGATTTGAACATATCAAGTGCTATGTAGAAGGATTATTAATAATTAGATATTTATAAAGCACCATATATACTCTGATGAAAGACCAGTTACTGACCATGACTATTATTATTACATTGACACAGGGCCGTCCTTGGTGGGGGGGTGGGGGGGGCCGAACAGGGCAATGGCCCTGGGCCCCGTGGTTACGTGGGCCCAGCGCTGTCCCACTCCCTGCTGGCCCACTGCGCTCCCTCCGGCATGGGGGGGAGGCCCCGCCGAGGCCAATTGGCCCTGGGCCCCGCTCCCCTCTAGGGACGGCCCTGCATTGACATTATCTTCTGAAGTTTGATGAAGGCAGATTCCAGTTCTCTGGGCCTAGTTTTCCACTCCCTTACACCAGTTTTATGCCAGTATAATTCCAAATGATCTATAGCTGAGACCCAGAAATTTATCTTAGTTTGCAGTACTGTGGACCTAATTTGTGTCTCACTTAGTTACTACCAGTGTAAATTAGTAGTAGCTCAATGACTTACACCAATGTAAAACTGTTATGAGGTCAGAATTAGGTCCCATATATTTGAAAGGTGTTGAAATTACTTCTACTGGGCAAAGACTTCACCCTTTTACCTAAACCATAAATTAGTCTAGTTTATGATAATAAATCCCTTTTACTGCTATTATATTCCTCCTGTTATAGAGTAATGTTTTACTGCTAATTTACTATGAAGTATATATATTTATGTGATTCATAGTGTATATTATACTGCTGTACATCATAGTTTATTGCTATTATGTTGTTTTTAAGAACAAGCACTAAATCAGGATGTGTTTTCTATTTTCTTCTTACTGATCATATTGCTCAAGGAAAACAGCTTGTCTCACAAGCTAGGCTTGCCCTGCAGGACATCAAGCAACATACAATAAAACTTACTTTGACAGAAAATTGACCAGACATGACAATGGGAGGAAGGAAAGAAGGCATCAGGGAGCGACAAGGATGTACACATACTTGAGTATTCTACAACAACAATAATTTTTCTTTTTTTTTCAAATTACTTTTTCACATGAAGGACACAAAAGATTCAGTTCTTCCTGGCAGCCAGGAGGCAGAAAACAAACCCATTGAAAATTTCCTATTTGTTTATAGATGGTCCTTCAGGAGTAGACTGGAAAATAATTTCATCTTCCAGAGACAGCTAACAGCTACCTGAGGGCATTGTGACTGAAAAAAAAAAAAATTCACTTTTGGTACTTGAATGTCTTATTGTTCAGCACTCAATAGTAGCTTTTAAATTGCTCATCTAACAGAGAAAGAAAACTGAACCACCCCTCTCCCTACCACATGATATACTGAAATTTTAGGAAGAGTGCCTTTAGTTTGTTTACTAAACTAACATGTACAGTTTAAAGTTTCTCTCCTCCCCATGACCTCTTAGTTAGCACCACTGCAATATGGATTCCATCATTTTTTCCACTGTTAACGCATGGTCTCCTTTCCTTGTCACCAGCAGCAGCACTACCTCACACGATGTAGACAGATGCCCCCTCCCTTCTAAACTTAGATTTCTTGTGCAACAAGCAGTGTCTGTGCATGTCAAAAGTTTTATCACACTTAACCTGAGAATTTCATGTAAATATTTTGGACCTGATCCATCTCTTAGCAACTTCATTGGGAACTGGATCAAACTTTTGGGGCTTTATTCTGCTCTCTATGGGTGTGTCTACACTTACAAATTAAGTCGACTTTAGGAGGCTTAAGTTGACTAAAACTACTCTGCATCCATACGGGGCTTTCCTTAAGTTGACTTAAGCATTTCCTTAAGTTGTGCTTAGGACTGGGCCCATAGGCTATTTCTACTCTTGAAAAGTTAAGTCAAGTGTAAAAATAGCCTATGGGCCCAGTCCTAAGCACAGCACTGAACCAGATGCATAACTTTAAGTATCTGAGTAGTTTCATTGAAGGTAAATGGCATTACTCATACGTTTAATCACATGTTTAAGTATCTTGTTGTATTGGGACTTTAAAACACATAAGTCCAAGTCAGGAAACATGGGAATTATGTAGTTTATGAATGTGTGAAGTATGTGATATCTTTTTTTAAAGTGTTAGTGTTAGGGAATGTACATTTCTGTTTACAGTTTAATTTCAAAGCTGAATGACCTCACTATACGTATTACCTGTGATGAGATATGGGTCCAAACTTTGCATAGCAAGTTTTATGAGTGTGAATTGTTATTGCTAGAATAAGAACAATGACCATCAAGCAAGAGTGAAAACAGAAGGTAATAATGATTTCAAAATATTCTAAGGGTTATGAACAGAAGAATTAAAAAGGTATTAGGTAAGGCTAAGGAAGATTTTTGTTTTACAATAATATCAAACATATAATATCTTACTTTTAAAAAGTATTCAAAGTATAGATGACCTGATTGTCAAAGGTGCTGATCACCCACAATTCCTGTTTAAAATGAAAAAAAAAAGAACAAACAAAAAACCTGACACTAATGGAAGTTGAGAGCTGTGGCTGCTTAATAACTCTTGGGAAAAAAAACAAAAACAAAAAATGGCACCAGATTACATGTTCTCTCTCTGACTCACACACAAAAATATCTTCATTCTAGTAAATGTCACTGAAAATTCAGCCACTTTTTGGGTAGTACAGCAACACAGTTCGGCAGCTCATAAAGAATATTATATCCAAATGGAATTTGGGTACAAAAGTGCAGTTAATCAAATTGAAATGTAACCAGGACATTATGGCCTCTGATTTATTTCCCACAAATTTGTGTATGCTACCAATTACACACAAAACTGAATGCACCACATATACAACTACTGCATTTGGAAATATAAATGAGGATTTGAAGGTGCATATCAATTAGTTGGATACCCAACTACCTGACTTTTTCTGCAAATGTGGTAACTGGATTTGGTAATAGAATAGTGGCATGCAAATTTGGCCTTTAATGATCACAAGAGTACATCTTATTTTATATACATTTCAAAAGTCAGAAATTGGAGCTAGATTAGTCCCTGATGAAAAGATTATTGTCAGATCTGATTGAATTATTCATTGCAACTAAATAAGTAGATGAATTTGGTCCTTTTTCTCTTCTCAAATTGTTTGTGAATATGCCTGATTTCTATAGTTTTACATTATTCATAAGTATTACCTGAATATTTTACAGGAACAATTTTCAGCAAATGGGTTATTCAAAGACTGTTCATGTTGACTATTTTCTGTTCATTACTTGTGGTTTGTGATTAGCCACTTAAATCATATGATGGTGTTTCTGATCACTGACTGGATGTCTGAAACTTTTTAAAAACAGAAGAATAATGAATACAGTGTAAGTAGTACACAGTGAATGGTAAATATGTGAATACCCATCTATGAATGTGAATGCAGGTGTAAATATGGAGAAAAGCAGTTCCCTAATTCTTTACTCTATCCAAAACCTAATAGTATGAAATTCTAAGAAACCTTGTTTTTTGCAATATTTAGTCAGTTCTGGTTAATATAGATACTTGCTGCCAGACTGAGGCAGAACAAAAAAGTCACCTTAATTTAATCACAAATGTTTAATCCCTTTAATCACACAAGACATTGACTTTAATTAACAGATTTATCATAGAATCATAGGGTGAGAAGGGACCATAAGGGTCATATAGTCTAATCCCCTACTAAGATTCAGGATTTGTTGGGTCTAAACCCTTGAAGACAGATGGCTATCCAACCTCCTTTTGAAAACCTCCAGCAAGGAGCTTCCATAACCTCCATAGGAAGTCTGTTCCATTTTCCTATTGTTCTTACAGTTAGGAAGTTTTTCTTAGATTTAATCTAATCATACGAGATAAATTGAATATGCGCCTGAGTTTCAGAGCCCTTGCATTACTGAGCCATATTCCCTTCATCCAGTCATTTTGTAATTGGACTGTGAAAAGCAAGCCCTTTTCTTGGCCTAATTTGTTCATTTTAAGTCAATGTTGCTTGGTGCTCGTTGTTCTGTTACCCTGTAGATACTTATGGATTCTCTCTTTCATAGAAGGAATAGCACAATGACTTCAGCAATAGTTAACATTGTTGTAAATGGAGTTACCAACCACATTTGGTAGGTAAATACTGATGCTATCAGGTGGTAGTACATAAAAGAGGCCACTATTTAATTATGTTTCAGGAATTTATCTACTGTTACATACTTGTTCTGCGCCACTTTTCTGCTATGCCATTCTTCTCAGTTCTGCCATGACTTTGTACTTCATTTTGCTGTCCAGGTTTGACTTGAGTTAAAAGTAAAATAAGACAATTTTGAATGTAAAACCAACTGACCTACTGATTTTTTTAATCACACAGTTTTAAAATAAAGTTTTGAAAATTCCATTCAACTTTTTTTTTGGTCTTGGTTCCATAAGCTTTGAAGTAGTTTGGAATATTAAAATACAAATATCATGGTAGTTAAAAAAAAGTCAAAATTCAGATTTCGTTTAGCTTTGTGCAACAGATGTGGATTTAAGTCTTTAATTCATTTGATTTTAATAGTTGTAGCAAACAATGTTTTAATCACACCAAATACTCAAGTGGAAAAAGGAATGAGAAAAACATTTGATTAAAAGGCACAAAATTGATAGAAAATAGAGCTTTAAAATTTTAGGAAACAGTAGACAATTACAAATAAATAATAAAAATTACAATGAGAATATATTTGAATGAAATTCAGGCCCCCATTTCACCCATGCCTAAGTGCTCAGATTGTCATAATAATTCATGATAAATAAAAAAATGATAGATAGAACTAGATTAACAACATAAAAGAAGTGACCCTGAATCTACAAACAGGGGGGAAAAATCTATTACAATCATGAGAAAGAGGCAGCTATTCTATGATATTATGATAAAGGGGACTGTGCTGGGCATACCTATGTGACTGACTGGCTGCAGTTTTATGTTCTTTATTTGAGACCTGAAGATAATCATGGGACACGAAAGAGATGGGGGGGGGAGAGGGAGGAATCTTAAAATGGTCATGAATGGCACAGGAACAAAGGATCTAAAAGCCTAAAGAGTGGTGATTTAATGGACAAATCAGTATTACCTGGAAGTTCTTGCTGAAACCTCGTGGGAAAGAGTTTGATGCCACCAAAACGGTTCATAGAGAAAATAAATCGACATGACTTTGAGAGCTCATTTGGTCTCTAAACAAACACCTTCAAAGAGTGGTCTTTCTAGGTCATGGCTGAGGTCAATGGGATGTCTTTGTGAAGAGGCTTAACACTGCATCAGCTACCTTCATATTTGTCCTACAGATGAAAAGGAAAAGCTTTAATGTCAAGTCTTACCACAGCTTTAACCTTTGAGGTCAAGTATATTCCACTTCTTATCATCATCCCAAATCCTCAATCCCAGAATTAAATTAGAATGTCAGAGTGATAAGGAAGAGACTGGAAAAAAATGGTGAAAAATCTTGAGGTCATGCTGAGCACACACAACCTCGCACCAACCATTTCTTAATATTTGAAATTAAGAGATTTAAGATACAAATTCCCCAGCTGTTGAAAACAAACAAGGAGTCTGGTGGTACTTTTAAAGCCTAACAAATTTATTTATCGCATGAGCTTTCATGGGACAAAATCCCACTTTGTCAGATGCTTGAAGATGGGGAATTCACAGAATGATTCCCCATCTTCAAGCAGCTGATGAAGTGAGATTTTCCCGCATGAAAGCTCATGAGATAAATACATTTGTTACCCTTTAAAAGTGTCACCAGACTCTTTGTTTTGCCAAACTAGACTAACATAGTTACCCCTTTGGAACTTGTCAACAGCTGTTGAAAATGAGAGTTCCATTCAATAAAGAAATGTACTGTAATATCTTAAAAATATATAGTAATAACATGATCAAGCTTTCCATTTAGGGTTTTAAAATGTACAGCAGAACCACTTTTCAGTAAATCTGGTAACAAAAATGTGGCATGCTTTTATACTGTAAGTACTGTTTCAGCAAATATTTGTCTTTTCCAAAATCCTTCTTGCACTGAAATGATGAGTCACATAAAACAGCCTGGGATGTATCACATTATGTCATGTATCATAATAACAAAGTACAGTTACTGGTTGAACTGATAGGACTTAGTACTAATCCCTATGATGGACAGGAGATTTGAAAAATTTTCCAAAGGGAGTAGGTGAGAGGTCTGAAGCTGCACTTAAAGATTAAAATAATTTCCTTTTCCCACTTGAAAATATTCTAAAGAGAAACATGGGGCGTATCATAACTTTTGTGTAGTTCATCAGATAAATGGGTCTGTTTATGCATTTTCACGGTCAGCAAATGGATATGTAGAACCACTGATTAGACAGCGACCTCTCAAATCAAAAAGTATAAATGATGCAAAACATGGGCTGCGTCTACACTGGTAAATTAAGTCGACTTAAGCTTGGCTTAAGTCGACTTAATGTGCCCTGCGCCTACACTTCACTTTGCTTAAGTCGACTTCAGCAGCTTGCTGAAGTCGACTTAAGGAAAATAAAGTCGACTTAAGGAAAATTAAGTCGACTTTATTAAACCACCTTTCTAATTGACCTAAGGCTTAATTCGACTTTCTAAAGTCGAATTAAGCCAGTGTAGCCCTGGGGTAGCCCTAAGTCGACGGGAGGGTGTGAACAACCATTGTCTCCTTAATGTTTAGGAATTTTGCAGGTAGAATGGTCTCAGGGAGTATCCTGATGAGCCATTGAGGACATAAAGAATACAACCATTGTATCCTTAATGGCTCATCAGTTTACTCCCTGAGACCATTCTACCTGCAAAATTCCTAAACATTAAGGAGACAATGGTTGTTCACACCCTCCCGTCTAATGACACAAGTTAAAGTATGAATATAACATCAAATTCTTAACTTCTAATCGAAATAGAATCGCTAGACATAAACTATATAATCATTCCCAGCAAATGACTACCTTTCTATTGATACCAAACATGACATACATTCTTTCTACAATAGACTAACACGGCTACCCCTTTGGAATTAAACATGACATAGTTCCTATGGATTATAGCATTTATGAGATATCCATTGAAAATAATATCAAAAATGCTTCCCTAAATCCAGACAGTGTCACACACAGGACTCTGCCCTGCCAGGGTCCCTGTCCCCCTTTGCCCCATTGTACACAGGGGGTACTCCCCCCCCCCGCCACCGTGGACCTGCCCAAGGTCCCCCTAGCCTCACAAAGTCGACCTAGAGCATCCAGTGTGGACGCTCTAGGTCGACTTTGTAAGTTTCCATTTAAGTCGACTTTAATTGTAAGTGTAGACCCACTAAGTCGACTTAAAAGTGCAAGTGTAGACATAGCCATGTAGAGCAACTCCTGACCTATGTTCCCCAATTAAAACTCCACAATAAAAGGAAATATTATGCAATTACTCAAAAATGCAATGGGATCAGTCTATGAAGTAAAAAATTTGTTTCCCCATTTCCACATAAATAGTCAGTAATAAAACACACAGATCAAAATCCATGCTAGAGACACATCCATGCTAAATACTATTGTGTGTTAGTGTCAACCAGAAAGTTGGAGAAGGTCTTTTGTTTCTAAAAGAAGAACCAGTCACAGATCAGTGATTATCGTTGTTTTTTAGAACGTTACTTTTATATCCCAAATAACAGGTGTTTCGGAGGTTTTTCCTGACAGTCTGATTTTGTATTCAGACATGTTATAAGGCAGCAGTGAAATAAAATTGTAAAAAGAAATAGAAACGGAATTGAGTCCAGCATGAATCCTGTAGTGTAGCTAATGACAAGACAGGGTTTTCGTAAAACATACACATAATCTTAATCAAATAGTTGCCATTTGTCTGCCCTTGGAAGGCTGCAACAGGCAATTGGTATACTACTCTTTTGAAGGTTCAGATATCCCATATAAGTACCTAGAGATTCTATGAGACAATTTTGATATATTAAAGATTGTTAGTATATTTGGTTCTATACTTTCTTTTGGTTCAAGAGGAGCTCATCCTTCCTGTATAGACTGTTCCTTTCCTCATAGGTTCCCTAGTTCCTAATAAACCAAGTACCATTGTCTCATCCATGTATTGAGACCATATAGTTCTGACTGTCTAACTGGCCTTTCATGTAGAACTTGAAGCATTTCAGAGAATGCTGCCATGGAGATCCTGGACTTTAATCTCCTATTTAGCAGCCTAAATTTGGCCACCAGGACCTCTCTCTTACCTTTCCCCATGTCTTGGTTTCTTCAATGTAGCAGGACCACTGGGTCTTCCCCAACACTGTATGTAAGTGTATCTACATGTCTCAAGAAGTTCACAATCTTTGCACCTAGAAGGCAATTCATCATGTGGTTCTCCCACTCTTCTCAAACCCAACTATATATGTCTAATTGAATCCCCCATTATAATAACTGGTCTCTTCCAAAGAATTGGGGTATTCCCCTGTATGGGTATCCTCAGTGCAAGAGAATACCATGTCAACTGGAATCAAATATTAAAGATTAAAAATGCATTTTGGTTACGCATTTACATTTTCTTTAAGAAATGTAATTCAAACATCTTTTAAAGAAAATGTGACTCATTGAATGGGAATGAATAAGGAAAATGTTGGTTCTTCTCTATCCCAACAATTGATTTAAAACAGCTTCAGTTTTAGGATGCACAGATGTGATTTTTTGAGGCCAACTTGCCATTATATTGGAGAATACTTTGGGGGTTGTTTTTGTTTTATTGTTTTGACATTTTAGTTTTCAGAAAACTACTGGGATTTTAAATACAGTATCTCATTGCAGTGGAATGTGTTCTAATGAAGGCTTAGTGCATTAATGAACTTCATAATAATAAATTGTTGGGATTTTGTTTGTTTTTTAACACAATAAGAAGAAAGACATGTAGAAAAACAGATTACATTTACATGCCATAGTTAAACTTCAGTGAAGTTTTCTTATTAGATTTGGGGTAGCAAATCAAAATATATATTGTAGTGTAAGTGGTGCTTTCTTCATAATGAATATTTTTTGCTCTTTGGGATTACGCTTTTAAGAGTTCTCTACTGCAGAAAGTTGTATTTTTTTCCCCACCTAAAAAGCTATTCACTTTTTGGCTCACAAACAACGAGGGATTTGTCACAGCCAACCCCAAATTGGACTTTGCTTTGCAACTCTGACAAGCCCGAAAGAATGCTGCCATATATTACACAGCAGGATTTCAACTACAAGTGCATGGTAAACAATTAAGCTTCATTTACATTTTACAATTAGGTTTCATTTACATTTTACTGTGATTTTAACACGCATCAAAGACTTTATTTCACATCTTTACTAAATCCACAAACCGTGAATTTCAGCATCTCCTATTTTTGACATGTTATTCCACATGCTAAATGTCAGTAGTTTTCATTTGTTTGAACAAAGCCTAAGAATTATATAAGAGTGAGTCCAAATTGAAATGAAATGACTCTGAAATCTAACCTAAATCATTTGCAACAGCTTCATAAAAGGTTGAGAGTTGAAATGCAAATATGTTAAACCCATGTCATGTATTATAAAGGTTTCTGTTGGTAGGTTTTTGAACATCTGTCATTTTATTAGAGCATAGATGATAACCATCACTTGGAAACTGATATATGGTGCTGGATTCTGATTTTAAATAGTTGGATAAATGAGTGTGTTAAATAATTAAGGAATTTCATGATTACACAAAAGGAATAATTTTCACAAGCAGTACAATAGTTATTTCTTTTAATCTACTATTGAATTTTCAGGTTCTGATAATCGGAAGAACAGAATACCTATGAAATAAGTTTCCTTTTAAACTCTGGAAAACAATGATCTGTGCAATATACATTACCATTTTATTCCTCCCATATAAGATTTTTCCCACCTTCAGTTCATTTCCATTTCATAGTCATCTTATGAAAAATGTTACAGCTACTGCAGTATATATTTATTGTTAATCTCTTTGGATAACATTATTTGTATATCCAGAGTTTTTCAATTTAAAAAAAATCTGATTATATATTTTCCCAAAATGGAACTAATCTGAAAGTTCATATGGTGAAAGTCACTTGTAACAGTATTATGTGCAAAGTTTTGATTTTATTAATTTTTCCTTCAAAGTACTGTAACATTTGTGTCATTTTGTGATGCAAATATCTCCAGAGACTAGTATTAAGAGCAAGGATTCATGTTGTTTAAAAACACCACAATAGTGGTTCAAATTAAATTACACCCCAAATTAAAAAAAAAAAAAAAAAAGAAGATAGAGGAGTAGAAAAGTACCACCACGGCTAAACAAAGTAAAAAGTGGTTAGAGGCAAAAAGGCATCCTTCTGAAAACTAGAAGTTAAATCCTACTGAGGAAAGGAGCATAAACTCTAGGAAGTCAAGTGTAAGAATTTAATTAGGCAGGCCAAAAAAGAATTTGAAGAGCAACTAGCTAAGGACTCAAAAACTAACAGCAATTTTTTAAAAAGTACTTCAGAAGCAGGAAGCTTGCCAAATAATCAGTGGGGCCACTGGACAATTGAAGAGCTCAGGAAGCACTCAAGAAAGATAAGGCCATTGAGGAGAAGCTAATGAATTCTTTGCATCAGTCTTCACTGCAGAAGACTTGAGGGAGATTCCCACACCTGAGCCATACTTTTTAGCTGACAAATCTGAGCATCTGTCCCAGATTGAGGTTTCATTAGAGGTGGTTTTGGGGAAAAATGGATAAATGAAACAGTAATAAGTCACCCAGAACAGATGGTATTCATTCAAGAGTTCTGAAGCAATGCAAATATGACATTGAAGAACTACTAAGTGTGGTATATGACCTATCGTTTATATCAATTTCCGTATCAGACTGGAGCATAGCTAGTCTGACACCAATTTTTTAAAAAGTTTCCAGAGGTAATCCTAGCAATTAGAAGCTAGTAATTTGGTTGAAACTGTTAAAGAACAGAATTATCAGTCACATAGACTAATGCAATTTTGGGGGGGAAGAGTCAATACAGCTTGTGTAAATCATGCTTCACCTATTTATTAGAATACTTTGAGTGGTCAACAAGCATGTGGATGCAGGTGATCTCATAGATATAATATACTTGGACTTTCAGAAAGCATTTGATAAGGTCCCTCACAGAAGGTTCTTAAACAAAGCAAGCATTTGTGGGATAGTAAGGAAGGTCCTCTCATGGGTCCGAATCTGGTTAAAAGACAGGAAATAAAGGGTAAGAATAAATGTACAATTTTACAAACCGAGAAAGATAAATAATAGTGTCCACCAGGGAGCTATACTAGGACCAGTGCTATTCAACATATTCATAAGAGATCTGAAAAAAGGGGTAAACAGTGAGGTGGCAAAATTTGCTGATGGTACAAAATTACTCAGGATAGTGCAGTGTGGGGCATGCCAGGCTCTCCCTGTGTCAGCCACCCTGGCAGGGAGGGCAGTGGGGAAGCCCTGGAGGCCCCTAAATCGACTTAGAGTTGACTTAGGGTTACTCCACGTCTACACTGGCTAAAGTCGACTTAAGCAGAAAGTCGACTTAAAAGGAGGTTTAACAAAGTCGACTAAATTTTTCCTTAAGTCGACTTAAGTAGCTGCTTAAGTCGACTTAAGGAAAGTGTAGTGCAGACGCAGAGTAAATTAAATCAACTTAAGCAAACTTAAGTCGACTTAATTTACAAGCATAGACCACTCTGTGTGTCCCTAGCCTCTGAATGCCAGAATCTAGGAGTGGATGACAGCAGATGGATCAATAATTGCCTGTTCTTTTCATTACCGCTGAAGCACTTAGTGTTGGTCACAGTCAGAAGACAAGATACTGGGCTAGATGGACCATTGATCTGACCCAGTGTGGCTGTTCTTGTTTTCTTACTTCTGGGTTCTGTTCCTGGATGTATAACTTTGGGCAAATCATTTAATTAATCTGTTTCAGTTTACCCTTCTTTAAGGGTAACTCTTACCTATTCAACAAAGGTACCACGAGGATTATATTAATGTTTGCAATTTAGTCCTACATAAAATAAACCATAACTGTCCTAATTAGAAGTATTGCTCTCATGGCTTGATGTAGTGCCACATTCTCAAGTGTTTGAACACTGTTTCAATGCAGAATGTATGATATTCCTGTTTAAAATCAGTAGTTTCCTGTGTAAACCATGCTTACAGCATGTCAATCCACTCTTGTGGCAGGATCACATAAAGGATTGTGACAGACTCCATTACAGCCTTTGGTCTAGTAGTACAGGTGGATTGTTTAGCTCTAGTAGTAGGGACATCGCTTTTAGATCCAGATATCTTGGGTCCAGCCCCACAGCTGATGACCCACTTGTCAAAACAGGGAAGGACTGCAATTCTATATATGTATTGTGAAGGATACAGTATTTGAAAATATGATCACAAGCATTTGAGATTATGTTTCCCAAATCAGTCCCAGAAACCTATTTCAATTGCCTTGTCAACAAAAGCTTGAGATTTCTCTGGTCACAGTGTTGTGCCTGTTGTCTCTAAGGATTTGCTTATAGAAATGTCTAGGGGCTATAGCAATTTGACCAATTGCAGAAAAGGGCAATTTCAAGGTCAATTCTTCCTTCACTAAGGTGCTCATAAATATGTCCATTCGGAGGAGACTGGACTTTCTGTTTAAACTTCTTTGCCTACGACACCACACTGCTTGTCTAATCTTCATAAATTTGATCATCACAACAGCTGACCAAAAATGACAGCTTCACAGTACTTTTCCACAGGCATGGGCAGTTATGTTATGGGTTTATCAGTGTGATTTCTTTGCTTTACTATAGTTGTTGTTAGCATGGCATTTGATTTAATTACCATGAATAAAGTTATATTTGTTGAATAACCTTCCTGTCACCACTCCTTTGTTTTCTCTTTACCTGAATAAAATAAATACTTTAAAACAGGGAGTAGAAGAGACAAAAATCCCACACAAATTATAGGTTAGTGATAAAGTGTTTGATGGACACAGTTACCTCTAGCAAGTAGTGTTGCCCATAGGTTCTGCTGCCATCTCACATTAGAATGTCCAGCACTGCAAGAATAAATGGGATATCAATCAGAAAAAATCCTCATTTTTTAGAGACATACACCCAGGATACCCATTATTAGTTCTTCTTTGCCATGGTTATAGAGACATTTGCCCATTTGATCAGAAATAATCCTCATATAAAGCAGATTTACTGTAAGAAACAGGAAACACAAATTAGATTTATAGGCAGATGATGTCATGGCATTTGTTATGAATCCAGCTCCTACATTACTAGCCTTGCAAAAGGAAATCTTCAAATTTGTCATAGTGTTGGGATTTAAAATAAATTACATAAAGTCAGAATACTTGAACACAGATGTGGTCTCCAAGCTAATGAAAGATAAAATACAAATACAATAGATAAATACAAATAGACAATAAGACATCTGAAAATACAAATTTTAAAAAGATTACCAGAAAATCAAAATGGATCTGGAAAATTGTTCAAAATGTAAAAATGTTATGGTTAGGCAGAATTGTGGCAGTTAAAACACAGATCCTTGTCAAATAGTTATTTGAGATAATAGGATTTGTGCATATCATTTTCTATTCATAGAATGACAGACTTTATATGAGCTTATGTTGAACTTGGGGAAAATCTGGGGCTGGGAATAAGCTGGTGTTGCTCTGCCATATCATGCCTATCTGGGGGTAATTTACATGTTGGAAGTTCTATGAGATCAGACCAGGAATAGTCTCCTCATGAAGGAACACAAAGAGCATCCCAGGTTGGAGAACTGAGGGAACACAGCTTGTCATCAGTCCAGTCTGTATCCTAGGTTATGTTACAGCTTGGTTTTCCACAGTGCTCATGCACCACATTGTGTGTATTTAACAGTTTCTGTTACTATGGCTTCTGCAAAATACTCAAAGATCAAGTTCATAAAGACGTGTTTACCATCTCAAATGTCACAGGAGAGATTGATTGCTTTAGCCCAATTGTCTATTGAAAGTCAAGTTGGAAAAATAGTTGAACTTTACAGAATGGAGAGTTTTGCAGCCACAGAGGCAAGAAAGATTGTATTGTAATGATTCTACCTGAGTACAAGGAGACAGTTAAATATATTTTAGTTCAAGATGAAGGTTATTCCAAGCTACAGATCAAGTTCTGGTTTAACTCAAGTCATCAGTTTTATGTATCTGGTAAGGTTTCTACATTCTCTAATTCAGTGTTTTGCTTCCACAGACATATAATTTCAGCAGCTATCATCACTTGTCAGAATTTCAAGAATATTTAAAAAATATAGGGTAAGTGGGAAGCCAGGCAGTCAGTTCACTCCTTGTTTTCAGTACAGCATTGGAAGAAGCTTAGATTTAAATTCTGCTTCCTTGTAGTTATTAGAACCATTGTGTCTATTTGTGATGATGTCAGTAGAAAAAATGAAAAACAGTAGGGAACTTTTTGTTTTGTTTTTGTTTTTGACATATGTTGTTTTACTGACTGACTTATTTTGTAAATGTGTCTAATTGCTGAGTAGAGGGGGGTTTGTTTGTTATTCTGCACACTGTGACATGCTGCACCTCCCCACACACCTCTATAATGAGATCTGGGTAACTCCCCACTCACTCTTGCAATTTAACTGTATATGGTCTAATGCAAAGTATGTCATGTATGGTGTTTTGGAATGCTTATGGCATGCTCTACATTACTCTTATAGTAGCATGTTTCGTGCAACATCATACATGTGTACAGACATGAAACATGCCCCCAAATGTATTCCACATGGCTCAAGTGGGGGCAGGCAAACAGAGATGTGTTCACACACCCAGAAGAAGTATTCATAAAAGAACAATGCAACTCAAGTACCTTGGCCCGAGAGGGAAGAATCACCTGACTGCAAGAAGGGGGGTTGAAAAGAGAAGAAGACACACTTTGAACTGGTTAAGGGTCATCTTTGGAAGCCATCTTCTAAGCAACATCAAGGACTGATACCTATCCACATGACAGAAAAATTCTGGCTACAGAACCATCAGTAACTAAACCTATGTGGCTAAGCTAGATAATGGGACTTCAACAGTGATCTTAGTTTAGAATGTAAGTTATCTCCTTGATTGTTTAACTATCTGGTTTTATATTGATTAGACATATACTCACTTAAAATCATGTTTTAATCAATAAACTTATGTTTGTTTTATCTAAAGCAGTGAAATGTTGGACAACTATGTGTGAAGATTTTACTGAGAGGAAAAGTTGGTGCATAATGATTTCTTTGTTAAATTGACAGACTGATGTAAGTGAGTTTGCACTGAAGTGATGTGCCCTGATCCCTGCAAGACTGTAATTCCCAGGTTGCATCTGAGACTGGGGGTGTTTGCTGGGGAACTATCCCCGAGAGCTTGATTACATGCAGGAGGCTGGGCATGAGCTGACCTAGGAGTGGGGGTTCACATAGCAAGATGGGGTAGGTCAGGGCCCTGGAGTGGAAAATTGCGGGGGGACAGCAGCACACCAGTCCAGACTGCAGGAGGGAAATGTCTCACAAGCACATGGATTCTTTCAAGTTTTTCCTTACCACTGGCTCAAAGTTAAAATATTGATGTTTTGATTGCTTTGTAAGCTGATTCCATTTGGAGGTTTCATTAAAATGATTTAAACATTGCATTGGCATTTGAGTTAATCGGCAGAAATAAGTGATAAATTAGGTGCAATGTATAAACTGTATCTCTTACCTTTTAGTATGATAGCTATCATAGCAGAAAGAATTGCAAGACTGTCAGTATTTCACTTAATTCTATTTTCATGTTGGATTTCTTTTTTGCAAGTCTGACAGGTAAAATTATACTTAACATCAGCAGATGAAAGTCTTCACTCTTTATATAAAAGTTATAAATTAGAGCAAAATACTGACACACTAGCCAAATTTTTCTTTTTAGAACTCTTAAAATCCAAGATTTTCTAAAGGTCTAATTAGCTCTTGGATGCCTGGAAAGTTGTTTAATAAATAGCAACATCCAGATGTCCCAAAATATCCACTGGAACCCCAATAGAACTTGCCCTGAAAGGGAGGGGTAGATTTATTAAACATTAAGCACTACTATCAAACTAATCACATCAAAAACTTGGTGTACAGGATCAAACTCCAGCTCACCCCTTAGATAAAGAAAGCATAAGCCAAAAATCAATATGTAAATCACCCTTTTATGAAAGCAACAACAGAAATTTGGGATAATTTATTTAAAAAAATAATTCCCTACACACACCACTTCTAATAACCATAATACATTTAACCCCTCTAAAAGCCTGAGAAGTTTTGACACTTGGGTACTTACAGGTATGATCAAAATGTGGCCATCTGGTCAGAGACGTTAGATCACTTGATGAAAAGATGCCAAAATCTCAGTATATCAGTACCTACAACTGAGACTTTTTAACCCACCCATCTAAAAAGGCAAACCTAAGCAGAAAATTGATGGAAAAACACTACATATATGAAACATGAAGGCTTTCTTTCCACTCCATTCAGAAAGATCTAACTGTTACTTACAGAAAATAATCACATTCATGAAAAGCTGATGTAGGCAAAGACACCGAACCTGAGGAATGGGAGAACATATGAAGAGCAGAAATGAGAACCTTGCCTAAGTTAACAGTTGTGAAGATGCAAAGTTAAACATTACCCCATCTATGCAGTGATTATTCCACGATATAATACAGAGTTTCAAAATTATCATAACCTATTTCAACATTTTCTAAATAAGAACTTTCATTTTCTGGTTTGAAACCTCTTGCTTCAAAATGATAGATCATTCGTACTGAAGAAAGGTGAAAGATTGAAATAAAATGAAACATTTAATTGACCCACTCCACTGGTTTTTTGCATTATCAGTTTGCAAACATTTTTTAGATTGTTTATCTTGGTTTGTAATGGGAATACATTTCAAAATAAAGACGACTTGTGCAACAGGAAAATCATCTCCCATTCAGCTCTTAGACAAAGATCCAAGAGGAGAAGAAAATTGCAGAAAGTCCCACTAGCAAAATGCTAGAAGATATGCATTCTGGTTCCTCCATAGTTTGTCACATTGTATTGTTTTTGTTCCTTGAGTGGGTGACCTATTAACAAGAAACATAATATCTACACTATACATTTGAAATCCACACCTAGCAAATATTCTAGAAATTTAACTAAAAATGTGGTTTTCATAAGAATTAAGACTATTGCAGTAAAGCTTGAATATTCATATATTTGTGGAGATCTAATATAAAACATCACAGATATGGTCAATTTAAAATTGCTTTAAAAATGGAATTTTGTGAATTTTTTCCCCACTATTTCCTCATCTTTAATTTAAAATAAACTAACACAGTATATTCGTGAAGTCTTTAAATCATAATTTGAGGACTTCAGTAATTCAGCCAGAGGTTATAGATCTATTATAGGAGTAGGTGGGTTCTGTAGTAGGTGGGTAGGTGGGTTCTGTAGCCCGGAATGTGTAGGATGTCAGACCAGATAAACAAGATGGTCCCTTCTGATCTAGTGTCTATAAATCTATAATCCATATCTTCCTATTTCAGACTTTCCATTTTACTAATCACACTTTTCAACTACCAGACCAGGAATTTAGGAGAAAACCTCTCTAAGGGCAGAGTCATTTGGATGTTGAGGAAATTGGTTAGGCAAAAAAGAGCTGAAGTTAAATGAATAACATAGTCACAAAAAACCTGAGGATGCATTTTGGAAGATAGAATTTCAAGACCAATTTGTAATAGAAAAGTAATTGCATAGTAATCTACCTTTTAGAAATGGGCTATATGCCTAAAGGGAGGTATGGATTGTTCAGTGGTTAAGCAGTAGCCTAGGATTTATGAAACCTTAGTACAAGTACAAGTCCTCTCTCTGCCACAAGACTCCCATGTGAGGTTGGGCAATGGTGGTGATAGCATTTCTCTAACATGTGGTCTTTTAAAAAAGACTGAGACACTCTAATGCTATGGCAGTGAGGGCCATGTAAATAGTATATCCTTAGAATGCAAATAATGAGTAATGCCATGCTGTATAGGGGAGAAACTATTCCCTCTGAAATCCCTCTACAAGGCATTTTACAACTTTAAGCATTGGTTTTGTAATATTTTAGTTTGCATGTCTGCAAATAAAATTGAATGTCATGAATCCCAGTTTTTAGCATTACAACTACACATAGTCTTGGTATTGCATAATAGGCAAATACATGCACAAACAAGTGCTTTTACAGGCAAACACTTACCTGTGCAAAAACAAATGCTCTACACGTTTTTTTGTTTTTGTTTGTTTGTTTTTTCTTCAGGCATGACCAAAGACTACAATTTTGCAGGTGTGGACTTATTAGTTCCGGTAACATTATACTCCAGTGAATTCTATAGCCTGGTTATGTGCTGTATAAAGGAATGTTCTTTTGTATTTTAAAGTAATTACATATTTAGTTTTTATTTCAAGCCTTTCAATGGTAAATGGGAAAAAAACATGAGCATATTTTGTGATAGCCCTTTATGCAAGAAACTGAAAGAAGCACACTTTGGATTTCAACTTAATCACTAAAACTTTTGTTTATAAATATGATTGTCCAGTATATCCAGCAGGATTTTGAAGTTCTGGTTCATAAAATGGACAATTTAATGTCAATATATTAAAGCGTATTAATCAATCAAATGTACATTCCTGGAAGCAGGCATTATCAGGTCAGTAACGTATGTTAGTATGAAACATGCTCACATACTCTAGTGAGCTCTTGGTCCTTCTATATAAGCTTTATTTCCCAAGGCGGTGCCAATGTACTTTCTCACACCTTTTGTAGTATTCACACTGAATTTTTATATCAATTGTAAAATGTTCAACAGTTTATAGAAGAAATTTTAGTCCTGCCTTTTTTCCATTTTAGCTTTAAACATACCATGATTAAAGAATGAATGCAATAAATATAGATATAGAAAACAACCGCTTCTTGAATAAAATAGCTGGTTAAGCTTCTCAGAGCCAAGTGGAATTTGTAACATCTACATCCACTGAACATTTCTTTTGTGTACTACCTTCTACCAGTAAAAGAAAAGATGCTGGTACTCGGCCAGGGACCTAGGGCCGCCTGCGGCAGCGTCAGCAGCTGGGGCCACATCGCTGTGAGAAAAAAAAAGGGTGCTGGTACTCAGTACCCCCTATCACAAAAAAAGCCCTGCCTTCTACTAAATAGGTTCTTCAGAGAGACCATTTAGTAAGCTAGAATGTACTGGAAGCACGTTATTTTCATTTCTGGCACAACATGGGCACTGTCCAAGTATTTGTTTCCAGTAATAAAACAGTGATAACCACACAGAGTATGTTAAATTTACTATGTTTTATATTCTATAAAATTCTAGCTTACTGTGGTTTAATGCAGGGACAGATTTACAGTGAACTGAAATCTGTGGAAAAGCTGAAAAGGAGATTTATCTTGTGAAAAAAAGCACTTCCCATAAGTATGTCCATGTTTTGGTTACAATATAAAATCTTTACTTCAGTTATATTCAGATTTATGCTAGTTAGAAATCAGCTTCTCTGTGGCTCATTCTAACAGCATTTTCATATGCATATACAATAGGCCAGATTTTCCAAGGGATTTAGGCACCTACATGTGCAGATGGGTGCCTCATGGGATTTTCAAAAGCACCCCAAGAGGTAAGGCTCTTAACTCCCACTGATTTCAATGGGAACTAGGTGCCTCACCTGTTTTTATATTTTTGAAAACTCCACTAATCATCTATTTGCATGTCTAGGTGAAAATCTGGCCCCATCTCCTGAAACTACATAAGCAAGGCTGTGCAAAGAAATGCAAATATACCTTTCTGTGCCTTCTAATCTTATAGCCCCATTGGGAAGGAAGACTTTTGCCTATGGAGGGCAGTTGATGTGTTTACCTGTGCTATTAACTATGGTTCAGTAGGGAAGGTGTGTATAAGAGATCTATGTATGTATGCAGGAAGGAGGTGGAAGCTTCACATCCCATAGTGTTCCACAAAGTACTGACACCAGCAGTCTCTGGAATATACAGCATAAGCAGATTTCTCAGTCACTGCTTATGTTCCTATGCCTCCATCTTCCACTAGGTAGAGTTACAACCATTGTATATTTCCACTAACTGACTACCTTCTCATCCCCTGGTCATTTGACAACCAGGTTCCACTGCCATTCAGTACACTAGTATAAAATGGCATTGAATTTAATTCAGAATATTTAACCTGAAAACAAAATTGAATGCTATTTGTGCATTGATCATTTATGTATCTACACATACTATAGATATATAGGATGCTCCTTTATGAGTAAATTAATTTTTTTCTACCATTTACTGGTTAGAAAATCTAATGGGAACACTATCTCTGTAGCTGTTGGTGCAAATTAAAACTCTGATGCTACATGTTCTTTCACAAAATGCTAAACCTTTTCTTTGCCTTTAATTCTGAACTGTAGTAGAACAATTCAGATTAATTTATATATATCAATGTGTATAACTTTGTTAGACTATTTCATTATGTCATCCGAAAGCCACAAGATTCATAAACATTTCAGGAGCAATCCAACAATACATATTCTTGTCTGTGTAACCTCACGTCTTTGGTATTAAGATTATGCTAAATTTTAGAGATGGACATGAATCAAAATCCTAGATCCACATACCCATTAAATGTTACATCTCAAGCCTTGATATATCTCATGTTAATATATAGATGCTGTCCCAGTCAGGATGATTCAATAATATTGAGGGGGGGAAAATGCTATTTTCAGATAATAATGCCATTGGAGATAGAAATCTTATATTAATATATCTGGTAATATAAATGGTGAATATGCTTAAACTACTTCATCACATTAAAGTACCTAATTTTTTAATATTAATATATGGTCAGTGTAACAGAGTCATCTCACCTGCCAGGGCATCCCTTCATGTCCTAATATAGTGTTACAACAACTCTACCTCTGTTTCCCCACCAAACATCCGTTTGGCCCTGCAACAGTCTATTTCTTACAGCTCCAGACCTCCAGCCAGTCTCATCCCTTTCAGGGTAAAGACGTCCTTTTAAAAAAGTCCCAAAAGGCATAAAAAAGGACTCTTCCTCTCACTCAGGCCCTACGTACAATTATATATAATTGCCAGCTGTTACACCCTGGCTCCACACCTCTCAGACAGATACTATGGGCTAACCCACTACTTTCCTGGCTTACGTCATCCTTTCTGTAGCTAATTCTGGCCAGCCACAATCCCCATAGTATTCATGGCCACCTAGCAGGCAACTAGTCCTTGGCAGGAACTTCCAATCCTCAGCACTCATCCCATTCCCAGTCTTAAACTTGCAGGACTTCCCTCTTCTTCAGACCAAACTCAGCACAAGTGCAGTGTATGAAGCTACCTGAGCCTAAGTGGGTCCTTAACCCTTTCTAATCCAGAATGGAGACACACACAGTTACAATCTGAATTAGAAGAGGAAGCAATTAGCTCAAAAGAAAAGGCTATAGAACTGGAAAGTAAAAAGAACAACCAAATAAACCAGTGTAAGTCTAGATTACCTCTTTGGATTCCAGCAGCAGATGGTCCGATGTCTTTAACTATTTTTAAAATGAAAATATTGTCTTGGCAGCATAAAAACTCACTAAGAAATATTATATGATTGAATGAGGCCAGTTTGTCATGGAAGATAGGTACTCAGTGAACAAATATATATATAACAGATCAGATTTGAAATGCTTATTTCTAATGAGCTATCCAGAGTTTAATTATTAAAAGCTGGATTTTCCTGCTTATGTTCATGTGCTTGCAGCATTTAGGATTATAAAGCAAGGAAAGGACCGTTAAAGAATAAGGAAACTAGGATCAACCACCAAGTACAAAGCAAGCCCTTCTATCTAGGACAAGCACATGCACACTGCAATGCTATCTCATCAGGGAGCCAATTGCATTCAGGAGCCTTTTGGAAGAAAGATGTAGGAACATGTTTGCTCCTATTTGGGGAATGATACAAGGGGGTTATTTTTGAATGATGTATTAAAGGGAATCAATCTTCATTGCACTGCAAGTGACATGAAAAGCACCATTGCTGTGCAATAATCACATGCAATTATTCAACTACCCCTTTGGCAAGGACAATGTAATTAGTTCTGGTGGTGTCGAGAGATTTTCTTTATACCCAACAAATTGACAGTTTTAATCAAGTGTGGCTGAAAATTTATCATAACACAAGGAAAACAATAAGATGATGTTACAAGGCCCCAAACTGTGTGTCTCCTATCTACAGTGATACAAATTTACAATACTAACAACATGATGAATACTACCATTCCCTGAATAAGATGATTATAATTGCATATCAATATCAAGCCACAGTAGTGCTTATTTATTTAGAATCATGGAAGTAACCCCTGTCATTCTTTGTTACATAAAAAGGTTAACTACTAAGGACAATTTTCATCTGGAAGAGTTTAGCATGCAGAACTGCACACTCAATGTTAATTATCACTTATTTATTATTTCTACTGTAGTAGCACCCAAATGGGAATGGTGTCCATTATGCTGGCTACTGTCCACAGCTGTATGAAGATATGGTCCAAAGAATGCCCCAGTCTAAGTAGTTCTTAACTATTATTAATGTAAATGATCTAAAATGACAAACAGCATGGACCGAATTTCAAGCAGCAGAATGTCACTTTTGCTTGTGAATTTGCACGGTGCTATGAGCAAACTAATTTGTGGGTACAACTAGAGCAATATATGCTTAAATTGGGCAAATAGCCAACTAAGCACCCAGTTAGATACATGCTTCCGCATTTATTCTGAGGTCATGAAATCATTGTCCATAGCTCCAGTAAGCTCAAAGCCAGTATGCAGCAGTTGGCAAGTAGGAACATTTTTTCTTAAGGATGACGTCTTTCCTTCTAGAGTAGTCAAATTCCAAAGGGGTAGCCGTGTTAGTCTCTGCACCAAAGAATAAATGGACACAAATCTGACATTAGAAATTGCAACACTACAAACCAATAGGAGAACACTTCAATCTCCCTGCTCACTCCATTGATGACTTGTTAATAGCTGTGTTGAAACAGATGAATAACAAATCACAGCTTCAAAGAGAAACTGCAGAACTCGAATTTATATGCAAATTTGACTCAGTTGCCTTGGAGTTAAACAGGGACTATGGATTTTCCTCTCATTACAACAGGTGATTTGACCTTACCTTCCTCTATGTGCTGTTCCCCAGTGTTTGAATCCTAACACCTATTTTGATTTGCTGTTACAGCCTGACCTGATCCTATGTCATGCACTCCCTTGCATTTAATTTCCTCCCATTCTGTAAGTTTCCCATCTTCAAAGTGTCTGACGAAGTGGGATTTTCTCCCACGAAAGCTCATGCGATAAATAAATTTGTTAGTCTTTAAAAGTGCCACAGGGCTCTGTTGTTTTTCCTTCTAGAGTCTAAGTTTCATTTTAAAAAAAGTCTTTAGCACATATGGTTGCAAAGATTACCTTACAAAAGTGAAACAAGTTTAAACAGATGAAGTGTTGTGTTCCTGAGGCTGAAACAATGGCTCTGAGGTCTGACCTGCCTACTACCATCTCAGCCCTAGTCTTATTATGACAATTTAAATACCTGCTTTACAAAGCATTATACCAGAATCCATACCCTTTAGTGCTGAAAATGGGAGCTTTATGTCATTTTAAAGAGGAGATTCTATATATCTAATGTCACACAGCATTGGAAGAACCACAGATACTCAGATTTCAAACTGATTGTCTTACATAAAAATATTAGTGCAGATTAGTAAAAATATTAGGGAGATCAGAGGGTTATGATCTCTCTTGAGCCCCATTCAATGGGACTTGAATACAAAAAAGAAAAAAAAAGTCCCAAAGAGCTTTTTCTAATTCTTTAAAATAATCCCAGAGTAGTTGCTCTGTAACATATGTGGTTTATCCAAGATAGCTAATGAGATGGTTTGTAGGGCTAGCTGAGCATTTTTTAATAATTTTCCTCTCCACCAAAAATGCCAATTAATTGAATCTAAAACTTCTTAATGGCTCATCAGGTTTCTCCCTTTGGCCCATTGTAGGTGGGAGCTTCCTTAACATTAAGGAGACAATGGTTGTTCACACCCTGCTGTCTAAGGCATTCCTCCAGAATGACACAAGTTAAAGTATAGATATAACATCAAATTCTTAACTGCTAATCGAAATAGAATTCCTAGACATAAACTATATAATCATTCCCAGCAAATGACTACCTTTCTATTGATACCAAACATGACATAGCTCCTAGGGACTATAGCATTTATGAGATATCCATAGAAAATAATATCATAAATGCTTCCCTAAATCCAGACAGCGTCACACCCTGCCCACATGCCCTGCCAGGGGCCCTGTCCCCCTTTGGCCCATTGCACACAATGGGTGCCCCCCCTGCCACCGTGGACCTGCCCAAGGTCCCCCTAGCCCCACAAAGTCGACCTAGAGCATCCAGTGTGGACGCTCTAGGTCAACTTTGTAAGTTCCCCTTTAAGTCAACTTTAATTTTCATTAAGTCGGCTTTATTTTCCTTAAGTCGACTTAAGCAGCTTGCTTAAGTCGACTTAAGGAAACTGTGGTGTAGATGCAGGGTAAATTAAGTCGACTTAAGCAAGCTTAAGTCGACTTAATTTACCAGTGTAGACACAGCCTATGTGAGGAGGGTTGGTTTTGATTAATTTTCAGACTAAAAAAACAATAGAGAAAAAAGTTTTGAAATTGATATGTTTCATTTTGACATTTTTAAAATTACTTTTCATTTGGAAATTTAAACTAGGTAGTCTAAACAGGTATTAAAGAGAAAAAGGTCACAGCTGAATTGAAACATTTCAAAAACAAAGTATTTTGATTGCCTCCCCTCTACTCTTCCCAGACCTCCACACCAAAAATCAATGTTTTTGTTTTGTGAACATTTTTAAGATTTAAATGCTTTATCCCAATTTAGAACAGTTAATTTTAAAAAATCTCAGATTTTTACAGGACAGAAAAAAAGGTTTTCTGTCCAAATATAGTGGTAAGGTATCATTTTTTTGTTGGTGCTGGTTTAGTGTCACCTACATAACTCATCCCTGGTATTGCCATTCATGAATAAAAGCTCATCTTAAATTCATGCTAATAAATACTTTTATACCACAGAGCAACCATTATGTATATTCTCATTCACTTCTTCTCTTTCTCTAGATAGGTAGATACACACACACACACATGAACATACGCACAAAGAGTTATATATACACTTTTGAAAATAAAATGGTAAGATGTTAATTTAGTGCAAAAATGCATATATGTATTGAGTACATCAGAAGTCTGAGGAAATACTTTGCCTTTTTAATATCCACTGTCTTTAAAATTACCTTTGAGCTTAGAATCGAAAACTTTTCCTTAGGCTACATTTCTATTTTCAGTGTTTTATAACTCTGTGAGCAGAACTGCTTTGCATGCTGACAGCAGCATCCATTACTTGTGGCAACATAATAATTTGTTACATTTTAATGCATTTAGTTGAAGGGACAAAAAAAATTGGGGGGAAGGGAAAGAGAGAGGAAAGGATTGAAAATCGCTGTACATATACACAAGAGGTTTTATATATAATCTGAATAACTTCCATCCCTGCAGAGGTCTCTTATCTTAATGACTTTGCTAAAGAAGTTGTCTTGTCAAACATATTCAAAAGCTTTTGCCTCATATGAATAATTTACAAATGGAAGCAATTTGGCAACAGCCTGAGTTGAGATAAAGACGCTCCTTGGTATGGCAGAAGCATACAAGTGTAGAACAAACATATAGTTACCAAATACTGAAAAAATTTGACTGTCTTTCCACAATGTTACATTTCTATGAGTGCACCTCATCCTAATCAGCCTTTCATTCTCGAGCTGTCTCACAAGCGCCCAGCTTTGGGAGGCTGGTGACCAGAGGAAGGTAAGAGATGCAAGAACTGTTGAATTCAGGGTGGAGAGGAAAGGAAAAGGCGGGATGTGGGAATTTGGTGGTGGGAGGAAAGATGTGGGAAATTCAGGGAGGGTGGCGGGTAAGGCAGGGATGCAAGGAAAGAGACTGGGAAACTGTGAAGGAGGAAAAACTGTAAAGTAAGGCAGAGGAACAGATTACAATTTACAGATTATTTCTGCTCCCACTGGAACCAATGGCAAAACACTCTTTGATTTAAATGAGAACAGAATCTGTCCTGTGGAAAACGAGGAGTGGGCAGAAAAAGGGAGGAAACAAAAAGAGACAATAAAAAAAAGACAGGGGAAAAATAAGGGTATGTCCACATTTCAAGCACTAAAGAAGCACAACTGTGCTGCTGCAGCAATGTCTATAGTGTAGACCAGGGGTCGGCACCCCTGGACACATGCCAAACATGCCCATTCAGAGTGGCACGCAGGGCTCCTAACCCTGTGGTTGCTCTCCTCTGCTGGTTCCAACTCCCAACCAGGCCCAAGCTGCATGCAAGAGCAGCATGTGAGTGGCAACTCCTGCTGGCTCTGCCCCCCAGTGGCCCCAGTCTCCACTTGGGGGCATCCACGTGGCTCTTGTGGCCCCAGGACCCAACCCTGGCACCTTCTAAGGGGTCGAGGGTGGGGCTTGCACTGGGGCCAGCAAAGACTGATGACCCCTGGTATAGACACTTGCTACACACAGGGCCAGATCAAGGCCTGGGGGGGCCCAGGACTGCCCACCCCACTGCCTCCCCCCCACTGCAGTGGCATCCTGCCTGAGAGGGCAGGGCACCTGGCCAGCTGGTACTGAGGGGCTGGATCAGGGACCCCAGCTGGCACTGCTCATGGGGCTGGAGTGGCTCGGGGAGGGCCCGACTGGAGGAGGTCCTGGGGAGGGGTGCACCATGGCCAGAGCTGCTTGGGTAGGCTGGAGGGGGCAGCGGGGTAGGCTGTGGCTCAGGGAGTTGTGGGAGCCTGGAGGGTGCATCTTGGAGGGTTGTGGGAGTAGGGGGTTGGCTTGGCAGGTTGGGAGAGCCTGGGGGGGGGGGCACAGTTTGGCAGGTTGGGGGAGCCAAGGGGGTGCAGCTTGGGGGGCTGGGGAGGGGACCTACCTGCTGTGGGCAGCTTGGCTCCTGCCCTTCCCCCAGCAGGAGTTGAGCCAATAGAGCCAGCCCAGGGGTGAGGCAGGAATGCCTCTGGCTCAGGAAATCACCCCTCCTCCAGCATGAGCAGGGCAGGGGCTCTTTTAGCACCTGAGTCTCCTCAGTGCTGGGGGCTTAGCAGGGTGACCAATTTGGCAGGGGTCATAGGAGCTGGAGCCTAGGGCCCCCTTTCAGGCTGGGGCCCAGGGCTTAAGCCCTTATAGCCCCTTTGTTAATCTGGCCCTCGCTACAGTGCCAAGAAAGGATTTTCTAATGAGGTAGTAAATCCAGTACTCAACAGGTAGTAGCTATGTGAACAGAAGAATTCTTCTGTCAACCCTAGCAATGTATACGCCAGGTGGCTTACCTACATCTCTTAGGAGGTGTGAATTTTTCTAGTAGTAAATAGGTCTATGAAAAAAGGTATGGAGATAAGAAGTCAATGGTGGAAATACAAAGAAAAGAATGAAGACATGGAAAAGGCAGCAGGAAAAGCAAGATAGGGATAATACTTTTTTATGTTCCGTCCTATTTTATGAATAGAGTAGGTGCAGGGGTGGTGAGAAGGACAAGGAACTTTAAACTTTTGTTTAGGGAGTGAGAGTAAGAGAGAAAGTGTGTCTGTGCATTGAGGGAAGGTAAGATAAGGGTAATACTAGTGCTGCACAAACATATTAACAAACCTGTTCACTCTATCCCTCTTTGAGTCAGGTTGGGAAGTGTGGTGGCCCCACTGTTCAAACTTGCTGAACTGCCCGTGACCTCAAGAGAGTATGGCCCAATGGCCAGAGTGAATATAGTTGCCCTGGGGGTCAGGAATGTGTGACCCAAGAGCCAGCGTCTAGAGGAATGCCAGCAGAGGGAAACAGCCAGGATAGGAAGACCTGGGCCTTCCCTACTCCACCAGGTCCCAGCCCAGGGCTCTGGAAGTAGCAAGGTTGCTTACCTGAGTCAGCTGGAATCCACCTGCAAGATTCTGACTTTCCCTGAGAGTCACTGCAACTTCCCCCTTCCCTGGGCTGCTTTCTACCATATGTCCTGGCATGGTGGTCCACAGGTCACTGGGGCTTCCAGGCTTCTCAGCACACATAGTTGCCAAAGGCTCTAGGTCTGGACATGCCAAGGATCCTGCCTAGTTCTCTGGGTCTCTGACTGCATCAGACAAGGGCTGCAGTGGCTCCTGGGCTTGAGCCTCCACCATGCATCCTTCTTCCTCTTCATTGCACCCAGAATGAGCTGGGCTGCTCCCATTTATACCATGGCAGCAGTTGGAGCATGCCCAGCACAGTCTAGAAGGTGGGACTTCCGCAGCCCATAATGTGTGGTTAACCCTCTCATGGCCAGTACAGGGTACATCCATCACACCATTTTCATAATATATTTAGTTCATTTTTCATTGTCTTCTTTTTATTTTGCATGAATGCTTGGGAAGGAAAAAGAGTAACTAGCTAAAGCACAAAAACTAAGCAGCAAAATTTTATTTAATTACATCAGAAAAAAGAAGACTGCAAAACAGTCAGATTCCAGAAATCTTGGTGTCATTATGGATAGTTCTCCTAAAACATCTGCTCAATGTGCAGCAGCAGTCAAAAAACTACCAGAACATTAGGAACCACTAGAAAAGGAATGGACAGTAGTAGTATTTTCAAATCTTGAATAAAGCGTGAAGTTCTGATTGCCCCATCTACCAAAAAAAAAAGATATATTAAAATTAGAAAAGTTACAGAGAGGGGCAACAAAAGTGATTAAGTATTTGGAACAGCTGCCATATGAGGAACGATTAAAAAGCTGAGGCTGGCTGTTCATCTTAGAAAAGAGATGACTAAGGGGGAATATCAGAGAGATGTACAAAATTATGAATGATGTGGAGAAAGAATAGGAAAACATAATACAAGAACCAGGGTTCACCCACTGAAATGAATAGTAGCAGATATAAAACAAACAAAAAGAAATACTGCACAAAATGCAGTCAACCTGTGGAACTCATTGCCAGAGGACGTTGTGAAAGGCAGAAGTATATTTGGTTAGAAAAAGCATTAGAAAAGTTCACGGAGGCTATTAGCCAGAATGGTCAGATTCAACCTCATATTCCAGGCATCACAAACCTCCAAATGCCAGAAGCTGGGACTGGATGGCAGGGATGAATCATCCAAAGTTGACCTCTTCTGCTCATTCCCTCTGAAGTATCTGGCACCAGTCACTGTTGGAAGACAGGATGGTGGGCTAAATGGATTGATCTAGTATGGGGCTTCTTATGTGATACTTTTAATTGTGCAAATATGATATATATGGGCAAACAAGGATATCTGCATGCGAACAAATGTATTAAGATATAAATGAATATTCTGATGCTGAAAGTGCTTACATGGCCAACCTGTATTTAAATACAATCATTGGTTGGTAATGTGACAAGAGAAAATGGAAAGTAAAATCTGTTAGACAACCAATAAATCAGGCTTACATCTTCCTCTCTCCCTCAGTCTGGAAGGAAGCCAGCTATTTTTAAATCTGGTCACCTAGCCAAATATTAAGCTCTTTCCAAAAGAGGACAGGAAAAGATTTAAAATCCCTTAACATCTTCTTTGCTTGCTTATCCCTTTATAGCACCATCCTTTAATTGTTCCCCATCCTCTACCTGAGAGATACAAAGTACTAATGAATTCTTCAGGCACTCCACCTATTTCAAAAGATTAAGTCATTCACAGGCACCATGTCACATGAGTAAAATGATCAAAACTGACCAAAAATCAAACACTTGAAGAAGCACTTTCAGTGAAGAACTCATGAAAATCCAAGGACTCAAATATATTCAGAAAAACGTATTTGTCAACCAGTTTTGGAAAAAAACAGACAAATTCATAAAAATCCTGTTATGTTCACAGATACTATTGTCAATAGGGAAAAAAGGCAGAGTAAAACTTTCAAAAGGGTCCAAGTAATTTGGAAATCTAAGTCCCATTTTCAAAAGTGACTCAGGCATATAGGAACTAACTTTATGGGTTCTTGCTGGGCTCCTGAACTGAGATGAGAAAAAAAAAAAAAAAAAAAAAAAAAGGGATCGGATCATGCAGGGGAATGTGAGTTAAGAATAAAAACTGTCTGTCTGTCTCTTTTGGGGAGTGAAGGGACAGAGGTTTACAATGTTGATGTGTGATTTGAAATTCTTGCTATTAGTACATAGTGTTTCTTTTTAAAATGCTTAGCTTTACTACATGATAACTTAGGCCCCATCCTGCAAGATGCCCTGTGCAGTCAACCTTCTGTATCCACACAGAATTTGATTGACTCCAGTGACAGGGGCCCAAGGAGCTATACCTTCATGGGAGGGTGGGGGAATGCAGGAGGTGCTGAGAGGCACCCCTCAGTGCCCCTGTGTGTCCTGATATCCCCTTCAGGGCAGGGGAGGGTGGGGGGGGGCAGTGAAGCTGACCTGTCTCAGCCAGGGCTGGGCTGGAGCAGCAGAGGGTAAGTGCTGGGGAGGGGAGACGCAGGCTGGGCTGGCCCTTCACAGGAGAGACGAAGGGACACAGGAGGTGCTAAGGGGCACCCCTCAGCACCCCTCCATCCCTCCTATGTGTGGTGAAGGGCTGACCCAGTCCTCTACTCTCCCCAGGTGGGGCAGGAAGGTGAGCCTGCCCTGTCCCAGCCAGGCTCATCTGTGGGGCTGCTGCAGCCTCACCCCCCTACCCCACAGGTACAGACACCCCTCCCCAGGGCAGCTGGGGGGTGGGGTCAGTACCCCTCCTGCCCTGTGTGTGGGGAGGGGCATGAGACATTGTGGGAGTGCAAATGTGGGCTTGGCCTCCAGGTGTGGGACACCCTCAGTACTCCATTGAATTTCATAAACATGACTTGTCAATAGAACTGACAAGAAATTCTCTGATGAAACTGTTGGATCAGTTGCAACAGAAATCTTTAATGAGAAAGATTCATGTTTAATGAATTTTCACTGAAATACAAGGAGGTTTCCAATGGAACCCTGTCTGACAGGAATATTCCATCAAAACCCTGTTTGGTTCCTTGACTGCTTGCCTGATGGACTGCTAGGTCCAAGTGGAATGCCCTAGGAACATTGCCCAGCCTTTCAAATGTTCATAGCTCAGGAGTAGCCTTGCCCTGCTATGGTTTCTAAGCTCCTTGATGTGGCTCTGGGAGTCTGGAAGCACTAGAGCCAGCTCTAGTTGTGGCTCAAACTCCTGGATCTGCAACAGGGATCCTGCAAGCCCCGAGAACTCTGGGTTGTGCAGCCCTGGGCATAGCTGGCTTGGGAGTCTGGAATCACTGGGGTCCTTGGAGCTAGGCTGTTCTTGTGGCCCACATGCAGGGATGGATGACTCAGAGCTGTGGACCATGGGAGCTGTGGTTGTTGCTAACTGAAATTGAGATTTTTGGCCAGATCAACACCTCTGTGTGAATTAATTTGTCAAATGACAGCAGATAACATGATGCTGTCAGAGCCCCTTGTCAGTGTTTCTGAAACCCCCTTCCCCTACAGATTTCTGGTGACAGGAAAAATTTTTTTAAAAAAAGGTTAAATTCCTGCAAACTGGAAATACCTCATAGACTCAGATTCAGTCAGAAGAGACCAATATGATAATCTGACCTCCTGCACAGTGCAAGCCACAGAACCTCACCCACCCCCTCTAATAAATCTCTAACCTATGACTGAGTTTTTAAAGTCCTCAAATTATGGTTTAAACTAAAGACTTTAAGGGACAGAAAATCCACCAGCAAGTTAGTCATGCCCAATCTCCAGAGGAAGGTAAACTCCTTAGAGCTTTTACCAGTTTGCCCTGGGGGAAAAAATCCTTCCCAACCCCATAGAATGATCCGTTAAACCTTGAGCATGTGGGCAAGACTTACCAGCCAGACAGAAAGAATTCTCTGTAATAATGCAGAACCCACCCAAAATGTCCCATCACCGGCCATGAGCATCTACCACCAGTAGTCAAAGATCAGTCAATTGCCAAATTAGGCTGTCCTATTATACCATTCCCTCTATAAATTTATCAAGCTCAGTTTTGAAGCCTAATTCTAGCCAGCATTACAATGAGACACTTTGTCATGTTGCACCATGCATATGGTGGGAGGCCATAAATACAGCAATATTCTAGACCTGATGTTGAGATGAAGTTTGGCTTCCTGCATTAAAAATATCTCTTTACAGTCCCCTGAATATTTGATAGCCAGCCCTGAATAAGGAACATATTGAAGTGTTGCCTGCTCCAGCTACCATTGAAGCTTTTGCATTGATATAATTTGGAACAATCTTAGGTATTTTCTGAAGATTTTTCTCAGATATCTTATGGCTGGTTGCATTATTTTTCATCTCACTGTCGTGAGTACAACAATCTATTCAGAAGTCAGAATTTGTGTCATTTTATCATTTACTCTGGATATTATTACATGTCAAAGTTTCAAACAATACCTTAAGGAAGAGTAAAATCTCCTCTCATCTCTTCTCAAGATACTAAAATTTATAAATATTTGCATCAGCCCTTTAGAGATCTTTATATTGGTCAACTGTTATCTTTTGACAATTTATAGATATGGAAAAGACATTCATGGCCTGAGTCTCTTCTTGCATATGCTTCTTGAATCAGGATTAATTCCATCAAAGTCAAAACATGTACTACATGTCAATAAACATGAGAGCAGAACCAAGACCATAATTGTATTGCAAGTCTTAAACATGAGTGTAATCTCCAGCCAAGAACAAATGTGTTAAATGTAACCTTCACAAATCATCAGCACAGAAACCTTTCATTTTGGTTTCTGTTCATTCATGTTACAAAATGCCTTTGTGTAAGAATTTCATTGGCCTAATTTAACAAAAAGCACATCAATAATGCAAAACCCAACAAATAAGCTGATATATTAAATTTGTAAATAGTGCAGTGCAGAATAAATTTCTTTGGATGGACAAATTCAAGTGCTTTTTCTCTAAGCAAGAACATGATACTTGTTATTAATTAATTAATTAATTAAACTATTATTATTATTGTTGTTGTTGTTGGCTGTTTTCCTTTGCTGCCCGCTCTCTCCTTTAGTCACTTCAAGAAATGTTTCATTAAATATCTTTTTATTTCTAAAGAGTAAATAAGTTAGTATGTTTCTACTAGGCACTTTTTAGAATTATATAGGAAGATAATTTTTGAAGAATCTTCTTTTTTTTGATAGAAGGAAAAAAGATTTGACACAAAGGATCTGTCATTATATATTTTCAACCAAAGGCTCAATTTAGAAGAGACTGAAAACCATAGGCACCAGCTGAGAACAGTACTAGGATATGTACAAACATAGTAAGAGAACAGACAAGACAAACACAAAGTGTTAAAAGGAATAAATAAAGTCATCTTCTCCACTCCCACAATAAGGTGGATAACAATTATCCTTATTTAATAGCTGGGGGACTCTGTTCCAAGGTGACACAGGAAATCTGTTCTTGAGCCAGGAATTGCACCCAAATCTCCCCATACACACCAAGCGCCTGCAAGGATATTTGTACTTAGAGAAGGGGAATTACAATAAGAGAGATTAACTACCAAGAGACCATTTTCTCCTAGCAGTTGACTACAGTTGGTGAATGTTAAGTGTGTTCAAGCACTTTCTAATTTTATAAGAAAACTTTTGGTAAGAAATTATTCGAGGCAAGTTACTAGTTTATTTTCATTAAATATTAGATATCTAAGCATAACAGACAAATCCTCATGCTTTTTATTCTCATCTACACCTTATTTCCCATTTATATTTTAAATTTTACTTGTCAGAGAGGATCAAATCACAGTTTTAAAAGTTACAGATAACTATTTGCTTTGTCATGAACCAGCTAAAATTTGGCTATTTTTTAAACAAAAAAAAATATTTCAGTTGAGCATCCTTGTTATCTTGAGTAAATACCTTATTTCTAAACATTATTTCTCATGTTGTAAGTATTATGTAAGAAGACAGCCACATGGAAGGTGTTTTCTCCTTCTATTTGTCACAGGATTAATACATCTGATACACAGGAACAACTTTAAATAAGCCCAGGATGGAAACAAAATGTACAATCAATAAATTGTCTCTTAATTTACTCAGATTATTTTTGAAAACCTCCTGTATCCTTCTAAAATAATCTGAAAATACAACATAAAGTAGGATTATTTCAACAAGTAGTTATTTCACCCCTGCCGTGTGTTGCAGAGGTTAGGGGCTGGTGTGTTGGAGTGTTCATATTTAAATTAAATCATTATATTGCTTCTCAAAGTACTCTGATAGAGATATTTCTAGTAACTCAGGGTAAACTGGTAAGTATTGTATGATATTTTTGTGTTAGGTGTATTATGCGGTTGTATCCAAGGAAGTGGGTTATGCCCATAAAAGTTTATGAGTTAAATAAATTTGTTAGTCTTAAATAAATTGGTTAATATTTAAAAGTTCCACAAGACTCCTTGTTTGTATATAATTAAAGCCATTAAAGTAATGGCTTTATGAGACTGAAGTATGGCCAACCCCAAATGTTCAAATATCATGAATCAAGATCACTAAAAGTCATGAGATAGAATCATAGAAGCTGGAAGGGACCATGACAGGTCATCAGTCCAGTTCTCTGCACTCATGGCAGGACCAAGTGCCCCCATTAAACCATCCCTGGCAGGTGTTTATCTAACCTGCTCTTAAAAACCTCCAATGTAGGAGATTCCACAACCTGCCAAGGCAACTTATTTCAGTGTTTAATCACCCTGACAGTTAGGCATTTTTTCCTAGTGTCTAGGGGCTGAACCTCCCTTGCTGTAATTTAAGCCCGTTGTTTCTTGTCCTATTATCTGTGATTAAGGAGAATAATTTTTCTCCTTCTTCCTCATAACAACCTTTTAGGTATTTGAAAACTATCATCATATCCCCTCTCAGTCTCCTTTTTTCTAGACTAAACTAACTTAGCTCTTTCAATCTTCCCTCATAGGTCAAATGTTCCAGACCTCTAATCATTTTTGTTGCCCTTCTCTGGACTTTCTCCAGTTTCTACACATCCTTTTTGAAATGAGGTGCCCAAAACTGAACACAGTACTCAAGTTGAGGCCTAATCAGTGCATAATAGAGTGGAAGAATCACTTCTCATGTCTTACTCACAATACTCCTGTTGATACACCACAGAATGGCGTTTGCTTTTTTTGCAACGGTATTACACTGCTGACTCATATGTAGCTTGTGGTCCACTATGACACCCAGATCCTTTTCTGCAGTACTCCATCCTAGGCAGTCATTGCCCATTTTGTACATGGGCAATGGGTTGTTCAACCCTAAATGGAGTACATGGCATTTATCTTTATTGAATTTCATTCTATTTATCTCAGACCATTTCACCAGTTTATCCAAATCATTTTGAATTGTGATCCTATCCTTCAAAACACTCGCAACCCCTCCCAGCGTGGTATCATCTGCAAATGTTAAAATCATGAGATTATGTAAAAATAATAGATTTGGTATTCTTTGTATTTTCCCTTTGCTTTTTGAGCTTTAGGGTGCACTGAGGTCACTTTCTCCACAGCCATGAGAGCTAGACACTTACTTTTTCTTTAAGAATGAAGACTAAAAGAATCACATCCATTTGACTCCAGGCTTCTTTAAAGCTGGGGCTTTAAGAATAATTATCATGAGACTCAGGACAAAATCATAAGAGTTGGCAAGACTGGGGCTGCAGTCATTCTTGTTCCGCCACCGGCTATATTAGCCATGACGGGCTCAAGAGGCACAGGGAGGTCGTCTGACCATCATGCATATTCCCAGTTTTAGATAGGTGACTTTCCCTAAAGTCACACTGCAAGTCAGTGGTATAAACAAAACCAGGTTTCCCATGTTCTAAGCACTAGGCTACATTTCTTCATCTCCTTTTCACATCAAGAATGGAAGGAAAGCTGAGATACATTTCTCATGATTTTTGGAACTATTGCTTAGGAAGACATTTTTAAAAAGATATGAATTATCCAAACTTAGCATCATTTATTTTTCACTAACATAATCAAATATAATTATACTTCAATCCAGGAAAGCTGGAAATATGTAGGGTTAAATTTTCTTCTAGTAAAACTTTATTCACTTCTGTAGTCTTACATCTCAAGAGAATTTGACCCACAGTTTTTAGGGGGAAAATGCAAGGAACCAAGTTTCAGCTCTCCACTACAATTCATATCTTTTCACTTTTTCTATGCTCTTCTAAAAGAATATATTTGAAATCCTAAGTGCTAGTGATACCAAAATCCTAAGTGCTAGTGATACCAAAAGAAAATTGGTTGCTTAACAAATAAAGCCAGGAGCCGAAAAAGTAGCAAACTCATATCAAATTCATTATATTTTTAGAACATTGGTGGTTAGGTCTGGTCTGAAAGCAAAGCCCATTCTGTACAGTCTTTGTATCAGGCTCTGGATGGAAGCTAGCATTATTTAAGAGTATCAGTGGTTCTCTCATAGGCCAGGGATTCTTGAATCAAGAACAGGTGCAGTCACACCCACTCTACAAACAAAGATATTTTGTTTGAATAAGCACAGCCCAGAAGAATGGGTGGTATTAATACCTAAATAGTGTCTTTATTAACAGTAGAACAGCTGGCAGTTTTATATGACAGCACTCATTCCAATCCATTTTATCCAATTGCACAACCATAAGCACACTACACCAGGGGACCAAAGAGACCACACACAAGCAATCAGCCATTCAACGGCACTATAATTGCTTCACAGTTGGAAGTTTGTTCTACACAGCTACTGTTATTCTTTTAGGCTGAATTGTTGGTGCACTGCTACTATCTAGAATCAAGGGTTGTTAATGCAGATAAGCTTGCCTAGAGAAACTTCTTTTGTTTTACAAGCCCCCATGAGCTATTCTCCCCGCAGGAGCTTTTATGTGCCACTGAGGATCATAAATGCTTCAAGTGCTGGGTGCCAGAAGTGAGGCTGAGACAGTTAACTTCAGGATCTCTGTATTCCTAGCAAAGCTGATACCCTGATGAGGGAAAAATAAACTCCCAAGTCATAAAGACCCCGTTAGACCTTGCTTGAGAACCTTTCCTTAAGACTTCCTACTGAGCTAAAGAATAGCCTCTGAGAGTCAGTATGAGATGTATAAATGTCTGCAACTATACAAGTAGCCTCTACCCAGCAGGGAATCTGTTCTAGAAGGAATTGGTTCAGGATATAATTAGGTTTCACAGGGGTGTGTGTGTGTGTGTGTGTGTGTGTGTGTGTGTGTGTGTGTGTGTGTGTGTGTGTGTGAAAACCCCAAACAAGTATAATCAGGTGTAAATCTAGTCTACTGTTTCAAATATTATTTTTATTATTCTTTAATGTTTTAGTTATTTGCAGCAGACAGCAGCTCTAAAAATGTTCTTCATGCAATATTTCTGCAATTCCTCTTCCTCCGCCCACCAGTGTAATACATATTTGGTGGGTTTTCAAATGATCTTTTGGGGAGAATATTAAAAATCTCTTAGCTGTACTTAGCACAGCAGATTACAGACAGATATAAAATCATAAACTTTCTAATTTGAAGAGTTTTTCCCCCCTTCTCCGCTTTCTCTCATCTTTTGGGATTATATGGCTCAGAGGAATAATGGTTATTGTTCATGGTTCACCATTCAGGAGATTTCCCTCTGACTATATCTACAACAGCACTTCAGTACATTGCTCTGATTTCTTTGTTATTAATTGACATATGGCTCTAGGTAATAAAATAATGGGCTGTCCCAACTCGTTATCATGTTCTGCAGCTTCAGGATGACTTTCAGGTTGTCCTTTTTTGCTCCATCTCTACTGCTGGCACCTTATGAATAAATGAACAGGTCTTATAGGGAAAACAATAGATTTGTATGAACTGAAGATCACTGTTAACACTAAGAGTAGACTCAGGAGAGTCTGGGAAATTCTGATTAGTAAGGAAAAGAGCACTTTGAAAAAGTCACCAGGCTCATAAGCTGACAGAGGAAGTTTAATTAAAGTCAATAGAGAACTGAAAAGTGTTCGGGAAGAGGCTTGGGGAATGGGCAATATAATATTAAAAAAATCCAAATCTAGGAGAGAAGACCATTGGGATTCATGTTTAAAATAAGATGTACTTAAATCTGAGCCTGCAAAACACTATGTGAAAGTATAAACAGAGAATTGTGCATGCAAAATAAATGGTATCCTGCTGCCCTGCAATATAGGGCAGGAATTTTCTCTATTCTATACAATGCCCACCCATTCTGACTGGAGCCTCTGTAAATAATATCTGCTACTACTAGGATTACTGCTATACTAGGTGATGGCACAAAATGGATACTGAATACTTAGTTTATATAGGCAGTTTCATGCACCTTCACTCTTCCCTTGGTGTGTGTGCAGCTTTGGCATCTATTTTTGAAAAAGAAAGCTAAAAGGAGAAAAATGAGGAAAGGGAATATTTTCCTACCTATGGGGCAAAGTTTTTCCACCAGTACATCCATTTTCCCAACAGACCTTAGCTGAAGCAACTGACAAGTGGACTATACTGCAGATTAATGGTAACAGCAGGCATAAGTTGTTAGGCACACATTTTATAGCCAGTATTTCCTATTGCTTTTTCATACTTTTTATCTGGGACTTGCTGTAGTTTAAGAGTTTGGAGACCATATTGAAGAAAAGGTCCCCTACAAAAAACACTATAGAATTCTACAGTAATGGCCCCAAAACATTATGGACATTTTGCCATCGAATTCAATGGGGCCAGGATTTCATCTACTGCTACCATGATGTTTTGGACTATTACTGATGAATACTTGTGCATTTTTTTTTTACAATATGTAAACAAATAATGTTAGGTAACCAGATTTATAAAAGGGGATTGATCAGAAGTGCTGCAAAGAAGTGATTCCATTGCATAAGTCCCAAATCCCAAGTCACTCCTCCCATTCTACCACCTATCAAGGGTCTCAATGATTAAGTTCGGACCATTTCTGCCCTAGATTTTTGTCTCATCATACAAATGCCTTCTAACCTACCAAGAGCAACTGAGAAGATGATTATTTGGATTAGAATTCTCATTGTTCCAGCAGTAACAGCACAAGTGCTAAAACTAAAGAAAAATATATCTGACAAATAGAAGGGAATAAAGTTGGAATATCTGATCCATTTGGATACTTATTGGTAACACAAAAATTCCCACAAGGTAGCTTAAATAATCCAGCTGGTACCTTAAAACATGTGGCTACCTCTGAAGTTTAGTAATCAAAGAAGCTTCCGGAAAAATTACTATGTGGTACTGTATTTCAGCAACTATTCCCTCATGTGAATTATTTATTACTGCCATAGCATGAAGGAGAAAAGAACCACAAAATTACCACAAGGTAAAAAGATAAACAGTGAGCACGGAGAAGAAAAAGCTTGTTGTTTCTTAATTGAGTTGGAAAAAGGAGATGATAATGGACGACATCATGAGAATATTGTTCTAGTGATCTAAATATGACAAATAGCAATATGGTATCTACAAAATATACTTTGAGTATTCTAATACAGTAGGTCACTCATGAGCATAGATTTTGTACAGAACAACTATCTTTCTCTGCACATAGTGTGTAGGTGAAGTTGTTTGATGAAATGTTTCAAAATCATACCGTGGCCATTTTATGATTTTTCCATTCTTATATTCTGTTCTTGCTTTTCTAATAGTTCACAGAATAAAAGACCAATTCTGTGAGTTTATGGTCATTGAAAAGGAATCACTGCTGTTGGCAACAAGCAACATATTGATGTGGATGCACTATTTCTGGAGTATGCCTAATATCAGTGGCTATGTCTACACTTGTAAATTTAGGTCGACTTTAGCTAAGTCGACTTAGCATGTCTACACCTAAATTTAAAGTCGACTTGGGGGGAAGTTAAAAGGTGACCTAGAGCGTCCACACTGGACGCCTAGGTCGACTTCTAGGGGCTAGGGGGACCTAGGGCAGGTCCACGGGGGCAGGGGGCATGAGGGTACAATGGGGCAAAGGGGGACAGGGACCCTGGCAGGGCATAGGGATAGGGTGGGCAGGGATCTGCCCTGCTCTTTGGGATGGCATACCAGGTTCCCTCTGTGCCCCCCCCCCCAGCAGGGAGGTCAGTGAGGGAGTCCTGGAGTAGCTCTAAGTCGGCTTAGGGCTACTCCAGGTCTACACTGGCTTAAGTTGACTTTAAAAAGTCGACTTAAGCCTTAAGTCAAACTAAAAGGAGGTTTAATAAAGTCGACTTAATTTTCATTAAGTCGACTTAAGGAAACTGTAGTGTAGACGCAAAGTAAATTAAGTCGATTTAAGTAAGCTTAAGTCGACTTAATTTACAAGTGTAGACACACCCAGTGAGAGTTACAGACTTGCCCCAGCTCCCATTTAAGTAACAAGGTGACTAATAGATATAATCTCCTCATAAGAGATAATAGACCATAAGTTTCCTGCTGTGCAAGAAAAATAAGATTTCATTTCAAGTTCTACTCTAGGATAAAATCAGGGCTGCCCAGAAAACAAGAATATTTGATGAAAAATTCCAGTTTTGACATTTATTCTGTTCCAACGTGGAATAAAATCAAGATCCTTCAAAATTATTCTCTTTTTCTCTCTCTCTCTCTCTCACACACACACACACGAGATGGAGAATGAAAACACTGGGGTAAAGTATCATTCTCTCTTCTTTCTCTGACCCAATGAATGTTTACTTATTTAAATAAAGTGGAATGGCTCCAACAGTCAATATTGGGAGAGAGGGTGACTACATAGCTCAGTGATTTGGGCACTCATCAGGGATGTAGAAATCCCAGGTGTGAGTCCCTGCAAGAATCAAGGCAAGCTGGGATTTGAACCTAGGTCATCCACTTCCCAACAAAGGTCTTAGCCAGTGATTATTCGAAGGCCTCATTTACATTTTGACCTGAAACTCCACCCTGGATCTGAGCAAAACATTCACATAACAAAATATAGTCAAAATTGATAAACATTCACAACACATTTTGATTTTGATGAATTTGCATTTTACAATAAAAACATTTTGTTGAAAAGCTCCCAACTAGTATCAGTTAAAATTATATGGTTTCTGTGTTATACTAATTATTTTTCATGAAATGAAGCCTGGGCTAATAATCATTCAGAAGAGGTTAGTGCAAACTATTCTCAGTGGGAATCTTTGGTTAACAGCTCACTAGAGCACTAATCAAAAGATTCATTTATTGCACACACTCTGGCTTTAGCTGAAGGATACTGTGTTATTCCCCCCACCCCCACACATGCTAAAAATGTGCTCACACAAAGAGGAAGCCAACTTCATGTTTTTAAAAAAATAAAATCTGTTTATAGAAAAGAAACCCCACCTGTGTAAGACACATTGTTTTAAAGCCGATAATAGGAAAAATGATAGTCGTTGGAATAAATAAACTATTTTGCCAGCATCTTTTAAACCACAAATGTCTATGCCCATTATAAGATCTAGTTCAAATTTTTCTTCAGTGCAAAAAACACAAATCTGAGAAGGAAAAAAAAAATATCTGTACCTGCCACAACTAAGAGCAGCTGAAAAGTAGAGGCTGATTTTATGTGAATTTTAATAACTTGCCTGGATATTTCCCAGATGTGTGCATATAATATTAGAAGTGCACTTAGTTTAATAGTGCATTTGGCATCTACATATAGGAGAGAGGGACTTTTAAGCTGCATAAATATAGATCACATGTGCTGGAAAAACAAACTGTGAATAAAGGCATACTCTTTTCAACAAGGACAGAAATAGTGGGATAACCTTGTGGTTTTAGGCTTATGACCTTTGTCTCATTAGTTGTACCTTTAACCATGATAAACATCCACTTAAATGAATATCATTACCTTACAATTACAGCAGGGTCATACATAATACGCTACGTTCCCCTGGCAGCATATGTGTTAGTCATGCATATTTCATGAGCAGTTTTATTCCACCAGTCTGCATCAAGCAATGCTCAATCCCATGGCTTTGGTGTGTAGGAAATAACAGTCTTGTCCATAAAGAGATCCTATGGCAATTATTGTAGCTCTGCACTTTATCAAGGAAAGCAATAGAACGACCCGCATGTAACAGATGACCAGCACTAATATCAATTTTCCTCCTAATATATGATGCTCCATTTGTTTTTCATTTACTATAGAAAAGACACTAGGTTTTTTATAATGAATGTAAACACCCTGAATGATACTAAGCAATGCAAAATGATGACCTTCTAAAAGAATCTGTGTAGTTACATAATAAATGTGAAAAAAATCAAAAGCCATGCTTCCTGTATGTTAAACATTTCTAGGGCAGGCAGCAAAATTGTATCATGGTCCACAGAGCATGATCAGACAATGTAAGTGAAGCAATATCTGTTTATGCAGTATGATGGCTTTTTCCTGCTGCATGAGCTGGAGGAAATAAAGTGCTTTAGTGGTAGTAAGCAAAAAAGAATGTTGCTGTAACAATGAAATACAAACTCTTTATTTGTTCTCAGTAGTGCTGGTGTCATTTTTTTCCTTTTCCTCTTCTCAAGGATATCAAGTTCATCAAGGCAAATAAATCTATTTAATATTTCTTCCCATGCTAAAAGATACTATGAGGTGGCGTGTAAGTCACAACCTCCAAGGCAGCCGGCAAACATATACCAACTACTGTAGTGAGGCAGCTAGATATTAAATCACTGAAAAGATCACTCTTTAAACTGGTCATCTCAAAAAGAATGCAAAAATCAGGCAAAGTAAAACCCAGAAGTGGTGACCCTTTCATAGGGATATTTCTATGAGATTCTGATGACAAATTTGATGCCATCTGTTTTCTAGCAGTTTTTTGTTCAAGCCATTCCACTGAATGCATGTTCTTCTTGATGAGCTAAATTAATATTTATGTTGTTAGAATATCAGAGACCACAGAAAAATATTAATATAAAAAGGTTATAATTTTCTTTAAAACTGTGACAGCAATTGAAATGTAAATCCTAGTGCGCTGGGAGAGAGACTTGTTTGCATTGTGCCTGGGGCAGCCCGCCTGACTGCCACAGCTGCAATTGATCATTTCAAATCAAAGGAAGCTGGAGATGTCCCTGGTGGCTCAACTGGAAAAATGTAAGCAGAGAAAGATGCTCTGTTCTGCAGGACTGTTATCAAAAAATGAGCTGGAATGTATTTCAAATCTTTCCTCTGTTGAATTTGCAGCCCTTCAAAGCTTTGCCACAATAAATAAAGTTTTCAAAACACATAGAATCTAAGAGACACATTTTAAAATCCCTCTGAACTAACTGTTTTCTCTTTTCATGTCCTTACAAGAAAACAGAAATATGAAACAAATGTGCATGGGGTGCTTAAATATGAGGGATACACAAACAGTGTGAGCCCTCCATTTTTTAAAAATGGCCCACTCTTGAAAATAAAGCATGTCAATTATTTTGAGAAGGGGAAAGAGGATGAGGGAGACTAAAGGGTGATAAATGAGAATTCTGGGCATAATTTCTGCATTGTAAGGTGTCTATGCAGCTGTGGGCCACGACAGGCAAGATGCATTCAGCAATCTTCACTTCATATAATAGAAGATAAAGTATATCTGCACTAAACCCTGAATATTACTGACTGTGTAGACATTTCTTGAGGTCCATTAAATTCTATTTGACGTACATTAAAAAGATTTAATCACAGATGCCAATCAGCTAACCAACCCATTAATCTAGATGTTTTTCCTATGAAAATTGTATTTTAAAAGGTCTTTTTCTCTCTCAATTTAGTCATCCATTTAAATTTCATGTATTTATCATGTAAATGTGCCTTATTTGCAAAAGAAAAGCTCAGGACTCAGTGAAATAAATAGTTATTTCATTAAAATGGATACAAAAAACCCTGTGATTAGGGTAATTAATTTGCACACTAAAAGCTATCTTCCTAGTTCAGATCATTAATATTGATGGTGTTCGATTTTGTTCTCAGTAATGTTTCTTGAAATACCCTCAGAACTGGCAAGCAAGGATAAAGAAGCAGCCGCTCAAACTAGAAATGAGGCTTAAGTAAGCACTTGGCGATTTTCCCTTTGCTACCATTCAGAATTAATAACACACAGTTGTGATGCTCATGTCCTGAAATGAACTAGATTACTTAGATTGTGTGGGATTATGTAATTCATCACCAGTGGTGCTTATTTATGTATGCTGCTCTCACTTTTCCTGATTTTAGGCTATTTTTTAAATTGCAAAACAAGGTTACAGGAGATTACGTCTAAAGACCCCGTGCTGCTATACACTTTACTGCCAGATAACAAGGTAGCTTCTGCCAGGATGCCCTTTTCTCATTACGTTCAGATTTTCATCCTCTGCACATTGTGTCGAACTGTTTCACAGTTTGAATCCTTTCTACCACAAGTTTTAGTCAAGACCCATATTTGGTTTCCCCTCTGTACAGCAGATGCATTTCACCAAAGATCTTGCAGGAAAGCAGTCACATTACTGTGGTACATTATCAGTTACAGCTGTAGGCAAATACCCATTAAAATCAAGTCCTGGAACAATTTCAGATAGATTCTATCTGGATATACTTTGTAGTGGGGAAAACAAACTAACAGTTCACTGTAGGATGAATGTATTTTATTTACATACATAAATTACACCAAACAGAAATTATACTATACAGACACCTACACAAGCTATGCGTAGATCTAAGTGAAATATTTATTTATTATTCTCCTTGGCTCCATAGCTTATCTGCTGCCCACTCCTCCACTCTGAAACTTTTTTTTTTTTTTAACATTTCACCCTCAAGGCAGCTTTATGACGCTGCCATTAAAAAAAAAAAAAAAATTCAGCAAAAGAGCCTTGCCATTATGGAATACTGACCCTTCCCCAAAACCAACCCTTCCCATGGCCCAGAATGGGTAAAATTCAGTCCTGACCTAAGGATAACTTTTCTATATGTAATAATGTCTTTGGTTTAATCTAGCACTTCTTATGCCTGCAGGGCATGGCAGGAGTTTTTGCTCATTTGAAGGGGGATTCAGAATTCAATTCTAGCCTTAAATTCCCAAGAAACTAGCTTAAGTCACATTTTGAATTTTACATTTATTAGTTTTTTATTTTTCTTTCCCTCTCAGCCCTGCACATCTGGACTCAGTAATATTGCACTGAAATTTCCAAGGGGGAAGTGGGGAGAGTCACAAAATAGTCCCAATACATTACTTAGAACTTTAAGACATTCTTAAATACTTTTTATGCAACATGTGACATAAAAAAACATGATGGTACATGCAGCTTAAATTCATTCATCGTGCATGGTCTGCTTAATTTGCTCATGGTTCCACAAAAAGTGAGTAAAAACATAGTTATTTTAAACACATGCTGATAAAGCTTTTAGACCATACCCACACCACACCATTTTATATTCTTCTCTTCTATTTGTATTATAAACAAGATTTTCAAAAGTTACTTGTGATTTTAGGTACCTGCACATCATTTAGGAACCTGATTTTCACAGAGGAGGGAATACTCAGCACTTTCTGAAAATCCAAGCCCATCAAGGTGTTTCACGTTGGATACCAAAAAGATTGAGACTCCCAAAATCACTAGCCACATTTGAAAATCTAGGTCTATGTGTGTACCCACACAAGAGCAGATATATTGTGTAAATGTATTATTGTTTTATATAAATATATGCTATAAATACATCTATTTATAAAGTTTAGGCCTCATATCAGAATTCAAACGACTGGTAATAGTTAATTACTGCTAGGAGTATGATTTGTGACACCAATAGGCCTTTTTTTACTGCTCATCCTATACATATTTTACATTTACACATTTTACACTTGAAGCCCCAAATTCCCTCATGAAAGACATTCCAAATTGCACAAAATACAATTGCTGTCTTACCTCTGCTACTATGGAGCTTATTTTAGCCCAGAGCATAGGGATTTCAGATCCAAGAACTTTACTTTAAAAGAAAAGAAAAGAAAAGAAAAGAAAAGAAAAACAAGCTTCTAGGTTGCTTTACAGTCAGCATTTGGGTTAATATTAAATACTGTTTTATACAGTGCAGATCACATCCTGTGCAGGATTCATAATATGGGCTCTCTTTTGTTCTTGCTCCCTTCTGGCACCACCTGGCACCAGTCTGGTATCTAAACTCTTCTGACATTTTTTCTATGGATTTCTGTCTGTTGGGGATTTTTCAGAGGTGCAAAATGCCCCCTATATCCACAGCTGCTACAATGGAGGTGTGGAGCTGACAGTTCAGTCTGCATCTGATACAAGGGACACCTCTGCAACTGGAGTATTCACTGAGCATGAAACCTATCCTTCAGCCCTTTGCACTAGCTTAACTGGCACAAAATTACACTTGGGCATAGGTGGTCTTAGTATGGGGGCATTGTTGGCATTTGCCCAGGGCCCCGCTGGGGCGGGAGGGACCCTTGTTCTGCAGCTGCTGAGGTACATCTACAGTGGCAAGTTAAGTCGACTTAAAGAAGCTTAAGTTGACCTAAACAAAGCTGTGTCCACACGTGTTCTTAAGTCGACTTAAAGCCAGTGTGGATGGGGAAGGCTAAGTCAACCTTATTAAGTCGATTTAAAGCCATTAAGTTGATTTAACAAGGTCAACTCAAATCAACTTATAGTATTGCCACTCTGTTAGGTTGACTTAACAAGGTTGACTTTAGGTCAACTTTCAGTCAACTTAAAGTCGACCTTGTTAAGTCGACTTAACAAAGTTGACTTAACTTTGCCAGTGTAGACATAGCCCTGGTAAGGCTGGCAGGGGTCTGGCACAGGCTCCAGCGAGGCCAGCTGGGGGACCAGCGGGGTCCCGGTGAGGCCGGGTCAGGGGACCGGCAGGGACCCTGGCGAGGCCCCAGTGAGGAGGCTGGTGGGCCCGGGAGTGGTGGTGGAAGCCTTGGTGAGGCTGGCGGGGGTTGGGAGGATCCAGTGAGGTCGATGGGGGGCAGGGGCCTGCGGCAGGGCTGAGGAGCCAGTGGTGGCCCCAGAGAGGCAGCAGGGGATCAGGGGGCCCCGGTGAGGCCAAGGAAGGGTGGGGGCCCTGGCAGGGGGCTTGCAGGGGCCCCAACAAGGCTGGCCTGGGGCAAAAGTCAAGGATGGGGCCCCCCCTCGTGACATGGAGGAAGTATCCTTGACTTTTGCCTGGGGCCCTGGAATTCCTAAGACTGCCCCTGCACTTGGGCAAAACTGAATCATGCCTTATTGGTTTAAATCCAGTATAAGTTTAAAGAGAATCAGGCCAAGAAGCTCAAAACAAAATTGTAACTTAATCAGAATGCTGTTCATTAGCTACAGAGAAAAATAGCCAACCCATTTTATTCTTATGTTGTTTTCGATGCATATTTTAAAACTACTAATTACAGCACAGAATGAGCCAGGAAAGCATATTTTTCTGTGATTGCCCACAAGGCAAGCATTAAACATGGGCTCCACTGCACCAGTTCTTTTGTCTCTTCCTGCCAGTACTTGCCATGGTCTCCTACTAGGCCTTTCATCAAAGGCCTCTGCAGATCATTTTCTCCTCCTTTCCCAACTTCCAAATTCATGTTTGGATGGAGACTGCAGGGATTTTATAAAGAATTTCAGATAATGAATCAGTTAAATAAATTAAAATGACTTGTCTATTCTTTTATTCAATTAAAAACCTTTAAAAATACAATGTAAGAGACATAGGAAATGGCTTGGAATGCAGGGAAGCGATAAAGCATTTATTAGGAAGTCTTGTGAACTTTGCTGAAAAAAACAATCTTTTACCTAACACAATTCAGTTCTGAACTATTGTCCCATCATGATTTTTCAAATGTAAACAAGTTTTAGATATTCAGCTACCTAAAATTGGAATTCTTTTCAGCGTTCATGGCCAATGTCTTCCAGGAAAAAAAAGAAAAAAGAAAAGAGCCAAACTGACAAATAAATCTCAAGAATATTCTATTTCACTGCCCCTTCCACCCTAACTTTTTTTCATGAGCTGCTCCAAGTGGTATTCTCTGGATGCATTGTAATAAGGCAGCACTCATCCATGTAGAAGCAACAGCAGTCAGGTTATAGCAATGTACTAATTAAAAAGGAATATGCCACAAAGCTACTTGTTACTATTCATGGCAAGCGCATAGCAATTCACTTAGCTGTTTGCTTTTAAAATAAAAGCTTTTGTCTGTCTTGTTTAAAAAGACATGCATGGTCTAAAAAAGATTTTTACAAAAGCATGACATTGAAAGGACAGTGCCTTAAAGGTTTGCTAGAGCAAAAGTCTGTATCATTTATATTGTTTAATGTTATATTTTATTTGCTCCACAACTATTCATCTTTCACAATGTTTCCTTTAATTTACTCCAGAACAACAGCTAGGTGAGTCATGGTGGGAAGGGGGGACACTAGGGAAGCAGTCTTCTAGGATATTTTTCAATACCAACATAAATGATAAGAAAAGCTCTTTACCCATAAAAAGAGAAAAAAATTCATGCCTGGCTGTTAAGTCCATCTTTATTAAGGCTCGAAGACAAAAGACATCCCTGATATCTGCAGTGCCATTATATATGCAGTTTACTGAAGGTAATACAATATGCAAAGACAAGACGAACTTTGTCCTGAATGAGGCATGGTGCACATGCTACACATTTTTAAAAAATTCTTGCAATGACACGTTTACAAGTAAGGCCAGTTTGTTATGGGAAAATAGTGGGAAAAGTCATACATTTCTTGTAAGACAAATGCAGGTGTTATCATTTAAGTTTTTTAAAATAGAAAAAAGTCATGGCACAAAATATTTTAATTCTTAGTTTATTTTCCTTAAGGAAAATTATGAATATCTCTTATTGGTATTTTAAAGTACTGAAAAAGCAAAACTCTGAAACAGAATTATGAATGAGCAGGTAAAGGATGGGAGAAGGAGGACTCCTGGAAACTTAAAGTGGTGGCAAAAATATAAACTTTATTAATCTCCCTCTTTGGGACGCAAAGGGTTAACAATTGCGCTGCTAGTCGAGCTAGACTCGGAAGTCAGCTTCACAAGTAACAGGAAAACCACAGATGATTATCCAACAGTTTGAACATACAATGATTTATACAGGAATAAAACTTTCAGAATAATCCCTCCTCTTGGACCCTCTTAATAGCCCGGAGACAAAATATAAAAAGACAGAATCCAATACATAAAACAATAAGCGTAACAATAATCCCCAAAGCTACACCAATTGTAATACCTTGGGTTAAGATTGAGGTAGAAGCGTTATTTACATCCAACTATATATATTTTAAAGGGAAGGGAAACAACTATGAGAAGTAAACGTGGGGGATAACTCGGGTTCATATACGTACCATGACTATCAGGCAGGTGACCAGCAACAGCATGATGTCTAAGACGGAGGTTGAAATCGACTCGGGCCGGCACTCTCGGGAGAACTCCTACTGCAGGGTGATCAGGCCTCGCAGTTAACTCGTGGAGACTCACTCTGCTCCATGCGGCATGGTGGCTTTTATGGCCTAGGCCACTTCCTGCTGAGGGCTGTGATTGGCCAGATTTTGCTGCAGTAGGAAGGGGGGCAAAAGGCTGCCTGGTTCCCCCTGTCCTTATTTGGGCAAAGGAATTTTCACCAGCTCTCTAGGTTCCGGGTCAGAGCCTTCTACACCCCTGGGGGGGGCCAGAGCACCCATGATTGACTTGCTCTCCAGATGCCCTCACATGGGCGAGGGGGATGACCCACCCCTTTGGGAGCTGGCTGAGAGCGAATCAGGGTCCGAATGAAACCTGTGGCTGGTCACAAGCCTAGCAGTCATGAGTTACTCATGTGAGCCGGGGAGAGTGTCTGGTAAACAACATCTTGTGACTTTATATCACAAGGGAGGTGGCGGCCATTTTATGGGGTACTCATAACAGCCCCTTAACACTCACAAACCTTTGGCATTAGTCTAACACTGCTCCCATTGAAGTCATTGAAAATTTTACTATTGACTTCAATGAGAGCACAATTAGGCCAATCCCTAGTGCATTTGAAAATTCATGGAAAAAGTCTTGCTCAACAGCAGACAGACTACTGTTTAGAAGAACTCGACTAAATGTTGAATATTTTCCCTCAGAGAAATTATGGCTATGACAAACATACAGATATAAATATACGGTAATATACTTATTTTCAGCTTTTAAAGTAGGGAAGCCAATCGTGCAGAATATAAATACTTTAATCATGGTCACATTAGTTACAATTTATGAAAAAGCATAATGGTGCAGCTAAAATATAGAAGTATTCTAGGAAATATTCTCTATGGAAATACTTGAGAAATGGACATGTAAAATGTCTTAATACAATAGAAAACTCTAGAAGTTAAATCATACTTACAGGGTCCTACAGTTTCTTATAATTATGGAGTGGAAAGTAGGAGCCTTACGACTAAGAACATGTGTCAATGCTGAGGTGAAGCACTTTTTTAAAAAAACTCTGCCCTCTCTAAAAATGTCGGATCTGTAGTAATTTTTTCCCCTCATACTAGTGGTAGAAGAGAATTTGATTAAGTAGTGTACTTTCAGAGTCTGAAGAGCAAAGAACATTGTTTATTATTTAGCTTGGATGCTTAAAAGTAGTTAAGGCAGCAGATGGAAGGGTAGCAGTTTTAAACACAGAAAACAGTGAGCCTTGGCACTAGAAGAAGCCATAAATTGTAATCCAAATGCCTATCCTCTTTGTTTTATCATCATCACAACATCAAACACAGAAGTGAACAAAAGAACTTTAAACAAAAGACCGACCAAGGAAAGGGAAAAATGTAACTGATTATTTGATACAATGATGGTACTGCAGTGGGGATGAACAATTAAAGAAGTAGAAAGGCAGATTACAAATATATGGCAGTACCTTAAGCAATTCACCTCAACAATTTTCATTAAAGAAAGACTAGATGGGGGAGAAGGTAAGTAGGGGCAGGGGACAAGACATTCTATCATCTTTGCTTTTTAGTGCTTCCCACAGAACCTTTAAATAATAAATGTTATTAATATATCAGGAGGATATATCAATCATGACTCACTTGCAGTAGCAAGAACTGGTGTTGCACGAAATGCCAGGAGGTGTTGAAATCAACAAAGCTATAGCATACAATAAATATGAACAGAACTAACATGCAGGCCCTATGCCCACCATCTATGTGTAACCATGGATAAAACTATGCATCCATAATTCACATTTCAAACCTTTTCTCAGAATCTATATAAAGAGGTCTCTACACCCAACATGACAATCCAACAATTTCTGGAATAAAACATGACAACTAATTTGCCCGGCAAAAGTGCAAAACAGTTTTTACAAGAGGAAGGGAACATATCTTCTCCATTTCAAATAGCAACAAGAGTTAATGCAGACAAGATTTGACTAGGACTCCCAAGCTGCCACAACCACTCTTGTTAAAAGCTTCATGAGATCTTTACAAGTTCCAAAGGGGGTAGCTGTCTTAGTCCAGGTCCAACAAAACAAACAAGGAGTCCTTTTAAAGACTAACAAATTGATTATTTTTCTTTTGTTTGCTGTACAGGATGCTGATAAGGTAGTTTCTGTGAGAGATTATGGCACAATTTCTCACTGCAGTCTGTGTAATATGTTGATTGTAATGGATTCTTTACCTTCAGTCCATTAGGTATAATGTCCAATTGTTTGCATTTGGAAAGGAAGATGATGTCTGTCTGAATCTGTGCGAGTTGTTTCATGAAGTTGATGGATTTCCACTTCAAACGGCTGAATTCAGTGCCTTGCATGCTGACAAGTTCCAAAGGGGTCGCCATGTTAGTTTAGGTCAGCAAAACAAACAAGGAGTCCTGTGGCACTTTTAAAGGCTAACAAATTTATTTTTATATCTATCTATTGATTGATCGATAGATCGATCGATTGATAGATAATGACATCTTTAATGATCAAAAAGCAATTTTAGAGAATAACATTAGTTATTATTGATATTACATTAGTATCTAAAGACTGCCCCAAATGAGATCAGAGTCTCACTGTGCTGAGCACTGTGCAAACACATAGTAAAAGGCCATTCCTGCCCCCGAAAACTTCCATTTTAAATAGACAAGACAGAGTGAGTGCAAGGGGAAACAGAGAGGAGAATTGCTTGCCCAAAGTCATACAACAGGTCAATGGCAGAGTGAGAATAGAAGTCTGGTCTCCCAGGGTGCGTCTACACTTGTAAATTAAGTCGACTTAAGCTTGCTTAAGTCGACTTAATTTACTCTGTGTCTACATTACACTTTCCTTAAGTTGACTTAAGGAAAAATTAAGTCGACTTTCTAAAACCTCGTTTTAAGTCGACTTTCTGCCTAAGTCGACTTTCTAAAGTCGACTTAAGCCAGTATAGATGTGGAGGACCCCCGAGTTGACTTAAAGTCAACTTAGGGGACACCAGGGCTTCCCCACTGCCCTCCCTGCCAGGGTGGCTGGCACAGGGAGAGCCTGGCATGCCCCCCCACCCTGCCCCTATGCCCTGCCAGGGTCCCTGTCCCCCTTTGCTCCATTGTACCCAGGTACAATGGGGCAAAGGCTGAGCCCCCGGCACTTGGCAAGGGGTGCCCCCCTGCCACCGTGGACCAGTCCCAGGTCCACCTAGCCCCTACAGGTCAACCTAGGCGTCCAGTGTGGATGCTCTAGGTCGATTTTGTAGGGTCCCCTCAAAGTTGACTTAAAATTTAAGTGTGGACATGCTAAGTCGACCTAAATTCACAAGTGTAGATATAGTCCCAGTTCCTTGGCAGTACTCCTCCTTTTAGCAGATGAACACTGATGTAAAAAAAAAAAAAAAAAGGTTGCTCTTTTTTCATGCAGCTTGCGAGGCCCAAATTAAAAATGCATTTGTTTAGTTATATTTAGAAAATACGATTCAATTGCTTGATGGTTTATGGATCAAAAATAAATTAAACTTATTGGTTAATGAGCAATAAGAATATATCTCCATTGACCAACGTAATACACATTGGTAAAATACTTCATTTTCTGACAAATAGAGCTTGTGAAGTTGGATAAAAAGAAATGGAAAAGCAAATTATGCCAGTTTCCCTGAGGTATAAGAGATCTGCTAAGCTATCAAGCCCACTTTTAAATTATGGCAAGGCAATGCCAAGTGAATGGTATTTTTCCAGCTTGGTATTCTGCCATAAGGGCCTTATTAAGTCAACTTAACGAAGTCGACATAACTTTTCTAGTGTAGACATAGCCTCAGACAGCCAGGAATACAGCCTTCTCTTCTCCAACTCTAGGCAGGAACTAATTGCTACTCTGTTCTGCAGCTCCTTTTATATGATTCTTCTGTGCCCTGATTAGCTGCTCCCTGTTGTCTCACTCATTGGCTGCTTCCCTGCAAACAGTCTAAGCGGCTTGGAGGACTTCTCCTCTACTCTTTTCTGGGATAGGGTATGGCAGGATCCTGAGGCTTTCAGTAGGGGGCCTCTGGGTCTACTCCACAGCTTCATAGTGCCGCGCTGTGTTCTCCCAAGACCAAAGACTTCTGCAGAGAGCTGTAGTTAATCTTCCTAGTGCCATGGCAACTGTCTTAACATGGACAACAGCTATTGCACAGTTATTTTTCCATTCTTAGGCTGTTGGCAGTTCCACACAGCCAAGAGTGGGTTTGATTAGTCAAGACAGCCATAGCATTGTCTCATCAGTTTGTATAGCATGGCCTGGCTCAGAGTTTGCCTTTCTTGTGGTTCACCTCAGTAATATATATGAATACAGGCATTTGCATTCTTTCTGCTTCCTTTTCAGGTACCCTGTTTTACCGAATTTGATTATCCAAAGTAGATGGAAGGTGGCAGGATATCATTTTAATATATACATATGTTGTAAAAATTGTTGTTGAAAGAAAGCCACAGAACTAAATCAAAGAAATTATGCAAGCCAAGTGTGATTTTTCAGGACTCCTGGTGTGGTTACAGAAGTATTATAGCAACAAAACAAAATATTCTTTCAATGGAAAATGTGTTCATATATGGACATGACATATTTGCTTTGATTGGATAATGATACCACCAGTTGCTATCCTTTTTGGAGAATAGTTTTCTAGGAAGCAAATGACAACTTGTTTATGATTGTCTCATTTATTCTGGCTTATTAAAGCTCAGAATGTCCAAAAATGCATTCCTAAAAGACATGGTGAGGTAAAGTACAAAGTACAAGGATCAAAAAGATCATTGGGTAGAAATGCTGCTGTGTAGATACAAATTAAGCCAGGTACCTTGAAACTAGTTCAGTTAATCAGTTTAACCAAATTTCAAGTTTTCAGCCAGAATGGGCCTGAAAGGGAGTGCATCTATAACTTCTCATTTTGGCAAGTTCCAAAGCGGTAACTGTGTTTGCCTAGTTCAGCAAAACAAATAAGGATTGGCACTTTTAAAAACTAACCAATTTATTTATCGCATGAGCTTTCATGGGAGAAAATCCCACTTCGTCAGATGCTTTGAAGATGGGGAACTTACAGAATTGGAGGAAAATAAATGTAGAGAAGTGTAAGTCATAGAATCAGGTCAGACAGTTACACAAAATCAATGCAGTAGTTTAGATTCAAACACTGGGGAACAGCATATAGAGGAAGGTGAGGTCAAATCACCTGTTGTAATGAGAGAAAAATCCATTGTCCTTAAGCAACAATGTCAAATTTGCATATGAATTCCAATTCTATACCTGGCTTGATTAGGTCTTGTGATGGTGTCTTTTGTGCAGCTATGTGGGCAAAGTTGGCAATGTTGTTTGTTGCAGGGATGTGTGCCTGCTTTAATGGTTATGTTGTTTGGTTTGTAGTTGCTGGTGAGTATCTGCTTAAGGTTGGGGGGCTGTCTGTATGGTTATGTCTACACTTGCCAAATAAGTCAACTTAGCATGTCCACACTCAAAAATTAAGTTGACTTCAAGGAGACCTTGCCAAATCGACTTAGAGCGTCCACACTGGACGCCTAAGTCGACTTCTAGGGGCTAGGTGGACCTGGGACAGGTCACCTCTTGCCAAGTGCCAGCGGGCTCAGCATTTGCCCCATTGCACCTGGGTACAATTGGGGGCTGAGCAGGACAGGGACATTGGCAGGGTATAGTAGTGCGGTGGGCAGGGCTGTGTCCTGCCCTGTAGGGGGGCACGCCAGGCTCTGGCTGTGCTAGCCACCCTAGGAGGGAGGGCAGTGGGGGAGCCCTGGAGCCCTTTAAGTCAACTTTAAGTTGACTTAGGGCTAATCTGCGTCCACACTGGTTAAGTTGACTTTATAAAGTCGACTTAGCCAGTAAAGTCGACTTTAAATGAGGTTTTATAAAGTCGACTTTAAATTTCCTTAAGTTGACTTAAACATCAGTTTAAGTCGACTTAAGGAAATTGTAGTGTAGATGCAGATTAAATTAAGTCAATTTAAGCAAGCTTAAGTCTACTTAATTTGTAAGTGTAGACGCACCCTAAGCGAGGAGAGGTCTGTCTACCAAGGCTTGAAAGAGTGAGGGATTGTCTTGTAGAATAGGCTGTAGAGGTCTGACTTCGGGGTTGCAGGTTGTGACCAGTGGCGTTCCGTTGTTTTCTTTCTTGGCCTTCTCCTGTAGTAGTTGACTTCTGGGTACCCATCTGGCTCTGTCAATCTGTTTCTTCACTCATGCAGGTGGGTACTGTAGTTTTAAGAATGCTTGATAGAGATCCGAAGGCATCTGTCTCTGTCTGAGGGATTGGAGCAAATGCGGTTATATCTTAGGGCTTGGCTGTAGACAATGGATCATGTGGTGTGCCTTGGATGAAAGCTAGAGGGATGTAGTCAACTATAGTGATCAGCAGGTTTTCGGTATAGGGTGGTGTTTATGTGTCCATCACTAATTTGCCCTGTCGTGCCCAGAAAGTGGATCTCTTATGTGGAGTGTTCCAGGCTAAGTTTGATTGTGGAGTGGAAATTGTTGAAATCTCTGTGGAAATCTTCAAGGGCATCCTTACTGTGTGTCCAGATGATGAAGATGTCATCAATGTAGCATAAGAGGAGGAGTGGTGCTTTGGATGAAACTTGAGGAAGTGCTGTTCTAAGTTGGCCATAAAAATATTTGCATATTTTGGGGCCATGCGAGTATCCATAGTAGTGTCGCTGACTTAAAGGTATAAATTATCTTCAAATCTGAAATGGTTGTGGGTGAGTACAAAGTCGCAAAGTCCAGCCATGAGGTATGCTATGGCATCATCTGGGATAGTTCTCTAATGACTTGTAATCTGTCTTTGTGTGGGATGTTGGTGTAAAAAGCTTCTATATCTGCATCATGACAGGACCTAATCAAGCCAGCTATTCCATCATTCACCTGCTCATCCCCCAATGTGATTTATGCCATCATGTGCCAGAAATGCCCCCCTGCCTTATATATTAGACAAACAGGACAGTCTCTGTACAAAAGGATAAATGGACACAAGTCTGACACCAGAAATTGCAACTTCAACAACCAATAGGAGAACACTTCAATCTCCCTGCTCACTCCATTGATGATTTGTCAATAGCTGTGCTCAAACAAATAGATAACAAATTGAAGCTTCAAAGAGAACCTGCAGAATGGGAATTCATATACAAATTTGAAACTGTTGCTTCAGGGCTAAATAAGAGCTACAGATTTTTTTTCTCATGACAACAGGAATTTTGACCTCAGTTTCCTCTATATGCTGTTCCCCAGTGTTTGAATCTAAACTACTGCATTGACTGGGTATAACTGTCTGACCTGATCCTATGACTTACACTTCCCTACATTTATTTTCCTCCCATTCTATAAGTTCCCCATCTTCAAAGCATCTGACAAAGTGGGATTTTCTCCGATGAAAGCTCATGCAATAAATAAATTGGTTAGTCTTTAAAAGCACCACAGGACTCCTTGTTTGTTTTTCTCATTTTGGATTCAGGGCAGGAAGCACCGCGGCTTGAGCCGTTGGCCCCCCAGTCAGTCAGGAAACTTCTGGAAAAAAAAGATATATGGTAAACCACACCCCATGTCCTGCAACCCTCACTTCTGTCTTGCTGCTCGTGATGACACTGGCTTTAGAAGTGGGCACCCAGCCAGCAGCCTTCCTTTCTGGCTGCCCAGCTCTGAACTTGACGAAAATGAGCCGTGACTCTGATAGGAACCTATCAGTGAAGCGATATGTTCTTTCCATTTTCTTAAGCTACATCAGCATGTATTCACTGGTCTTCTTAAAGGCCAAGATCATCAGTCTGCGCCAGCCAAGAGATTAAAGTATATAAAAGTTGTGTTTCCCTAGTGATACATTGCTCTTCCTGTATTTTGTACATTTTGAAGATTCCTCAAAACATCTTTGTCCTTAAGGAGCATGTCAAAGTGGGCATCATAAAAGACCATTTGAGGATAGGTATTATCTACAAGAAAAAAATCAAATCCTTGTGTCTTTACTAATCTAATTCCTTATAGAAGCTTTTCTACTGATGGGTCTATCATCATTTACAAAGTTAAATTTTCATTTACCAATGAAACATCTGTTGTTTGACCTCATTTCCAAAATGGTACGAACTCTGGATACATCCGTATGCACAACATCATGTGATAATGTTGTTGTCATCACAGGCAAACTTCATTTTCACAGGAATGTGATACAAATAATATAAGACACATGAAGAGTATGTTTTTCTGTGCTTATTTCTCTCTGTGGTGGTGTAGTATTTTTTCTTTCCCCGTGTCTCACCCAGTTTCTCATTATTCTTTAATTAATTTGCTCAAGTTGTTATTGAAATTGGATTTTTTATAGAGAAATAAATGTTGTTTAATGTATGTGTATCTGTATTTAACTTGACGAGCCCCCAAAAGTGTCTTCTTGCCTTTTCCCTTCATAATGTAACTAAATTAATATACCTAAGATTAATGAGCCATTTCTTTTTGACACAATAGCAGGCACATACATCTATTTACTCTTCTTTACTATTCTATATTATGAACAAACAAGTAGCACAGATGAATGCTTACATCTGAAATCTATTCCCAAGGAATTGACAACAATCTGAGGTTTTGCACTTGAATTCTAAAATGTGGAGAAAGAAAAGGGTCCACAAAGTGCGTGGATCTACTGCCTAAAACTCCACATGAGTGAATGGGGAAAATGTATCAAATCTGAGCTCGTATTATGACCTATGAAATATAGCAGTAGCAAACTCTGACTGCATGGCTGCCAAATTCCATCTCTAAGTTATTCAAAGGGTCTCACCTCAAACACTACCAGTATAATTTCCCTGTACAGAACCCATAAGCTCAAATTTTGCACAGGAATATGAATTTCACCCATCTGTGATTAAGGAACTGAATGAAAGAAAATACTTTCTGCTCATCCTACATTCTTCTGAGGAAGTTAAAACATATTTTGGCATTATAGAATAATACTGTTATACCTACCTTCGTAAATTTATCCTTTAAATTTCTTATAGTTCTCACACCAAAAGTCCTGGTAAGAGAGAGGTAGGATAGTTGTGTGGTTAAAACACAGGATGAAGACTGATGTGATCTGGACTCCATTCCTGGGTTTGAAACATATGACATGTTATTTAATTTCTTGGTACCTCAATTTTCTCCACGTGCAAGACAGAGATGATTAAAATAGTTTTCTACTTTATCTAAAGGGGTGTTATGGAGCTTTATTCTTCAGTGTTTGCTAAATATGTTGATTTTCTGACATGGATGGCACTATGGAAGTATACATAAATAACACTCTTCTATGAAATTACAATTTAGGTTGGGCATGGTTTCATGAAATCATAGCAAATGTCACAAAATGATGATGAATGTCATGACATTTTCATGTGTTACACTTGCCCTCCTTCTGCAACACCTCAAGTCTACAAAAATTCCAAACTTTTGAAAGAGCAAAGATCGGAAGTTCTGACCAGACCTATAAGCAACACCTCTGCATTTAATATGTTCTACAAATAGTGTACAATATAAGAACCTCATAAATTATTAATAATCAGTCTAAATCTCCACATAGCAGTAACTTGTCTGTTGTGGACAGTCTTAGAAGGGTTGTGGATGGATTGCATATTTCCACATTATTTTACTCAAATGGAAATATAGACACCTAAGTAAATCTGTCAGCAAAATTTTCTAGCAGCTAAACAACTTCAGGCAAAACTTCTTATCCTCATCTTGGGTTCAATTTTTCAGTCTCTTATAGTTAATGATTTAAAAAATGCTCAGTTGCTCTGTTCACAATGTACACAATGATTCTAGCAATTTTAGAGAATACTCATACAAGCTAAAGAGTCATGGAACACATTAAGCACACTAACAAATAGGGCTAGCTACTCAGAATATGATCTCTGGTTTAAAACAAACAAACAAACAAGAAAACCCCAACCATATACAAGCAAAAAAAAATATCATTTTCTTAGATTATTTTAAACACATTCTAAAAAAAAAATTCACCCAACTGTTATTTATATTTACAAAGACATTGCTTTCAATCATTTTATTTGAAAAAGAAAAAAAAAAACTTAATTCCAGAGGAAAATACATTCAGTGCCTTGAGAAATCTTTTTTGGTCAAAGCTAATCAATTTTTGCTTTGTGCACAACAGTAAAATACTTAGGTAAAAGGATTTCTGCAGAGAATTTAACAATCTTAAAAATACATTTGGGTGCAGACCTACTTGATTTCTCTTATATGAGCAAAAATTTACTTTGTCAAATTATATTCTTCAAAAAGCCTTTCAGCTGATTTAAAAATCCATTTTGTGCAAAACAATGACCATGCATCAGCTGAGAGTGATTGCACGGTAGTTACTTTGCCTGGCAAATGGCAGCAAAATGTCAGCTGAAATGAAAGACACACAGCCCTGGGCTTATCAGGAAAAGTGCAGATGATTCATGTAACATCATAAATAAATAACGCAGACATTGTGTTAAAGTAGGTTTAACAGTAGAGGTTCTCTTACCACCACCAGTTCATTTCAAAGAACCTGTAATAGGAGCTTTATTTGGTGACAGTGACATGCAGTAAGATAAGGTATTCTCTCTTTAACAGTCATATTTCAAGGTCACCAAGAGTTACATTTCTAAGGGAAGAAGAAGAAAACTTAATCAGATAGGACATACATTAATGGATCATCACAACGCTGATAGTTAGAAAGAGAATGGAATAAAAAAGACAGTGTGACACATGGGAGGATTGAAGTGAATGCCCAATGCTGGTTCATGATCATGCAGTAACGGAAGGAGAGAGACATAAATGTTATAAATTAATTCTAATTTGTCTGTTTAGATGAATGTGAAACTTCTGGTTAAACTGTCAGTGGTGGTGATTGAACCCAGGATTTAGGGATCTAAAAACATAATCTTCTGTTTCCTGAGCTTAAAAGTTCAGTGGATGTAGCAGACTCATAAACCTTTCAGTGATAGCCATACCTACCATGTAAACATAGGTTATCTTATCAAAGGAATTAAGGACAGTTAATGGTACCGCATATTGCCGGCTAATAGGCATGTGAGGAAGTTTGTAGTTTGGTTTCTGTATTTTGTACTTTCATGTAAAAGATTCAAATCTGGTAGCAAGCAGGACTCCTGATGTCTGAACTTTAGGTTCTTTATTATTCACTCATAGGCAGTGTTACAATGATCTTTAGAAGAGATATTAAAGAAATACTTGAAGAAACAAAGCTATAACCTTGCTAGCAATGCTGATGAGAAATACTAAAAGACAGACATTTTGAGAGCTAATGGACATCGGATATTTCCCTAAAGCAACATGGTTTAGGGAACCACACTTATGCTAAACCGTTCTTTACCAATTTGTTTTTTCTTACATTTTTTCTTACACAATGGGCTGCAGAATCTATCACAGAGACTCAGAAGATCATGAAGTGCTTTATTTTAACATGCAAAGTTCTTGTATGTCATTTACTCTAACGTATCTGGCATTTGGTAGTTATATGGAACTTATTTAAAAATAACAGGATGTCTAAAAGGTTACAATGATATACATAATAACTATAATTGGTGTTATTAAAATAATCAACATTTACTAGTAATACACTGTGGTATCTCTTGTAAGATGCCACTGATTAGCAATAGTTACTAAACATTGACTCTAACAGTGACCACTCTTTGCAAAAGAGGAATGTGGGCAAAAGTAAAGAAAAGTAGGGAATTTTAAGGTAGCAAACGGGATTCATTAAAGGTTAAGAAATCAGTCTGTGTGCCTTTCTAGAACTCCTGAATGCAGCGATTTCTTTATTGACTGACAGAACACACCAAAAGCTGAAAATTTCTTGAAAGTCAAAGGAAGAGTTTGATCATCAAAGGTGAGTCTCGTCCCCCCTCCCCCCCCAATTTTCACATTTTAGAAAGAATCTTAGTGTAACCTCGCCATCTCCTAAACCATTAGTATGGAAATCTGGATTTTGGTCATCATAAAGCCTTCTAAACAGACCAACAACCAAAATGTATCAAGGAAGTAATTTCCTTTCATACTTCCAAAAGCCTTCCAAAAATATCTAAGATACAGTAGAACCAAAAGGTTGCAGGAGCCTTAGGTTCTTATACTGTAAAGTTAGCCTTTGTTTCTTGTTCCAATCTTCAGATAGCTGGAATCCTCTTTTAAATTTAAAACAGCAAAACAGATTTAACCATAAAAAGCATCTTGAATACCATACCAAATCCCTAGATTTTCTTCATCATTGTCTGTCTTGAATAAAACTTTTTTCCCATCATTCAGAAAGATCTTAAACTCTACTGCATGCACTGTTGTTGTGGCCATGTTGGACTCAGGATATTAAACAGAGAAGGTGGATGAGATAATATCTTTCATTGGACCAACTTCTATTAGTGAAAGAGACAAGCTTTTGAGCTTATACAAAGCTCTTCTTCAGGTCTGGGAAATATACTCAGAGGATCACAGCGAAATACAAGGTGCAACAGATTGTTTAACACAGTGGTTCCCAGTCTTTTTGGCTAGAGAGCCACAGATATCATTTTTACAGCCCTGAAGGGAAAAAAGTCTCTACCAGCAGCCCTACTCCCTTCCCTACTGCAGCCAGAAAGAATGAGGTCAGCAAAGAACCTGCCTCCTCTCTGAGCTCCCATCTCCTTGGCTGCAGCAGGGAATCTGCACACCGTGTAGCCCTGTGCACTCTACCTGGGTCCCTGGGCAGTGGCTCACTCAGCCAGGGGGACAGAAGATCAGTGTTCCCCTTCTTCTGGCTCCAGCAGGGACCCCAGCTCCTATGGACCTAGGCAGAGCGCTTTGATGTATGACTGCAGCAAGGAACCTGCATTGGTCTTTCAGTCCAGTGTTTCTCAACCTTTAGTGAACTGGGGAACATCTAATGGTACTAATTATTTTACAGAGAACACCTGATGAAATCTTTCTCAAAAAGGCCAGTATATACCTGCTGTAATGTTCATAATATCTGTGTACTACACATTCCTGTGAAAAGAATTCAGGAAACCTAATTAAATACAATTTCATGAATATAACATGCATTTCTTTCTAAAAAAATAGATGATTACGCACAAAAATGATATTACTAAAGTTCTAATGGGAATTTTGGGCCTGTATGTTTGAACAAATTTCATGTATCCTTGGAGTAAGGTTTGTCAAAAAGGAAGTATGTGGAAGTTATGTCCAAACGATTTTGATGCCGGTGGTAAGAGCAAAAGAGTAACGCGGCAGCAGACACCAATGAATTCCTGGAAGCTTTGTTGCAGCTGGGGTATTTTAAATCTCCCAGGCACTCCTCTACTTGTCACAGTTGCTCCTTCCCCTTTTCCCCACTCAGCATGCTCCGCCCTCCACTCCTACTCATGGGGAAGGGTTGGGGTCAGTCACGGAACACTTCACTATATCTGCGGAGCACTGGTGTTCTGTGTAATACCAGTTGAGAAACATTTTTAGCCCCACAAAAACACACACTTCCTGGATCCTTAGGCAGCAGCTCCTTTCTGCAGCTAGCAACAGAGGAACTGCAGGCCACTTTTGGCCCCCGGGCCACAATTCGGGAACTAAACTTTAGCACAAGTAGTTAACACATATTTCAAGAGAGCATTCAAAGTTAAGTGCCTGTTAACAACTCTCCAGTCATGGGGGAAAGAGGAGAAAAAAGCTGGGGGCAGGATGTTAGGAGGGTTATAGATTGTTGTAAGAAGCCATAAATCCAGTGTCTCTATTCAATTTATGATTTTTAGTACCTAAGGCAATTAATTTAAGCTTCCAGGTTTGTCTTTTAAAGATGTTGTGAAGGTTTCCTTTGACAATGAGGACAGAGAGCTCTGATATAAAGTGATTGCCTTCTTCCATTCCCTGCTCTATGACTGGAGTAATGGCGCAGAAAGAAAGAAGCCTGTGATCTGACGCTACCCATGTAAGATCTTAGTACCTTCTATTGACTTGAGTTTTCCACACACTGCAGAAAGAGAATCCGACCTCTGTATTGACTTAAATGGAAATTTACTTGTATCCTATGGCAGCAGAATCAAACCTTTGGGGTATTGTTAAGAGAGGTAGTAGATCCATCTAGCAGTTAGAAGATAAGATTGTTTAGCAGATCCACCCAGTCAAAGAAGATGAGAGTTTAGTGAGATATGTTTTTCATGCAATTCTCTCTATTCCCCCCAATTCTGCAACACCTAAACAAATTCAATTAAGCGGAAGAAAACTGCAGTTCCTCCCATCTTTTTCTTTCTTTCTTTCTTTCTTTCTTTCTTTCTTTCTTTCTTTCTTT
>ML685772.1:14201936-14242422 GCA_007922175.1 Pelusios castaneus | reverse complement strand
TTTCTTTCTTTCTTTCTTTCTTTCTTTCTTTCTTTCTTTCTTTCTTTCTTTCTTTCTTAAAAAGAACTGCATTTTATTTAATAGAATCATCTTTTGGGATTACCTTAATGCTTTAAAAATTAAGACATACTAATCAAGGATGATATGTAACATGGGTCTCAGATCATCCTTTGAGCTACATTTTCATAGCACCATTGACTGCATATACTTTATATCAGCTGAAGATCTCTTTCCATGTATTTCAGGTAGGCAAATATTCTGTTGGACTCGTGCACTTGATGTGTTATACTCCAGCTTAATTACTGATCAGTTGTAGTGTAGTATTTATATATAAATATGGATTGTAACACTAGTTTAAAAAGGGAAAAGTTTTGCTCTGTATATTTGCTCAGGAACATCTACTGTAAATAACATGAAGAATACACTAACAAAACACCACATACCTGGTTATACGGTACCCCTGCATACAACAGTTTATGGCACATTGAGGGAGCTTAGCTTGAGTCTGCATAAATAAAGTTAGTTTAAGGTAAAAATGAGGCACACCTCCCTTAGAAGCATACAGACAGTTACACAGGGAGAATCCACGTGGTATCATGAATTCTCCCATGCTCACAACTGGGGAACTTGTAGCCTCCTAGGGCTCCCCACCACAAAATACTCCCTTTAATTCATTATGCAGCCTGGAACATGTGTTGCAGTCATCCTGGCAATATGTTACCTTCTTGCTCTTTCTTGTGGAGCATAACAAGAAACAAATAGATATCTGAGTATGGCAACACTAATATGAGTGCATAGTTACCTACTGCACCCAAGAACATATATTATGTGCATAACTTGGTCACCTACCACTGCAAATGTTGAGAGTTGTTTGGGGAGGGGTTCTTTTGCATAATATGGTCTTTATGCTCCTCACAACTCATGCAAAGGCCCCCCCTCATGTAGATTGGTGCTCCTACATTTGCATTAGCTTTAAGTTTGGCTATGGTTTTTCCCTTCTCTTCTCCACATGTTCTGCCTTTTTGGTGTTCACATCTTTTAAAGGAGATTTATACCATCCTAACTCAGTTATTATTAAATTCTTCAAACACATTTCAAGGCAAAAGACCTTCAAAGCCATAAAAGGAATCAGTGTCCTCGTTCTGCAATCTACCACAGCTCAGCATGCCCTGCTCTAAATATAAATACTCTAGTGCTAAAAATCAAACCAGACCCTCATTTAATCTCACTGCTTTATGTTTGTGCTTCAGTGCTTTAAGCTTACCCTTTCACAAGACAGTCTTATAGTATACAAGAAAAGGTACAGAAAAAAGTAAAATATGTAAATAAATGACTAAAAAGCCAGTTCTCTGCAGTGCTATACAAGCTTGAATGTTACTTTTCAACCTTGCTACTTTCAATGCAGTGGGGAGCTGTGATGGCTGTTTTGTATATCTGATGGTCAAGTAAAATACTTCAAGAAGCACTGGAGTGTCGTGGGCGGGGGAGGAGTATCAAAACCAAATGAACAAACAAAATGAGAAGTGGCCAGAAGCTAAGATTTAATGTGAATGGCCACTTTGCAAATAAACTGAATGAATAAAATCTTCTCAAACACCAAGGCAAGGAAATAAACAGAAAAATCTTCTCTTGAAGCCAAGTGCTCCCCAAACTCATTCCAAACACTTAGCTACTGCAGTCAGCATATCTGAAAGCCTTACACAATTTCCATCTGCTTTCCACTAGAGAAATAAGTGCAGGGATTTGTACAAACAAAAGGATTTCAAGAATATCGATCTGAGAGACTATATAGTAATAAAAAGGAATACACCAAAGGAAAATGGAATTGTGTTTTTCTTGACTACAAACTCTTCTGGTTCACATATCTGTTATAATGTTATTACATTATGTTTTCTCTAGCTGAAATATTACATACAGAGTGGGAAGGAAGAGACCTTGGGACTTAGACAATTTACCTACATTTAGTTCTTTTAATATCATTAGACAGGAGAATCAGTGACACTGCAGCTAAAAGCTAGAAATGAACTAACCAGTGCTTTATCTTCTGTTGCCAAGGACTACATGATGAACTCTGCAGTGACCTAAATTTATTACAGAATAGCGCTCGTTGCTGCTGTACCAAGCACTCTGTTGCAATTATAGCACATTAGGCAGAGAAGCGAATCTCAAGGGGAAATGTCTAGTCTTTTAATCAAGCAGTAGAAAAGTCAGAGTGGACAAAAATTACCCTGTTGTATATATCCACAGTTAATCTGTACATGCACCTCTAATAGCAGTCCTAATTTTGACCAGAAAATGCTTTTATTATATACAAGGGGTCATGATTGTATAGTTCGCTCACTTAATCTTTTCTGTTCTTCAGTCCATTTTTTCCCCAGCATTATATTCTCAGCCTTCCTGAACCTTGTTGGGAGCACAGGGAAGTTAAAATAATCAGACATAGTGTTTCACCCTTAGGCCTTGTACACACTGCAAAGTTATTGCGCAATAACGCTCCTTATCGCGCAATAACAGGCACAGCGTCCTCACACAAATCCATCTTGTTGCGCGGTAACAGCCGTCTTACCACAAAACATGTAAACCACCAAAACAAGGGTGGTAGTGGCTACCGCGGAACAGCTGTTCCGCGATAGTTCCTGTGTGTACGGTTGCCGCGCAATATGAAACCTCCGGAAATGTCCCAGAATTCCATTTCCATCCCTTCTGCACTTCCTTCTGCACTCTGTGACTGTGACGTGACTGTACCCGCCCTCGCATCATTCCCGAGAATATGTGAATTCTTCACTCTTTCTGTTTGCTTGGTGTGGAGTGCAGCTGCAGCTGTGTACTCCAAGAGCAATGCCGGCTCAGCGCAGCAAACATGCTCCAGTCTGGACCACAGCTGAGGTGCTTGATCTCATAGGCATCTGGGAGAGTCTGCTGTGCAGGCACAGTTACGTGGCAGCCAGCGGAATTTCGACATTTTTGGCCAGATTTCTTGGGCCATGGCAGAGAAGGGGTACGAGAGAGACACTCTTCAGTGCAGGTCAAAGGTGAAGGAGTTATGGATTACGTACCCCAGAGCCAGAGAGGCAAACTGGCGCTCTGGCTCAGCGCCGGCGACATGCCGATTTTATAAGGAGCTGGAAGCAATCCTAAGCGGGGATCCCACAACCACCCCAAAAGATCCTGTGGACACGTCAGCACCCCCCCATGAAAAGGATACCGGAGCAGATGGTGACGAGCAATTCGTTGACGAGGACGTGGAAGATGACCTGGAGGGTGAAAGCGGTGCAGCCGACCTAGGGAGCCAGGATCTGTTCTCCACGCCACCTGACCCTTGCTGCCCAGATTCCTTCTCCATACTGTCTTCGGATGCAGCAGAGGGGAGCTCTGGTAAGTTTCATCAGAAGTGGCTTCTATGCTAGCTGGATAAGCTTTGCGGGCAAATGAAGAGCGGGCAGGAAATAGGAGTTTTGAGTTTCATCCTTTCTTTTCTTTTTTGGATGGGGGGGTCTACCCCGCATTACATGAGCAGTGTATCAATGCATGTTGTAATTGCCAACAAATCCTCTCCATTGTGATCACTGAAGGTGTCCTCGATGTACTTCCACAACCTCCTAGTTAAATTCGATGGGAGAGCAACTGTTTCCCCTCCCCCATAGAGGGATACTCTCCCTCGCCAGTTGCAAAGCACAGCAGCGGGAACCATGGCTGCGCACAAGCCTGCTGCGTACGGTCCTGGCTGAAAACCAGTGACATGCAGGATATGCATTCTGGCTTGCAGAGGCACTCTAAGCAGCGAGATATTGGCTTCCATGGCAGTGCCGTATGTGAACTAATCGCCCAAAGCACTGCAAATAGTTCATGGAGCTGTGTGTCTTGTCTCGGCAACCCGAACCTCCCTTTGCAAAAGCCCTTTCAGTCCCCAGCAATGCCCTGTCCCGTGGGCACAGCAGAATGTGGCGGGAGAGTATATTACCAGCTCCTTAACCAAAGTGAGAACAATAGCACTTATGATGTTTCATTTTTCCTTAGAAACAACCTTCGCTGGTCGGTGGTCTGCGCCAGCTGACCGGCTGAGACAGATAAGGAAGAGGCCTCGCAGGAGCAAGGAGGATATCTTCCAGGAGCTGATGCAGTCCAATGAGGCATCAGCAAGGGAGACTAGACAATGGAGGCAGGAGTGCCGGGAGGAGCGCAAAGAAAACAATGTGAAGAGGCAGAAGCAGAAGGATGCCCTCATAAGCATCCTACAGGAGCAGACCCAACTGCTGAAGACCATGGTTGGTCTGCAGACCCAGCTGCTCCAGGCTCGCCCGCCCCCTGCAGCCACAGCAACACTTTCTGTCCCCTATGCCCCATTCTCCCTCAAAGCAGTTCTTTGAAGCCCAGGGACCCTCCTGGTACAATGTTACATCCACTCCTGCACCAAGCTTTGGCATTGAGACACGCACCTACACGCATCTATAGCCCTTTTTGCAGGCACTGCTTACTGTAAATATTTAATGTTTTATAATAATAAAATTGAATCACTTGAACTTTGCACAGTATCTTTACTGATACACAATAAGATTAGTTGTTGCATGTTTAGTATTCACTCATTCGAGCATAGTACAGTACACGCCCACCGGCACCGTCCCTCCATCCCCCAATCAGCACCCAATAGTGCTTGGGAACACTACTGCACAGTGATGCAATGCGTCCTATGAGTCCCCATCACTAAAATGCACCCTAAGTGCCTCCCTTATGTGGACAGCTCTCAGCTGTGCCCCCCTGATACTCCTAGTGGCTGGCTGCTGGAAGGCAAACTCTAGCCGCTCAGCCTCCATGTCCCATGAAGGGGGAAATTTCTCTCCCCTATTTTCACAGAGGTTATGCAGGACACAGCACGCCGCAATGACGGCAGGAATGTTGTCGTCATTTAAGTCTAGCCTCCCATACAAACAGCGCCAGCGGCCTTTTAAGCGCCCAAAGGTGCACTCTATGGTCATTCGGCACCGACTTAACTGGTAATTGAAGCGCTCCTTGCTGGGATCCAAATTTCCAGTATAGGGCTTCATGAGCCAAGGCATCAGTGGGTAGGCTGGGTCTCCTATGATGACTATGGGCATCTCCACATCCCCAACAGTAATTTTATCATCGGGGAAGAAGGTCCCTGCCTGCAACTTCCGGTACAGGCCCATGTTCCGGAAAATGCGAGCATCATGCACCTTACCCGACCACCCCGCATTTATGTCCATGAAACGCCCCCTGTGATCCACGAGTGCCTGAAGCACCATGGAGAAGTAGCCCTTCCTATTAATATACTCAGTTGCAAGATGCTCCGGAGTGAGAATAGGGATGTGCGTGCCGTCTATTGCCCCTCCACAGTTCGGGAATCCCATGGCCGCGAATCCATCGACGATCTCCCGCACGTTGCCCAACGTCACTGTCCTCCGGAGCAGAACACGATTAATGGCTCTGCACACTTGTGAAAGTGCTAACCCAACGGTCGACCTGCCAACTCCAAACTGATTCGCGACTGAGCAGTAGCAGTCTGGAGTCGCCATTTTCCACAGTGTGATTGCGACACGCTTCTCCACGCTGAGGGCGTCTCTCATTTTGGTGTCCTTGTGTCGCAGGGCAGCGGCTAGCTCCTCACACAGTTCCGTGAATGTGGCTTTCCACATTCAAGAGTTCTGTAGCCACTGGTCATCATCCCACACCTGCAAAACGATGCGGTCCCACCACTCGGTGCTTGTCTCTCGCGACCAGAACCGGCGGTGCACCGTGTGCAGATGCTCTGTGAAGGAGCTCAGCAATGCAGTGCTGTTGTTCTGCATGGCAGTCACCAGCCCAGGGTCATCCGAATCCTGGTCTGATTCAGAGCTGAACACATACTGTGCCACCAGCCGAGATGTATTCATTATGCTGAAGGCGACAGTCGAGATCAGACCTGGATCCATGTTGCTGCCAAAGGACTTCTGGGAAGCAATGTTGAAAAAACTGTTGAAAATGGGCGCGAGTTGCTAGTAGCAACTCTCGTGACGCAAGGGGAACAGAATGCACCATGGGAAACCAAGACTTTACCCATGGTGCTCAGCACTACTCTCCTTCTACCCAGGATTCTTAGCACCAAATCAGGATGGATGGAACTGTGGGATAGGTTCCCACAATTCAATTGGGTTTCTTGTGAAATCGCGAATTGCAGGGGGGGGGTCTGTTCTGTCACAAGCGGCAGAGTGTGTATACGATACTGCGCTACAAAAACCACGTGACTTTTAAAGCGCAACGGGCTTGTTGCGCGATTATTCCTGTAGTGTGTACATGGCCTTAGACTGCCTTCTCTTTTAAATAGGATAATTGGTTTTTTTTTTATCCCGTTTTTTTTTAAACGATTTGTTGGAGGAGCACAGACATTTGAGGATCTGAAAAGCCTGTCTATATTCTGAATGCTTGAAGATAGACAAAATTATCCCACTACAGTGAACAGGTTTTTAACATTTAATGGAATTTGCAAAGCTTGCTTTACAAGTGTACTGACATCTGATAAGTCATTGATTTGTTTTAACACATAAGAGGAAACTGAGTGTTCCAAAATGCTATTAATGAGTCTTCAAAGGAGAAACACACTAATTTTTGTAGCAAACTCTGCAAGTTTCTATGTTTTATTTAAAAATGCTCATTTGCATTGCAGATGAATCAAGTCAAGTAACTGGGAATATATCCTACCCATTACTTGTAGATTATGTGAAGGAGCAAGTCAGATAATGGGAAAATGTGCCCATTCCTGCTCCCATTTAAGTTAATAGAAAAATTCCCAATGACTTCAGAATGGACCCGTGGGGGGGGGGGGGTGTTACCCTGATTCAAAATAAACAAAAGAGAACATGAAAGAATTCCTAAACAACTCTCATGTCAACATTAGTGCCCGATATTGAAAACTTCCAATGCATGTGAACAATCCTTAATCACATTGACAGCTCATTGAATCACATGAATAAGAGTTATTCACCCAAGAGTTATTCACCCAAGTAACAAAGGGGTAGTTGTGTTAGTCTAGGTCAGTCAAACAAACAAGGAATCCTGTGGCACTTTTAAAGACTAACAAATTTATTTATCACATGAGCTTTCATGGAGAAAATCCCACATCATCAGTCACTTTGAAGTGGGACGAAGTGGGATTTTCTCCCATGAAAGCTCATGTGATAAATAAGTATGTTAGTCTTGTTTGTTTGGCTCACCCAAGTAAGTAAGACAACAGAGTCCTGTGGCACTTTTAAAGACTAACAGATTTATTTATCGCATGAGCTTTCGTGAGAGAAAATCCTACTTCGTTAGACGCTTTGAAGATGGGAAAGGTACAGAATGGGAGGAAATTAAATGCAGGGGCGTGTATGACATAGGATCAGGTCAGGCTGTAACAACAAATCAAAATAGGTGTTAGTATTCAAACACTGGGAAACAGCACATAGAGGAGGGTGAGGTCAAATCACTTGTTGTAATGAGAAAAAAATCCATAGACCCTGTTTAACCCCAAGACAACTGAGTCAAATTTGCATATAAGTTCGAGTTCTGCAGTTTCTCTTTGAAGCTGTGATTTGTTATTCATCTGTTTCAACACAGCTATTAACAAGTCATCAAGGGAGTGAGAAGGGAGATTGAAGTGTTCCCCTATTGGTTTTGTAGTGTTGCAATTTCTGATGTCAGATTTGTGTCCATTTATTCTTTGGCGCAGAGACTGTCCTGTTTGTCCAATATAAAAGGCAGAGGGGCATTTCCGGCACATGATGGCATAAATCACATTGGTGGATGAGCAGGTGAACGAGCCCTTGATGGAGTAGGTGGTTTGATTAGGCCCTGTGATGGTGTCATCAGTATAGATATGAGGGCAAAGTTGGCAGCGTGGTCTGTTGCAGGGATATGTTCCTGCTTTAGTGTTTCTGTTGTATGATCTGTAGTTGCTGGTAAGTATCCTTTTAAGGTTAGGGAGCTGTCTGAAAGCAAGGAGAGGTCTGTCTCCTAAGGCAGTAAGTAAGTAAGTAATTCACCCAAGTTCCTCAGACTCAGAGCCTCGTGTTGACTTTTCTCTTTCTCCCCTCTTGACATTCTTAATTAAAAGGTAAAATATTACCAAAGGTAAGCAGAAATCACATATTTGTAACGTACACCTTCAGCAGAAATGCATTATATTTAAGAACCTTCAAACCGCTCCTGACAACATCACTGTCTGTCACCAGATCACATTGTGTATGACTTCAACTCTGGCCAGCGCCAGACCAAGGGTTTTTGGTGCCCTCGGCAAACTATGATTTTGGTTCTCCCTCCCCCACATGAGGTAAGAAATAACATATTAATATATTTTTTTAAAAAAGAGAAAAAAAATTCACTTCCAACTAATTTGGTGCCCCTTAAAGCTTGGCACCGTAGGTGACCGCCTAGTTCACCTATATGGTTGGGCCAGCCCTGACTCTGGCAAATCACTCAGGTGTTGCCTGGAGAAACCTCAAACAAGTAAGGGGTCCTGTGGCACTTTTAAAAAATAAACTCATTTATTTTTTGTATCAACTTTCATGGTGGAACTTCACCCATGAAAGTTCATGCGAAAAATAAATTTGTTATTCTCTAAAAGTGCCACAGAACTCCTTGCTTGTTTTGCTGAACTAGTTTGATACGGCTACCCCTTTGGAACTTGTCATTTCATGTTGACTCTCTAGTTCTCTAGGTGAGATTATTTGACTCTTTGAAATTTGCTAACTTGTACTAATATATGGGGGATATTAAAAAATAGTGAATGATGCAAATTACCAATAAAATAGAAGGAACAAAATAAAATTAAGAATATTGCATCAAAACATTTCCTTGTCCATTCATGACATCAGTTGTAGCTTAATGACTTGTGAGAATACTTCAGAGTAAATGTAGGTGTTCTTGAATACAAAGAATAAATAATAGTATATTTTGTAAAACATGACACTCATTGAAACATCTTCTGAGTAGTGGAAAGAAATATGCCAAATGCATTATAATGAAATGTGGCTTAGATCATCTGTGTTTTATATATATATATATATAAAAATAAACATCTTGCGTATATTTTTCTCCCCAATAAATGTGTTCAAAACAAAAGCAGGATAATGCACTAAAGAAGCAAAATTGTACCTGAAGGTAATTTAAAATGATCCTTTAAAAAGCTAGAGAAAGTGTCCTTATACTACATTCTTGTTTTTGCATGCTGGCTAATATATGAATACTAAACCATTCACCACAGAAAAGAATTAACACATTCAAATCTGCATATGAATACCAATCCTGCAGTTTCTCTTTGAAGCTTTGATTTGTTATCCATTTGCCAAAGTACAGCTATTAACAGATGATTAATGGAGTAATCAGGAAGATTGAAGTGTTCCCCTGTTGGTTTTTTAATGTTATTTCTGATGTCAGATTTGTGTCCATTTATTCTTTTGCTCAGAGACTGTCCTGTTTGGCCAATAGTTACTATAACCACTGAACCCTACATTTTCCCAATCCATCTAGCCACTATTACTAACCACAGATGTTTTTATACAGTAATGGTCACAATATGCAATGACCCCTCTTTCCACAATTCATACTTCCCTTCTGATTGCAGGAAAGCAAATATAGAATGGGGAGGATCAGAAGAAAGCGGCCACAGGACAGCCTAGAAAACAGTGGTGTCAGAAGGGGATTTGGAGACCTGGGATTATTTTAAAGACATAGAATGTGTGAAAAGGAATGAAGAGAGATAAAGCCCAGTAGTTGAAACAGCTGAAGCTTGGAAGTGTGGGTGATAAGGGACAGCCAGCAGAGATGCAAAGAGAAAGATAGAGAAAGGAGGCTTCAAGGTTCATAGAGAAGTGGGAGACAGAAACAAGGTGTTCTCAAAGTAAAAGAAAGAAAAATAAACCCTAGGAAAGAGACAGACGCAGAGTGGTCCCTGAAAACAGAATGTCATGAAGAGAGATGCTAGGGAAAAAGAATTACCACAACTATGCAAAACTGGGAAACACTTCTCATTTTAAAAGGGCTTTTCAATTATTACTTTATTTTCACCACATCCTTTTAAGGAAAAGGAAAAGAAAGAAACTCAGTTTTACAAAGGGGTACATGATAGGGTGACTTCATACGGGGCACTGCCCAGCATCAGGTTGTGGTACGGCAGATGTGGTTGCCTCAGTTTTCACTGTCTTCCACCAATAAATGGAACAAAAGCTCAGTGTCCAAAACAAAGCCCATCTTTTGGCATAATTTGCTGAACGTCACCACTTCAGGAATTCTCCAAAAATCCCTGCAGTAAAACCATTTTCCAGTCACCACAATAAATATATATACTAAATACAACAGGTTTTTTCATACCCTTCTCCAGCAACATCACCTCAAGTCACCCACCCGAGAGTCAACAGCAGCACTTTGTTTCCAAAAACAACGAGAGTCCTGTGGTACCTTACAGACTAACAAATTTCTTCGGGCATGAGCTTTCGTGGGCTATTACCTACTTTGTCAGATGCATGTTCATGCATCTGTTCATGCATCTAACGAAGTGGGTTATAGCCCATGAAAGCTCATGCCCAAAGAAATCTGTTAGTCTATAAGGTGCCACAAGACTCGTTTTTGCTGTACACAGACTAACACGGCTACCCCTCTGGAAATTTCTGCTTTGTTTCCAGTTTCTTTGGCCCCAGTCCAGGGCCCCACTCTCCAGACCTATTTGCCTGAGTAAAACCGCCTTTCCACAGCTCTTCACTCAGGTCTTTGCCCAAGGGCTCCCCATCCTGCAGTGCTCCAGTCCTCCAGGCTTCCCTGCCTGGAAGTCCTACCTCTGCTCATAGAGATCCACTGTTTTACAACAACCCTCTTGCTTGTGGTTCAGCTTCTTCTGCCCAAGCTGGATCTTCCTCTTTTCCTAAGGGTCACTGATTGAGCCTTCTGCTCTTCAAGAGTGGCCAGTTCTCACCAACTGCTTTCTTTCATGCTCCTCACTGGGAGCTCACAGCTAATTCTCTCCTTCAGGTCTTTCCATCAGGCAACTCTCATCTTCTCCTTTGCTCCTTCCTGATTCACTCAGTCTCCCTCCTTCTCGGGTCCAGGCACCCACTCTTGAGTCTAATTGGGAGTCAACTGACCAGTCACAGTTGCACTGGCTTCTTCCCTCCTACAAGGAAGGCCATGGTCACCTTCTGACGGGTACAGTGAGGCACAGAACAGGAAAGCAATTGGTTACACTGAGTCAGTAAGCTACAAATAGAACGAGGGATTCTGATTTCCATTCGCCTGAACTGTGCTATAATGGTTTGACATGGAGCTGCACTGGTTATAACAGTATTAAGGAAATTAAAGAAAAAAGATAGGTCAGACATCATCTTCTTCACTAAAAGTCTGGCATTTCTCTTTTCAGGTCTATGCAGAAATTAGAAGTGAACACACATATCCGAATGTTTCAGAAGTGTACATAAGGTTCATTCCATGGTTGCAGAAAGGGGTTCAAGTTCCATGTGTGCAATGATGGAGAGGGGTATTCTTTTTTCTGATCAGTTCCACCTGTCCCTATTTATATTGGGATCTTCCCTGACTTTTAGAGAGAAGGCTACACAGTACTCAGAAGTGCTGAGCTTGCTGCTCTGACTTCATTCTGCAGCTCAAAATGATTATAATAATGACTCGATTCTAGATGCTTGAAGGGAACCTTTTGGCAGCCCAGAAATTCCCCTGCTGTTATTATTTCATGTTTGTGTGAAGATAAAGCACTACAAAAAGGTGAGGCATAAATGAGCATCTATATCAGCCTACACAAAAATATAAATCAAAGATGTTAGCAAAAGAAGAGAAATATATAAAGGTTTATTTAGCCTCTCAGTCGCATCTGGAATATTTCTGTCTTTATTAGACACTGTAAAACAGCAGTTTGGGGGTGAGATAGAGGTCATTCACTGCATTGCTAAAACATAGAAATTAATGTGTTTACTTGGAACTCACATTCAAGTATCACTAAATATTCTGAAAGCACATGGCATGTACAAGGACACTTCAGAACTACATCATAAGTAGTGTTCTGTTGTTAGCTGTCAATAGCAGTAGCAAAGGCAAGATTCAATATAATGTCTCTAAGTCTCTTTTTAAAGAAATAAAACACAAAGTCCTCACCTATTCTCTCTTCTGGTTCTACAAAATTTAAACTTAAAATACCATGCTCACCTTTAATGGCATTTTTCTTCCCTTCTCACAAATACATACAGGAAGTCTGGTAACAGGGAACACAATTTTATTTCAGAAAAATCAGACAAACTGATTGGCCAGCTGATTGGAAGCCCCCAAAACTCTACTCCCACATTTGCCTTATCCATAAGTCCAGTAAAATGTCATTTCAGGGGTAGAGGGTTTCCCTCAACTTGTGACCTCAGCTGTGTATCACTCCAGGGTCCAAATATGACCTCTGTCCAATTTACCACTTCATAAGGAGGTTGTCATTGATCTTCGGGTATTAGTTCCCATCCGGTTTGTTGCCACCACACCAGCTAGTCAGCTCAAATGCTATCAGCTCTCATCTGGTTCACCAATGGAGTCCAAGATATCAACTACCCCTAGGACATCTGCACAACACACCTCAGCCCTCCCTCCATTTCACTACCTCCATCAGCTTTATAAATCTACCTGTCTTCAACCTCCTTACCACAGATTTCTATCTTCAGCTTCCCTCAGCCACTAAGCATTCATGCCCTAAAAATATCTCAACTGCCCTGGATTACTTCTATCCCTCCCCCCATTTCCAATTACGCCCCAAACATTCTTTAGCAACCTTTAATAGCTACCACAGTTTGTGCAGCTCCATACCCTTTCCTTCAACTATCCATAGAAGGGCAGACAGACTTTAAAATATATGTTATGGACATAGACAAATTCATAAACAAATGCAATATTTAATAGGGAAATTTGCATATTTTTGCAATAATTTATATTGTAAATGATTCAATGTCCTTTATAAAACTGCATAAAATTTGATAGTTATGACTTAGACTTTCTCCTTAAAGCAAAAAATAAAACTTGAAAAGGAATTGCTTTTTTTCCTGTATGTCTTCCACTTGACTACCCTACCAAGACTTATTGAATTCCAGTTTAGGGGGGCTGACTTTCTTCACTGACTCTGATGGGTGAATTCACACAGGTGCACACCCATTTATACATCCGCACTTACAGAGCCCATTTAAATCTACTTGTGATAATGTAGAATATGGGGAAATTCTGTATTGTACAGCTTTGGGCAGTTTGGGAATTTTTCTAAAGTATATATACATTGTACCTGCCAACAGGGTGGAAGGCCTTCCATTTTCTCCATTTGACCAATAGGCAGAGCCAAAGAGCATTATATGGAAATTAATTTGGCAGCTGGTATAGAGGGAGTTAAAGACCGTCTGTTCCCATAAGCCTGCTAGCGCCAGGACTTACACTAGTAAAATCCATAAAATAAAAATATAATCTTTTAATTCTTCTTACTGTGTCCTGTTTAATCTGAGTTTGCTTGTGAAATGAACGAGTCAAGAAATATAACGTTAATTATACTAATTTAGCCACAGAAGCGATTTATGTCTCTGAAAAGTATTGAGGATAACAAGTTACACCGCTGAACATTATTGCTCAGGTAGAACAAGGAACATCATCCAATAAGGTGCTAGGTTTCTTCAACTCCTAACGAGCCCCATAATCCATAGGAATTAAGGGTACTCAGATGTCTTCAGGAGTGGTCCCAAGACTAGTATTTTTCCAGCTTTCAGCTTGTAGCAGCTTTCAACAACCTGGCTACTGTGGGTCAGATACTATAGCTGCTTACTAGTTTAATTAGGCACTTATATGTCCCTCATCATGGTAGTATCTAGCTGTCTAGCAACTAAGCACCTTATTCACCGATGATTTTATCATCTCAGCTCTCTTGTGACGTAGAGAAGTATTATACAGATAGGAAACTGAGGCAAGGAATAATGAAATTACTTGTTTGATGTCACATTGGAGGTCTGTGATTGAACAGGGAATTGAGCCCACATTTCCAAATCCCAATCTAGCATCCAATCCACTAAAATATCCTTCTTGCCTTCATAAGAGTGTGGATGTGCATGACATGGCTCTATGTGGTATAACTTAAGACCTGAAACCTGAAAGGTGCCTAGTTTTGCAAGGTGAACGCTGTAGGAGCGTGTATCTTCCACAGGAGTGCTTAGTATGTTATAGGATCACACCCTCAGAGACATGCAATTTAATCTCACAATATCTTTCTCCAAACATTTTCTCCTTACATCTATTTTACCCCAGTTTTTTATTTTCTCCATTAACTCAGCCATTTTTTAAAAATAGGAGCCATTCTATTTTAACCCATAATTTCAGGAGGAGGAACAGGACTAGAAGTTGGTATCTTCAACCTCTGCTCCTGCTCCCCAGTTAGAACTAATGTCAGCTTCCAATTCTAAGAAATCTCAAGCATTAGAAGCATCCAGAGAATCCATGTGTTCATTGCTGGCATCTGCTATCGCAGGAAAAGGGAGAAAAGTGGCAATTTTACAAAGGGAATAATGATTTTTGCTTTGTTCTCTAGAAAGGCAATGCACATGCTTACCAATGATCAAGAACTGGAAAGATTCAAAGGTGTGGCTTAGATGTCACAAATTTGCTAAAATATCCAATGGAACACATGGAAGTGTTTATGTTATAAAGATAGTGAATGAAAATATAACCTGCTTCATTTTTTAATAATAGTTTACATGGTTTTTAATGTAATATAACGTAGAATAGATACCACTGAAAATTGGACACTTATTAACCATGAGCAAGAAAAAAAGGTATTCAATGAGATTTTGAGCTTCCTCCACATTATAACAGCCCCAATTGGGTTAGCTTAGAAATGAGTGAGCCTATAAGCCTGAAGGTTTAAAAACCTCTTATGCTGTTTTTTGCTATGTCCCCTTGAAATTTCAAGCCACGAAAAATAGGAATGAAAGGATTATGTATATTCAAATTAAAGAGAAGCCATGCTATATAATAGACAGAATAAAACCCCTCTGATGCAAAAGCTTGCTGTCTACTGTGTTCCTTGAGTTTAACCTTGAGACCTACTGAAGTCAAATGGAGGCAAAACTCCTAATGATTCAATGGGATTCCCAGGGTTTCATCTGATATTTACTATTTATACTTTCTATGGGTTATAAATATATCCAGACTATATAATATTTTTAGAAAATACTATATTGATCAGATTTTCTTTCTCACCTTTTCCATTCCTTCCTTCACAGTCTCTCCTAAGTCTGCAAACCAAGTAACATTCAATTTCGACTACTAGATCCATTATGTTCCAGTGGGTTGGAAATTGGTTGTGAGTTCTCAGATGAGTTCCTCCATCCCGTTTAGATTAAATTTGAACTGAAATAAGACACTCAGATGATGAAATCCTAGATCCATTTAGCTCACTAGCAAAATTCCCAAGGCATCAAAGGAAATAAGATTTTACCCAAAGTGACTCAAGTTCACACATTTCCAATTTTTCTGTGTGCAAAAATTGAACTGTGTGGACCAAACAATTTTTTATCATTGTGTTCTGTCCCTTAACTCCACATCTTTGACGCCATAGCACTATGTCATTCCACCATGCTGAGGTCCTATCATGCACTGAGATTGACAAACAATAGCCCAAAATGACGGGCCTAAGTACATTTTTGTGGCAAGCATCTTAAAATGACGTAGGATTCATTTCTTTAGGAGAAATATTTTCTACAAAATCATGATTCCATCGGTGATATTATACAATAAATAAAACTAAGAACAATTTAGGAGAAACTGAAGCATAATTAGGTTTAAAATGAGGGACACAGGAGTGGTTGAGAGTCATGGTAGTAGCTGTTGATGGAATGAATGAATGAATGCCTTCAATTATGATTGTTGTATTGAAATGTTTCTAGCATTTGTGTTCTGCTCTGCCCCATGATTTTCGCAGTGTGTGATCTCCCTTCAAGGTCAATATTACAAAGGAAAAAGCAGCAACCAATTCCTCCTTTTTATGTTTCCAACATTCTTTTGAGAGGATTGCAAGCTGGCTACAAATGTGTAATGATATAGATTTGCTTTCTAAATGAATCTCCAGTTGTCACTTAGACCAATCAGTGCTAGTGTTGTTCTGAGGTTAGTTCAGGATGTGGACTGTTGGAAAGATTATTGTTCTTGAGTTGCTTTTTCATCAACTCTGTCTCATGGTTTTGTTTGTTTATTTTTCAGTTCTCTTCCCCACCTCTCCAAACTCTTGTTATCTTCAGGGTGTAGCCAGGATGCATTCTCCTCTCACAGTTGGGTGCCTGATGGCAGCTGGACAGCCAGTCCCATTCCTTCACTGCAGCAGGACTCACCCCTCCTCAACTACTTAGGCCTACTGATCTAATAGTTTTGAAATCTTATTGCATTCTGGGATTTTCCACAGCATTACATCTCAAAATGTGCTCTCAATCATGCATGACTCATTATGCCATGCCACTCTGAACCACAACTTCTAGAGTATGATGTATGGGGATGGTCTACTAAACTTTAAAACAATAGAAATAGTTGTCTCAGTAGGAGTATTGGCTTCTTATTGTACCCAAGAAACCTTTGAAGATGACAGGATGTTGGACTGGAGGGTAGAGAATCATCCAGTCCATTCCATCCCCACCACACACAGAATACTGGTATCTGTCACTGGCCGGTCCCGCCCTGATGAAACAGCAGGTCTGTAGTTGAGGGAAATAGCATAGAGGCCCATGTGTCCACATCTTGTGGGCGAAGTCTGAGCTGTCTTCCCCTACTTTGGGATAGTATGGCGTAGTGGCCAAAGTCACTGGGAGGGCTTCCCTGCATCAGGGGAGCATGGCCTAGTGGCCAGAGTCATTGGGAGGGCTCCGCTGTGTCGGAGGAGCATGGCCTAGCAGCTGGAGTCATGAGGAGAGCTCCCCTGCATTAGGGGACCATGGCCTAGCAACCAGCCTCACGGGGAGAGCGCCCCTGCATCGGGGGAGCATGGCCTACTGGCCAGAGTCACGGGAAGGGCTCCCCTGTAATGGGGGAATGTGGCCTAGCAGCCAGAGTCTCTCAAATGGCTCCCCTGCATCAGGGTAGCACATCTGGCAGTCACGGCTCCAGCTGTCTCTCACCCAGGGCTGGCAGTGGTCTTCTAGGGCAGCAGTTCTCAACCACTGTGTCAGGACACAGTGTGTCTCCACAGAGCAGTAAGTGTGTCATGGAGCATCAGGAAAATGGCTGTATTCAGCCTGGAGGAGTGAGCTGGTGTGCCCTGTAGGGTCATGATATGCCACCAAGTGTATCACAACCGCAACAGATTGAGAACCGCTGTTCCAGGGAGCACTGGCAGCATGCTTCCTCTCTGGTCAGCAGTCTGCTCCAACTAAGCTGGGTGGCTGGCTTTTATACCCCTCTGCCTAGCTGAGCATGCCCTGCAAATGCAGGGGGCGTGGCTTCTTCCACCTGCAATGTGTCTTTAACCCCTGCCCTACCAGTGCGGGGCCGATATGCCCTACCAGAGTCCCTGAGGGTGTTAGAATTGCTGATTCTAAAACCTTGCAAAAGGTTTGCAGGTTCATTATAGATTAACACTTTGGAGGGTTCTTGTTTTAATTTGCTCATCCCTGTAATTTAAATACCAAACATGCTTTAACCCAATCCTGAGAAGGTCACTTTTGCAGTTAAAGTGTCTTAATGCCTATACAGTTCTGTCTTTCAGATGAGGCTGATGCTGAGGATGCTAATTATTATTAACTATGATGCTTTTATTTTGGAAAGTGAACACCTTTCCATTAGGAGCAGGACAAACCTCACCACTTTAGAATCTTGATCTGAGCTTTAAAGCTTTCATCTCTAGAAGTGACGTGCCTGATTTGTTGTCTGCTGAACTAAAGCATCCTATTAAATTTATTTAGTTATCCAATTAAAACAAAAACAAAACAGCTGGCATTTATTTCCTTGTTTCCAAAAGGATTTGTCAGAGAAATAATTTTCCTGGTATCTAGTGCAGTTCTTCAGACACAATCATTACTGATATAATATTGCCTGGCAAAGTGGTTATGCATCAACAGTTCCTTCTGAAATAGGCTGTCATCAGCACATTTCTTTATGAAATAATATTCATTAAAAATGGGATAACCTCTTAGCTAAAATGACAGCTCATCACCTTGTCATTTTTTCTGTAATAATATACACCTTATACCATGGTGCTAACAAGACACAAGGTAGCAAACCAGTTGTCTCCTCTGATGTCAAAATGGGTCTAGATACCCCATATACAAAAAAATAAGTTAATTAATGAACTCTGTCTGTTGTTAGAACTCTACTGCCATCCAGCATCACAATCTGTACTTTTATGATTCTAGATTATATATCAGATCCTTCATTTCCAAGCCTTTTTCTTTTCATAAGGATTTAGACCAGAAAATGGTTAACTTAGACATGCACATGCTTTAAATTCCCCCTTCTATGGACATTATGATGTTGAGGTAGCTGCTCTATAGTTATGAACACAGTAAGGATGGACAAATAGGCTGAAAACTGTTTCCAGATGTATGTACCAGATCTTCAGCTGGTATAAATAGGCATAACTCCATTGACTTCAGTTGAGCAATCTGAGTTACACCAGCTGAATTTCTGACCATATAGTTGCATACTCAAAGGACCTATTATCCAGGTGGAAGTAGAAATTGATGAAGTCAGATAATTCTCTGATGAAATCTTATTTACAAGCCCTGCTTCTCCCAATGCAGGAAGAACTAAGAAGAAAAGGAGAGTTACACTAGTCAACAGCCCCAAAAGTTCTCTTTCTAGGGTTTTTCCATGTTCACACTGCGCTGACCAGGTACTGCTGGCCTTTCTTGCTTTTTGCTTTTGCGTCCCTCTGTGTTCTGTCTGGCATGAATTTCTGTGTATTCTGCCGTCACAGTAATGCACCCATGCATAAAACACAAACTATATATAGTAAAGGACCTTGCCTACTCAGTCCACAACTCCTGAGTGGATCCACATGAAGCTTTTGTGTTAGGTAGGAGCTTGTACTTAATTTATCCTTACATTTATGTTAATTGAAGGGTGAGTTCACATCTATCAACCTCAGCACCCCTAACAAGATTTCACCCTGCTCCTAACAATATTGTAGGGCACAAGTATCACCAGACCAGGCAGAGAATGGCAAAATAAGTTTCTGGATTTTTTTTATTTTTGGTGTGCATGAGATAGTTGGAGCAAAGAAAGATACGACGTTCTGGATGGGCGTACAATGGCAATAGCAAGAGTAAACGGGAAGGGATGCAATGTATGCCGTAGGTCTACTTAAACAGGAGTTCAGTTTTGCCCTGATCATACAACCGTTAGCACTATCCATGCTGTAGTTCGAATACAATTAATTTGGGATAACATTACCCTTCTTTACAAGTCAGAACTGTTAATTCACTAATTAGCAACTGTTTTCCTAATCATATTTCCCTGTGAAGGTGTTCTAATGTGCTGTGTACAGTATAGAAGGGTGGGTCATAAAAAGATCAGTTGAATTATTTGGATGTTTACATTTAATTGATTTTTATATTTAAAAGTACTGAGTGACTAATGGCTGTTTACCTGGCAACATACAGGGATAAATACTATCACCATATTTTCTCTTCCTAGTAGGCAACACCACTGAAAAATATCCTCTCTCAAAGCTATTCTCTAACACTTTGCATTCCTGAAAACATTACTACTAAATGACTATCTTCTGATATATAAAAAGATGTTACAGCTGTGACCAGTTTTCACTGCAAGTATAGACTTATCAGGTATAATAAGTCTTTTTAAAAAGTTCCTATCAGAGGGCAAACCTGCAATGGGAAAGAGATTAAGAAAGGTGTTCCTCTGAAATGAATTGCTCTTGTATGTCACATTATGCCAAAATATCACATTGCAGCACAGTAAGATACAGTTAGAAATATACTTTAGTGATGAGTTTTATATTAGGATGAGGTATAATAGATGTTACAATTCCCTTTAAGAAACCACATTAGATTTACAACAAGTTGAAAATCTTTGTAGAGTATGAGCTTTTTTAAAGGAAATTAAATTCTTTGAAGCAGTGACTCAACCTTATTTTGTGTTAATACAGCATTCAGTGTATTGTAGGCCTTCCCAGAAATAAAATAAACAACAACAACAATGGTTTTCTTGTACTCTGGTTTCCTAAAAACTATTTTATACTCATTATTACAGACTGAATGCCACAGGAAGAAATATTATCTGGCTTTCTAAAGAATAGAATATTTCTGGCACAAGTGAAGATTAACCGATTTATTCAGGAGTGCCAAAGGACAGACTAAATTACACAGTCAAACTTGTATCCATGCTGGGATGAAGCATGATTGGTTTCTTACTATAAATATTTCAGTTTCTTTTCCAAATCACAATTAAGATGGTTTTCTTGTGTATTAGCCAATGTATATAATTGGTTCGAGGACTACCTTTATGGGCCTCAATCTGTGTTCCTTGCAAGCACCAAAAAGCAGTGGAAATGTAGGGTCTGCACAAAAATGCAGGATCAGGTCTTTAAACCTGTTGTAATCCTAGAACCAAATGTATAAGAGTGACAAATTCACAGGAGATCCTTATGCATTTGGTTCTAGGGTTTTAAAATGTCTGAGGACCCACTCTAACATTCCTTACAGACCCCAAATTCTCACTGATGTCATCTGAGTTCGAGAAGCACAAGAGAGGCAGGATGAAACCTTAACCATGATTTCAATGACAATTTTTTTTCCTGATTTTTACAATGTAAGTCTAGCGTGGGCAGTAAATTACATTTCCAGCACTGTACTGCAAGAACAAGCCTGGTTAATCATAATTAGAAAATAAAATAAGAAATCCTTTAAACAATACAACACAGAGATCAGACAAGAAATTTCATACGTTAAGACTTACTAATGAAAAATAAATCCGTATTTTATTTGAAAGGACGACTTCTTTACAGTACTCAAAAATGTGTCTATGACTAAAGGGCAGAAGAAAAGCATAGCACTTCAGAATTCTATTGTGAGCAATCATATGCACTTGAACAGGGGAGTAAGGACATTTAAAGTCATCTCTTATTTCCCTGCATGGGCTACCTGCTGATGTACCTATGAGGGAGAAAGCTGCTACCAACACAAAACCACTGCTTCTCCTCCTACCCAGACAGGCAGAGCCTTGCTCTACCACTCTAACCTATTGGCCAGCACAACTGTGGTGGAGATGTGAAGCAATTAAGCTGCTCCAACCCTGTATCTGGTACAGGTTGGGGGAAGCAGGAACTAAATTATACTTGAGTCACAATTTAGTCCTTTATCTATTCCTGGGGCAGTTCAACATAATCAGGACTCATGGTGACCCTGCAAATTAACCCTGAGGTTTTAACAAATGGAAAAAAGGGAATAAGAGTCAAATATATGTAACCAAATTTGGCAAATATTAAAATATTTTTTAAGTATATATTAATATATACATCTCTCTTTAAACACTGAAAGAGGCTATCCAGGTCTTTGAGATGGCTGGAGTGTAACAGAACAAAAGGGTGTGCATGTGTGTGTGTGTGTGAGTGTGTGTGTGTGTGTATGTGATGTTATCACCTAAAAGCTTCTCTCCTGTAGAAAACAGACTGTACAATAGCTTATCAGGCAGAAAAGAGCATGCGTGCGTGCACACCCACCCTCCCCCCCATTTTAGGTTAATATAGTCTATTTTTCTGATTAGTAACCTGATCTTGTATGTTTCCAAAGATTAATAACCTACATCCTGTCCTAAAAACCCAGCTAAAAATATAAATGCTTCAGCTAGAGAAATAAAAAATAAACACATTATTAAGCCAGAACATTTCCCCCTCCCCCACTTTCTCAGTGGTATCATTTGAAGTCTGATTTTTAAAACAGAAGTTGAACAAATGAATCCTTCTGTCCTCACTCTCAGTTGTCAGCTGTGCTTCAGTGTGAGATGAAATAAATTGCCAGGCTCTTTCATCTTCTATAATCAGCTCTGCACAGCTGAGTACACCCACAGTCCTGTGAGCGGCTTCTGCCAGCACTAATTCTATGTGGAATGGAAAGTCTTTGTTAGTGCCTCGTTTCTAATGTACTACACAGTGGTGGGTTTTTATTATTTTTATTTCTCTCTTTCCCTCTCGCACACTCTTTTCTGCCTGATAAGCTATTGTACAATCCATTTTCTGCAGGAGAGAAGCTTTTAGGTGGGAGAGTTATTTTCAAAATGTGCTTGATGCAGGGTATTTCTTTTCCAATGAGCATCGCAATCACTGACGGTATTGGTGCTTTAGCAACATAATACTTATAAATTGAAGTTTGTTTGGAGATGCATTGAACCAATACCACAGCAGGTCAAAATGTTTCATTTTTAAAGGATTGAAAGCTACAAATTCATAGCTATTGTATCAGTACAGGGCATCACAGAGATTTACTTACTGCAATATTGGTTATGTCTTTCCCGCACATGTTCTATGTTGGAGTCTATTAGAGAACAGTGCAGAGGATAACAGGAAAAGAAAGAGCTGGATTTCAAAAGACTCACCGTTTAGAACCCGCAGGGGCAAAACCCTTTCCCAAATTAATCCTTTGGGAAATGAGAGGCAAGCAACTAAAAATCTGGCATGTTTCATAAGTGGATCTGAAGACAAGCTTTGTCAGTGGACTGAATGGCTCAGTGATTGGTAATGAGCTGTGGAGCTTTTAATGGCTAGGTCACCAGTTCAGCTCTAGTGCATGTCGGTAGCGTGAAACATGTTGTAGGTATCAGAGGAAGTCCTAGCAGACGTCACCAAAAGCACTACCCCAAGTGATATTCTCGCAGGCAGCCTCAGCAGAGAGACCAGCCCTAGCCGTAGTCCCACAAATTAGAATGGGCTGGGGGGGAGCCTTGTACTGCTATTTTCTGTCCTGTAGCTGTTTGATAGACAGAAGTGGGATTTTCTCCTACGGAAGCTCATGCAATAAAAAAATGTGTTAGTCTTTAAAAGTGCCACCAGACCCCTTGTTTGTTTTGCTGCTGGACCAGACTAACATGGCTACCCCTTTGGAACTTAACAGACAGAATTTCAGTCCACAATGCTGTCAAACCAGCACTTCTCAAAGACATTAAATGCAATTTTAAAAATTAAGATCTTTTTTTCTATGCTTCAGCACTCAGTTATGAGGAACTCCTAGCTGAAAGGGGAAAGAACAGCAAAAAGATCCGCTGTCTTCAGAGTGACAAAGAGCAAACCCATTTTATTGCAGAGCTAGAAAACTACCACTTTTCCAGCCTCAAGTGATATTGGCATTTTACACCTAATATTTGGCTACTGTCTAGATTCTCATTGGTTGATAAGATCTTTGAAAGAGTGCATTAATTGAGCAGGAGGTACAGTCTGGCCTAGCAGGAGGTACAGGTTTATCATGAAATAACCGCAACCCTGGGCAATTATGAAGCACAAGCAAAACCCCCCTCTACCCCTGAGAGTTGGATCCCTCCAAGATAACCACAGCCAAAAGAGTTGCTTTATTAAAGCTCTTATAATTAAGTGGTGTTATTCTTGAGAAAATGAACGTTGTAGAATCTGAGCAACGGGAAAGTGACCATTAATAGCCTTGGGTAGGAGAGTAAGCTTTGCATGTTATTCTAGTCTTTAAGAATATATTAACAGGAAAAAATGTTTCCTGTGCAAGCAGTTTTCAGAGCTTGACATTATAGCTAAAACAGCTGTTAATCATTCTTAAATTACTATTACATTCTTAAATTCACTATCAACCTCTAAATTGTCTGGGTGAGCTTTATGCAGAAGAAAAAATTATACATTTTCAGAGATGTATACTAACCATATAGGACTAGATTCAACCCTCAGGTGTGCAGTAAGATGTATTCTGAAGGCTGCTGTGTCTGATGAGGGTAGTTCTCCTTTTCCTAGAAGAAGAAGAAACTTTATTCTCTTCTTGAGACCCAGGCTTCCCTGGGTGATGCATTGTCTTTGTCTTGCCCCACTTTCTCTCTTACCCTATTTACTGAGGGTTGTGGTGGCCAACTCTGGATCCATCCATGAAGTGGTAATCACTTGTGATTAGAGCTGTTGCACCCTCACTTTAGGAAGACTTTTCACTGCTAGGACCACAAGCCCCATGTTTCACAAGTTGAATGTGGCCCACTATCTATAAGTATTATTGGTGGTACAGTAGCAATCCATGTGTTAAGGATGCCTAACACTTCCTAGTATTATATGAATACATAAACTATGGGCCTTACTTTTTACTGCCTTAGCACCTTGGGCAATCATTTGCAGGTAAGAATGACAGCATCTTGCATCCATTTTCCATAGCTATAAATGACTATACAATGTGCAGGGCATTGGAGAATTGGTCCTGTATGTATGTTACAAGTAGAAATGGGTCTGAACCAAATGCAATATTCAGACCACAAGACTGGGTGCATCTAAACCTAGATCCAAGTCTGATTTTTGCAACTGGGCACCTCCCTCTTTATAATGGATCAAATGAAATTACTTAATCTAAACTCCCCTGAACTTTGGAGTGTTTGAAATCTGGATCCAAAGCTGGTGATATGAGCCCACTTCTAATGAAATAAACAAGAGTGAGAAAATTTGAAGTTAGGGCTGATTTTCCATTGTTATCTCAGACCAGTAATGGCAGCAAGGGTTAAAGGAGGGAAGATCTTACAGTTTTTCCCACACATTTTTTTCTTGCCACTTCCTATAATTCATTCAGATTTCCTCTACAGAGAGGTCTACTATGTGTATGAATAGCCAGTAAAATAAGGTTAAAAATAAACCATAATTTATCATCCCTCAGAAAATAAATATTTTGGACTAATGATTCACTTGGAAACTACAATGCTACCTACTAATTTGTCAAGTATCCCTGTATCTTACCAATGTCTGTAGATTGCTATTCTGTAGTCAAAGTCAGGAAAAATCCAAAACACAAAAAAAGGACAAATCCCAAACAAAATAAGGCTGAGATTTCCAAAGCCACATAAAGGCTCTTGGTGCCTATGTCCTACTTAAGTTAATGGGAATGGAGCATCCAAACTCCTAGGCCACTTTGAAAATCTCACTGTTAATGTACTGGTTGTGATTATTGGTCCTTCTCACGTAAGTTCTGTATCAAACTTCTGTCCAAATTTAATTGGGTTCTATCATTTCCTCTGTTTCTGCTGCTAGACCCACCTACCTCCACAGGGAATCAGTACAACAAAACAACATCTCCTGAGCAACAGCAGGGTTCCATTAATTGTGGAAATGACGGAAGCATTACTACTACTAAATAATACCAGAATGCCACCTCTCCTTTCACCTCCATCATTGTTAAAAGAATAATATATTCTGCATAAATAATAAGACCTAAAGACCTATTGCTCCTCCCTGCCCTCTATCTAATTTCAACTAAAACAATATCCAATCCAATCCAGTTAGGGAAAAGGCAGAGAGACCTTATAATGGCTTAGAATAGAGTGCAGGAGGGTGAAATCAATATTTCTGTCTCAAAGCAAAGAATTTATTTATTTTAAAGATATTAGTGATGATAACCCTCATTTCCACAAAAATCTAGATGCTGCAGGTTATGTACTGAAACAAATATAAAAATCTATCCCATGTGCATAAAACAAATAACAAGCACATATGCATGCAGTAGCTATTATGATTACTACTGCTGAAATGTTTTAAAGAATCCCCTGCCATGTGCAAGTTGCTTTCTTTAGTGCAGGCTTGACCACAGACCTGCTTGAAGAGTTTAGAATAAACTTAAGCTGCCAGATCCCCAGCTGGTGTCAATTGGACCTGCACCAATCTATACTAGCTGAGGTCTTGCCCACTGTCTTCTTTTATCTCCTTTCCTATTTTCGATTTTTTACACAACCGTATTTTCATATCTGGTTTTATAGATTCTTCTCTGACTCTAATTAAGGTCCCTCAGGACTCCCAAACTGGGTGTGTGCTGTTTTCTGCCCCAAACTCCTGTATGAAATATGTAATCCAAATGTAGCATTTGCTATTGTGGTTTACCAATGAGAGATGTGGATGCAAGTTGAAACAATACATACAAACATACCATCCTACAACAATATATATACAATAGCTTCAGTTTGGGTATGATTATTTTCAATGACCAAACTGAGCAAAATGGTGAACACACATTTCTATTCAATAAATGTTAGTAAACCATAGTATTTGCTTTTTAATCTTCTCTTGCTGTGTTTGTGTTTAGAGGGGAGGAGTTATTCTTGAAAGACATTTTTAGCCAACAGATTGAATGACAGAGGCTTGTTTGTACCTTTCTTTAGTATAATTAAGTGCTAGACACTATTCTGTACTGTGTTCACTATTTTTGACATTGATCCTGCTCTTTCTCCTACTGAAATCATTTACTTCAATGGGAACAAGACTTGGAGCACTGACAAAAGACATTTTCTTTCACTAGTACTTTAACATTATTATCCTCTGTCTCCCTGTGAGTGTGAGAGCACGAGCAGCTGTCAAGGAGAAAATTAGATATGTTGCTATTATAGGATCATACCCGCCTTCCCCAAAGTGCCGATACTTTTCTATATTACAGTGATGTGTGTAATTCTAGAAACGATGGTGACTTTATCAATTACTGCACTTTTAAGATCTGAACTATTTTGTAATAGGGAGTTCAAAAAGTGTGTCAGAGTTCAGTTGGTGCTGGAGTGGAGTCAGAGCCTGAGGAACAGGCTGCATCACGAGGTTTCTCACATTGCACTGCTTCGGTTTCTGTGTATTGTTTTCTCTGGTGTTTTATCACCAGGGTGCCCAAGGCCCTTGTTATATTCTTGCCTTTTTAATGCAGATAAAAATTACTATTCAAGCTAGCATTAAGTACCATAACATATTAATCATATTGATAATATTCTGAATGAGCAAAGACACTTCCATTGGTTAAGTTTTGTTGTTGTTAGTTTTGATTGAAGATCGTCCCATATAGTAACATACAAATGTGTCTGAATTCCAGCCTGAACTTACTGAATGTCTGAGGGTTTCCAGATGTGAATTTTTGATGCCCCTCATTAAAGAAATAGGGACCAGGTGGGGATATTTGGATCAGATTTAGATCTAAATCCAAACTTTCTCTATTTGGGGCTTAATCTAACTCCCACTGAAGTCAATGGAAGACTTTTCACTGACTTCATTGGAGCTGGATCAGTCCCTTGGGGAGTCAGGGAAGGTGGTGGTAAGGGCAGGAATATTTAGAGTCAGTATTCCAGCCCATCTTTAATGTTAAAAATCATGTATTTAATCTTTGAGTTAAAAAAAAATTCACTAAGAAGTTCAAGTAAAGCAAAATACCATCCTAATATTACCCAGATATTTCCAGATAGTTTCACACTGTTTTCTCCTACAGTACTAATGAATTGCATTTATGAAATGTGTATATTCAGTTATTGTACATACACTCTCAAGATTCATAAAAGCCAAAATTTTTATGGTTAAAATTAATGATATTAAGCAAATTGGTTGCTCTGTTTTGAGCCTAAATATTCATTGAAAAAAACCCAGTAAGTTCTATAGCCTAAGAAAAAAATGAGTCCATACATTCAAAGCCAGGACATGTTCATTTGAATTTAGGGAGATTATTACTTCATACAGCTGTCAAGAAAGTCCAGAAGTAATGATAGTTCTTTTCTTTGTTTTTCTTGCAGTTAAAAGTGGAGTCTAAAGAGTCAGTGATTTGTAAATGCACCAGCATTGAAGTGAGCTGTTAGGTTCTATGACTCAATAGTAATTTCCTTAACACCATTTTAAAAAATGTTTTTCAACAAAAATAAGATCTTACTATGTAAAACTATCCACAAGTGCTGTCTCTCAAAAGCTAACGAGTTCCAAAACTGTTAATTTTGTCTAGTTTCTTGGTGGAATGTTTATATTACAAACATGTTCTGAGTTATGTTGTTCTCCATCTGAAAGGCGACACAATATCAACACGTGAACATTTCGGGCCAAATGTGTGTGTGAAAAAATGTGTGAGAGAGAGAGAGAGAGAGAGAGAGAGCATTAAAAAAAAAGAAACAGCTTTGAGTTGTTTGTACAGTTCAAAGAACACCCCCTTACACAGAGGTCTGGGTTTTTTTCCTCCTGTGTCTGTGAGATTGTGTCTATTTGGGTTCTGCCAGATGGAAAGGTTTACTCATTAGAGGCAGCTGTTTTAGCAAATTACCTCACTATGGTATAATGACAGAGTTATAACAGACTATTGAAGAAAATCCTTTCGTCTCCCAGTGAGATCATGATAACTAAAAACAATTTCAATGAGATTTTTGATTTACTTTGGAAGTGATTCAGTTGGACACATGGCTGATATGGTGATGTATTTCTTTTGTTCAAATTTATTTTTAAGTATATTAAACATTAGGTTTTGCTTTGAACTAATGTGCTTATTATTGTCCCATGGGTAATGCATTTAATTATTTAAAAATGTAACTGAAATTCCACTAGGGATGAAACTATATTATATACAAAACCCCAGACTGAAAAACATTTTAGGAACACAAATGTATGCATTCCTTTGCTTTTTATACACTTACCCTTTACTTTAGATAGTTAATGATATTAGGCATAGGATGTAACACCACCTATAGCTAAGGTTGCACAAGTCCTTCTATTCTGAGGGGACATGTCCAGTTTCTTATTACTTTTTTTCAAGTCTTTTACCTTTTGGGCTGAACTTTAAACCTTGGTTTGGGGGTAGGGGTGAAGAAGAAGCTTCCCAAAGCTTGAGCCAGAACAGTTTTGCTGTTCTAAAGAATGAAGAAAAAACAAAAAAAAGTCTCCATTTTTCCCATTCAAACATTATTGCTGTGTCTTTTTCTGAAGCAACTTTGCCATGTGGAAAGTTGAAGTACAATAGACCCTTGACATTTGGCAAGGAACAACTCCCTAGGTCATAGATGTGCCTTTTAGAGGTCTGATGAAAATTGACTATACATGGCTCATACAGAAGCACTGCTTCCTGTGGTTTCCCCAGGTGCAGCTGCCCACGCAGGAGATAGCATTACGTGCAGTCAGACTATTATTTAATGTGTTTTTATATAGTTTTTTTTACTGGAATTAAGGTGTACACAGCATATATCCACAAAGAATATTGAATTGTACATACAAGAGCCCTTCATAGTAATCGTCCTAAATCCCCCACATCTGACCACATTCCACAGTCCCACAGACCAATCAAAGGAGCATAAGATAAGTATTGCTCCATGCCAACTTTGGGTCACTAGAGAGGTGTAATTAGCAGAGCTTTTCCTCTCATATAGATGGTGAGAAATCCAAATCTTTGGTGGTGTGAGTAGCTCTCCAGTCAAGTGGATTCACTTTTTTCTCCTTTGATTGTTACTGCAGACAGTTAATCTTCAGTGTGGTCTTCCATTATCATTGCCTCAGATATAGAACAAGGCTCAGCTAAGTACACTTGTAGACTTTGTGCCTACTATAGGTGAGGCTGATGCCCAAGTCTCTTAAAGGGTCAGTTCACCCTGTGCCAGGGCCACATTAGACTATAGGCATAGTTTTACTGTTATATTTGGGGGGGATGATCTGGGCGCAAGTGCATGATGAGGACAGTTCGCCTGGCTTACTGGCTCAGTCAGCCACCTGGAGTGGTACCTGGGCGGCCAGGTTGCGGGGAGAGATGGGGTGGCTTAATGGGGGAATCCTAGCTGCTTCCGCTACTGCTGCCACGGGTGAGGGGACTTCGCATGCAGGGATCCCACTTCCACACCCCCATTCCCTTATCCTCTTCTCTTCCCCATCAGCACATCTCCCAACCCCAATCCCTTGCCTTTCCTACCCATTACCCTATCACCTCCCCCATCCCATTCCCCTATCCACTTAATTTCTCCCTGCACTATCCCATCCCTCTTCCCTCTCACTCCCTCTCCCTCCACTTTACCCTCCTATCCTTCCCCCGCTCCTTCCCCCATCCCCAGAGTCACTCACTGATCAACATTGCACAGGAAACCAGATGGTGGCCATGCAGGGCATCCAGCACACATAGAAGTGGAAGTCACCTGGCACTATGATCCCGGTGGCAGCATCCAACTGCAGAAGCAGCGATCACCCCACAGGAGAAGTGGTTCCATTCTGCCCCTCCACCCCTACCAGCATGGGTCTGGCTTTTGTGGTGAGAGGAGTCAAGCTTGAGTCAGAAAAGGGCTGGGGGAGACACAATGTGGGGATGACAGTCCTCTATCCTGACAAGTCAAGCAGAGCAAGCTCTGGTCAGCTTGGTGCATGTAGAAGTGGAGGTGAGCAGTGATCCCATGTTTCTGTCCCACTCCTTACCTCTGTTTGGGTGAGGAATCCCCCCTAGACTACACCCATGGATGAGATGTATAAATGTTCTTTCTTGGGTGTCTTGGAGAGCCTCTGTGGTCTAATAGCAGTGGCAGCAAATATGGTCTGGACAGAGCTCTTCCTTGTTTTTATGACCATAACTGTGCACTGAAGACATCTCCAGTAAGTTGTTCATAAAGATGCCTGGATCTGTCTTCTCAGACGTTATAGCTAATTAAAAACCATCAATGTGAACAAGTAGTTTAAAATAATCCTTCCACTGTGCATTACCTTGCATTTGTCACTTAAATTTCAGCTGCCACTATGTTGCCGTCCAAGCTCAGTTTCATTAAGTCTTTATGGAGTTCTTTACAATCCTCCCTATTCATGAATAATCTTAATACTAGTGCCATCAGGAATTTTCCTCACTGCACTATTTTGCTACCTCTTCCAGTTCATTTATAATTAATAAATTTACTAAATAACACCACTTCTTAATACGATCTTTGGGTATCTAATAGCCATCTTTTTTTTTTTTTCAAACTGAGAATGATATTTATTTGTAACTTTTGCATCCAATTCAGAACCTGTATTTAATAATTGTTGAGTAGTTACTGTCAGATCCGATATGTACAATATAGAACATAGAATAGGTTTCATAAATTATAAATATGTGGCAATATATAAAATACATTTGTAATCAATGTCTATACCTAAATAAATGACTATAAATTTTGTATTAAACTTATGAACCTTTATATAATTTTCATGGGATACATTCTGAAGTCCTGATTTAGAGCCCTACAAACCACTCTGCATTTGTCCATAGAAGGAAGCTTAAGTTTGCATAAGGGGAGATTTCTGCTTCTGCAGCATGTTCTTCCATTACCAGTTCAAGGAAAACCCCTTTGGATTGTCCCATCCCACGCTCACAGAGGAAGCCAGCTAAATTTAATGCTGCTTGGGGCTTTTATTAACTTACACTTCCTCCTTTCCACTGTTTAAGCAAGTTCTAAAGGCAGTTGTAGTTGTGAAAGACACTAAGAATACAGATTCTGCATGAGTTATGCTTTTCAGGGGTCCCCAGCAGAAAGAAACATGTGTGGATCTGACTGGATCCATAGGTTAAGGATGAAGAATGCTCAATGTTCACAGGAAGGAGTGGAGTGAGAAAAGTAATACATTCCATCCCATTGGAAGAACTCTTAGGGAACTCTAGCAACTTCCCACTAAGTGCGAGCCTTTTCACCCCATACTGTCCAACTTATCTTTGTTTCCCAGTCCTCTCCCTTCCCTACTCCCTGCTCCTCTTTCCACTCTCATTTTCTTTATCTAATCAGTCCCAGGCTCCTCATCCCTGTCCCAGTCTCCTTTGTCAGGAATTCCAATCTTCAGCCCTCCAGATTCCACATCCAGTCTCCTCCCACACTCACCAGTCTCGCAGCCACATTTTCCCCACTCATCCAATTGGAATCTCTCTCTCATGTTGGTCTCCAGTTGCCTTCTTTTGTTTCTTGTGCACACTCACTCTGTAGGCTCCAGGTACAATCTCAGTGCCCTCCTCATCCCATCTCCAGCTCCTTGTCCCAGTATCTTTACCAGGTCACTCCATTTATGATATGTTAGCAGACTCTACATATTCGTAACTAACCAGTATTTAAAATGAATGAAATATGTATTATCACACCATCTACTGTGTGAAAAAATATGAGATATACTTTTTCCACGTAACATTCAGTGGTTGCAGATATTATTTTGTGGTCTTTGCAAGATAACAAAATTATTTTCATGCCAAGATACTCTTCCTCAATTACTTCTGGTTAACGTGAATCAGCATGATATAAATTGTGTGTCATTTCACACTGGATGTGGGAAAACACATTACACTATTGGACATGCTGAGTTTGTATAAACATGGGCAAATTGCAAATGACATCTACCTCTTCCATCCCTGCATTTCTGTTTATTGCATGGGAAAATTCCCTCCCTAAAAGCTTCATCTCTTCCACTTTAAAGGTAAAGACAGTCAATGCCAGCAGCAGAGCTAATCTTTAGATAGCCTCATCAATACACCTGGCCTGCAGCAGGCAGCCTGATTGGTCATATGACCTGATTGGCCAGAGAGGCCAGCAGCAGCTCACTGGCTGCTCAGTGATCGTCGCCCAACTCTGTGCTGATTCCTGTCTTGCACTCAGTCTTGAACTCCTCCTTGCTTGCTACCCTGCTCACTCCAGTTCCTGACATCTGGCTTGACTTGTAGCTTTAACTCTGATTCTGACTTGACCCTGGGCTCTGGTGTCCAGTTCCTGCCCTCTGGTTTGACCCAGCTCCAGCGTCTGATTACTGACTTCAGCTTGACTCTAGCCCTTGGATCCTGACACCTGCTCTGACAACTAGATCCAATGCCTTCTCCAACCAGTAGGCTGTACCACCCTGGTCCTGGTTGGCTGACCAAGGCAAGATCCATCTTTTCATTCTTTAACTAATTCACTGATGACTAACTTGCTTGGTACAGACTCCAGATGTGCTAGATCTAGTGTCATCAACATTGTAATGGATAATCCACAGAGAATTGCTGCAAAAGCGCATGCCTGATCCAGTAGTGAATCAATGAAATGAATACCAGCACATTATTTACAACATGAGGGCAGCTTTGTGATGCATTTGAACCATTCTCCCAAAATAAAGTATGCCCATAGTTCGGTCTCCATGCCTCTTCATTCCCGCAGGCACATCTTTCCCCTTGCAACTAGTTCACCAGGAACAGCACCCTGTTAATTCTTGTTGCTGACCCAGCTGATCAGCACAGTGATTATCTTCCCCTCTGTTTTTCCTTTTCCAGCAGCACTGCTACGGACTAAAAAAAACTAGAGTTATCTCCCAGAGAGCCCCCTCACACAGCTTGCTGAACCATAACACCAGCTAAACTCATCATGTGTGAGGGCCATGCCAAAAACGAGCCCCAGGCTTCTAGCAGCACATTCCAATGCATTAAGCAACTAACCACGCAGCCTTTATTTTCTATATCGTGCTACAGCAACAGTGTGACCATCTCATGGGGCTCCTTGTAAATGAAATGCTACTCCTTAACTGAACTGCCATGGTCCAATGTAATAATGAATCCATAACAATAGCTTTGTACAGTACATTACTATGCTAATCATATATTTTATTGGTAGCAGTATACTTCTGAAAGCCAGTATTTCATTTGCCTCCCTCGCCTTGGAGAAACCCTGCTACTGTGACAATGGATAGCTGTAAAACTAATGGTCTCTCAAACTCCCCCTTCTGAAAGAGAGATAGAGAGAGAAATCACACAGCCATTTCCAGCCATTTGTGCTAAAATACAAAGGAAACAAGACTCCCTCTAAAATCATGTGCAGGGCAGCCTCCCATTAATATTTATTTTGGCATTAATATTGATAAGCAAGCACAGTCTGCTTTATTGTTTACCCCCAGCGTCCTTAAGTTGCCTGTTATTCAAGCTAGCTGCCATTAGCTCGCATCTTCCTCTGTACCAAAGCTTCAGAAAGCCTTGGCAGGGCTCCGGCTCACTTATGCTTAAATGGACACTCCAGCTTCAACGGACGCACAGCTAAATAGAGGCCAATAATTCAATACAGTATGACTGTACTGGGGCTGCTAGTAAATCCATCAAGCAGTAAATATCATCTGAAGCCAATGCAAGCTTTTATCTTTCCAATTTTGTGTATGTCTATGTGAAGCCCAGGCATTCAGCGAATCATGTAATTTATTCTGCCGTGCAGAGCCTGGGCTGTCTCAGACATCATATTGACTTTTTTTTCCCATCTGTCAGGGGCAGTCACTGCTTTGCTTTTATGCGCCTGCATCACATTGCATTTATTTATTTATTTATTTCAGCTCCGTCGTGCGATTGGGCAAGGGCACATTTTCTCAGATCAACAAATATTAAGAAAAGCATCTGATCATCATTACAACAGCATGTTAAACATTTGCCCTAACCAGTTTGTTAAATTAGCAAATGCACTTCCAGCAACTGCTTGTAATGGTTCAGAAAGGGCTCCCTACTGCACTGTTTTATTATAAACTGCAAATATGCCCTGTTATTTTCTTTTGCTCTTTAGGTCAGCGGAGATGACAACATAATGTAAATAATACTGAACAGCTGGGTTTATTGACTTGTGGTGTGTGTTGAGTGAATATACAGATGCAGTAGATGATACAGAAATATCTATCTAAATAACTTTCTAAATAGATAGATGGACAGATCAGAGTAGAGTGTTCTCCCATCATCCATGGCCCTGAGTCACCCTCACAGGCACAAACAGAAGCAGTTAACACCCTGCGGGATCAGCTGTACAATCCAAGGCATCCACCCAAGGGACAGCAGGTGGCAATGCCGCTGGCCTTATTCCCAGGGGTTTCCCACCATAGAGACGCTGAATCAGCACATTTTCCAGCATGCTTGGACTTGCCCACATTGCAGGATGAGCTAGCCGGGACAAAGCCCATGAGCAGAACAGGAAACTTGTGTCACTGTCCCCCTTTTCCTGGCAGACTTACCAGCTTCCATTGCAACAGTGGAGTGAGCCAGGCCCTGCCACAGACCAATTTAATCAATCAATCAATGAAAAGACTTTTTATTTACTTTACAAAAGTGATTTTATTATATAAAAAAGGCCCATTTAAAAAAAGTGTAAACACTTTACATGTCCCTAAATTGTACATAGGTATCCCCACAAGCTTTATACTATAGTATGATTTGACTTTGTTCAGCACAAAGAAAAGAATAGAAGCAGTAGGGAGGAGGCACAGATCTTTGTTTGATACTGGGCGTTTCTGTACACATACAGAGAGCAGGGCAGGTTAATTCAGCTAGAAAGACCCAGAAATAGGGTGTGGCAGTTACTATTTGTACTCAGTAGCTGTTTCTGAAGCTTGATAGGAAGTTTTCAATGTGGGCAGTCTATCTGGCAAGTCATAGCCAGTCATTCTCCAAGGGATGTAGCAATCCTAGCACGTGGAATGGGAAGAGGTTATAAATACTGAAGTTAAAGACACTGTTGTGGACTTAGTCATTCATAGACAGTTATTGGTGCTAAGAGATGTGTGTGCTGAGTTCCCATACCTGTATTACTTTGGATGCAGACTACACATTTCTGTTTCACCAAGAATGCAGGACTAATCAGCTATTAACCCAAGGCCCGGAGTGCAGCTAGCTGTGGAGATCTGAGACTCTTTGCTAGGAGGGCGCTGAAGTGTATGAAAGGACTGAGATGCTGCCATTCTTCTCAAGCTCTGAAGAATCCATGTGACATACTACATATTAAGGTCACACTCTGAAGACTGAGAAATCATCTCTGAAAGATCAGAGCGGAATTTGTTTATATCTGAGTGCTAAAGTATAGAAATATCATTATGCTGAAACATGGGATATAAATTTATATTTAAAACAGCAAGAAAAAGGGGGAAATCTGTATGAGGAACATAATTTGATTTATTGTCTAATAGATTTATCGTCTAATAGTTTTTGATCAGAAGTTATTAATATTATTAAATTCCACCTATAATTTACCAAGTTGTCTGTGTGCATTAAATGTTTGTTTAATAAGAAAATTTAAGGCACTCTTTGAAGTTGACTGGGAATTATTAACAACTACTCTTTAGGGTTTTACATAAATAGTCCTGAAGTTTAATCTTGTGTAATTATTTCTCAAAGATCCTGAAGAGGCAGAACTGTGGCCTGTGCTTCAACAAAGAGCTAAGCTGTGTTATAGGTAGATGGAGTGTAACAGAGTTATACATAACATTGCCTCAGCAACTCTGTAGGCCTGAAATACTTTTTCAGCATCCACATATACACGGAAGCCAGGATTTTGTATATGCATACACCCTTGTGTCCATTCAACTATGTTGTGCTTCTACACAGTACACCCCTGCTTTTTAAAAATTTAGGACATAGATTTGAGATAGAATCCAGCAAGTTTATCATCTCATAACTCAATAAATTTTGTATTTGGATTGCATGTTCATTATAAATAGTAAGAACATTGTCTTCCTCTGTATTTGCACGGTGCAGAGCACACTAATTGCTAAGTAAAAATAATGTATAAATATGATATTGATAAAACAATCTAACTTAGATTTGAGAAACTGAGTTGGGAAGGATTTTCTCTTCTTATTCCTATTGCCTACCCAGGTAAATTATAATATGGACCCAAGACTACTATTTCAGAAAAATCAAAACAACTTTCTTTCTGCCCAGTCCTGCTAGGTGTTGAGCATCATCAAATCCCACTGAAATCAACAGCAGTAGAAGGAACTCAGCACCTTGCTGATCAGGTGCTTAATAACACAGAATCTTGAAATACCAGTTGAACACAAATTATATTTTTTAAAAATCATTACATAAGTTTCTAAGGTACTTCATTTAGACTGATAGACTTTAAGGTCAGAAAGGACCATTATGATCATATAGTCTGACCTCCTGCAGAATGCAGACCTCAGAACCTCACCCTCCCACTCCTGTAATAGACCTCTACCCTATGACTGAGTTACTGAAGTCCTCAGATAATGGTTTAAAGACTTCAAGGTACAGAGAATCCACCAGTAAGTTACCTGCGCCCCTTACTGCAGGGGAAGGTGAGAATCCCCCAGGGTACTTGCCAACCTGGCCTGGGGGAAATTTCCTTCCTGATCCCCAAAACAGTAGTTATCTTCATTCTGGTGCCTCATTCTCTCTCTCAAACACTCCCCCACATTACTCCAAACACATGTTCAGCTCACCAGTATTAACCTCAAGTTAGAAAGTATTGCACAACTCATTACTTTTAGTATTCTGCAAAGAGGCATGCTGCTTTTCTAAAGAAACAAATTAAAAGGCAACTCACAGAGCAATTTTCCAACACCTGAGAGCAATTAATGTAAGCAGAGACAGGAAACATCAATTATTTAAAATAAAATGAATATGTAACACTGACCTTCTCCAACACTCAGCAGTTTTATATTTATACTTTAACAGTCTCGGGGGAAACAAAAACCACAAGACAAATTCACACAGCAGACTGTAAAAAGACAGCAAATGCACTCGGAAAGAGCATTGTCTTGTCTACATAGCTGTTTTTAGCATTTGCCGTCAGTCATTTTGGGTGCTAAACTCAGGGTGTTGATCTTTCAGTTTTTCAGGTTTGTTACATGCACTCTGTACCCCTATATTTTGAACTTGTTTTTTTGGTCTTATCTTTTCATACTTCTCTTGACAAGTGCAGCAGGCCAGACTTTTCAGAATGTGAGAAAATGATCAAAGGGCAACAGCCACTATCACTTCCTGATTTTAATTAATACAAACTGGAATCCATATGCTGTGCTGGTCTGAGCAATGCAGAGAAGACATTTATATAAGTGCTCTAAAGTAACTGGTTTCGAGAATTCAATGATTTTTTTTTTAAATTTAGAACTGAGGGTGTCATGGTGAATGTTATAACTCAGATATTCTTGTTACTCATTGTCACTGACAGAAATGGAGGTGAGGGAGTGGGAGGGGAGAGTTCAAGGGAATGTGCAATTTATTATCTAATGCAATTTCTGTACATGACATACTTCATGAGCCAGGCTATTGTTTTAAGTATAGCAAAGGCCAAAGATTTTCAGAGCAAAGCCTATTAGGCACAAAGTACAAAAAGTCCTTTGTGACTATTCAAGCTCAACTAGGGTTGAATTGCTGGTGTCTATTCCCCTCCCCTTGCCCCCACGCCAAACGCCATGTCCTCTATTACTGATTTTAAGAGAACTAGAGTGCCTCATGAAGAATGATGCAAGCTTAGGACATCCACTTCCAAATCTTCCTACCAATATTCAGAGTCTTTGACTAATTGTCTCTGTTGCAGGTCATTGTGGCTTTGTTAATAAGAAATGTTTGAATGTGGAAGAAGGGTCTTTTGGAGGAGGGGCAACTTTTTTTTTTTTTTTTTTGAAAGGATTAAACACATAGGTGGCAAATTCAAACCTGATTTTTTTAACACGATCTTTACTTCTTAGGTTCTTACATAGCCCTCATTTTACCATAGTGTCTGAGTATTCACCAGTCTTTTAAGTATTATTCTCACAATACTTCTGTGAGCAGGATTTACTATTAATTCCATTTTACGGATGGGAAACAAATATAGAACAGCAAAGGGCCACCTTTACAATGGTATTTAGGTATCTAAAACTTCAAATATTTACCAAGTGGGATTTTAAAAAGTGCTGAACAGGTTAGACATCTAACACTCATGAAAAGTAAATAGGAGTTGGGCACTAACTCACATAGGTGCCTAGTATGATTTTCAGAAGCACCTACTGACATCTTTAGGTAACTAAATACCTTTGTAAATCTAGCCAAAGAAGAAGTCCGTGGCAGAGTGGGGAATGAAATACATATTTCCTGCAATTCCCAGGTTAGCACCCATCCTTCTTTAATGCACAATTAGTATAAGGAATTTATTGCCACAAAATATCAATGAGGCCAAGACTTCAGCAGGGGGATTACACATTTACACTAAAAATACGCAGTTATACAATGAATGTTAAATAAGAGTGTTGGAAGGAATATAAACCCTAAGGCTTCAGGACTTCAGCTAATTTCTTACTACTGGTGGTTAGAAAGAAACTTTGCTTGGGAGCAGTTAGGCTAAAACTGCCTGCACATGGTTTCTTAAACCTGCTTCAACCTTATCCACTATCAGCACCAAGATACTGGATTAGATAAACCACTGGTCTGATCTAATATTGCAATTCCTATTCTCCGATGAAGGGGGATTTTTCTCCACATAAGTAGTTTTGCATGTTGAGTTACTGCAAATATGTGACATCCAAATTCACTCAAGATCTTAAATGGCTCTATCCTGCCAACGATTCACAAAGTAAAATATTCTCAAAATAGCTGTTGAAGTGAGAAATTATAAATTCAGGAAACATTTAGAGGCTACCAAATAACTAATAAACACTTCTATAATCTTTAATTATATTTTTATACAATAGACAAATAGCTTTGAGTATGAAATATGATATACTTACTTGTACTACCTAATGCATTTCTGTTCTCTCTCTCCTGCTTTCATTTAGTGCAATTTAGTATAAAAACACTGGGATCTGAGTTAAATCCACATAAGCACAAAAATTCACACAAATAAAGATGAAAACTCAGATTGATCCTATGGCTTTCATACACTTGCCTCAATGTGTCTTTATTTGGAGGGGACAATAAAAAACTGAAATTTACACACACAAAACCACAGGCACAAAACAGTTTTATGCAAGGAATTACATGGGGTTAGGGACAAAGCCACTTTACAAGCCCCAGTAAGCATTTGAAGCAGGTCTACAGTCTCTCTGCAGCTGACACTCTACTCGCTGGGTTGCAATAGTGACAACAAAGCTGAAACCCTTCCTTTCATTTGAGTATATAGAAAGGTAGGGTTGGCAGGGACGACGAGAAGTCATCAAGTCCAGCCCCTGTGCTCTGCAGGACCAAGGAAACCTAGAATATCCCTGTCAGGTGTTTGTCTAACCCCTTTTTAAAAAAATTTCCTGCGATGGGGATTCCATAACCCCCCTTGGAAGCCCATTCCAGAGCTTAACTATCCTTATAAAAGGAAGTTTGTGATATCATCTAATCTAAATCTCTCTTGCTGCAGATAAAGCTGATTACTTCTTGTCCACCTTCAGTGAAGATGGAGAACAAACAATTGATCATTATCTTCTATAGAGCAGCCCTTAATATATTTGAAGACTTATCAGGTCCCCATTCAGTCACCTTTTCTCAAGACTAAATATGAACAGCATTTTTAACCTTTTTTTCATAGGTCAAGTTTCTAAAACTTAGCATTTTGGTGCTCTTCTCTGAACTCTCTGACTGGCCACATCTTTCTTAAAGTGTGGAACCCAGAACTGGACACAGCACCCCAACTTCGGCTGCATTGAGTGTCTTGTGTGCCTGAGCATCAGTTAGTGATTCCAGGCATGGGGCAACATTGACTTTTAACATTATGAGCCTAATCTGCCTACACTATATACACATAACTTGACCTAAACATGATCATTTTTCCTAAAGACAACAGAGTCTTGTGGCACTTTTAAAGACTAACAGATTTATTAATCGCATGAGCTTTCGTGGGAGAAAATCCCACTTCGTCAGAC
>ML685772.1:14109868-14196936 GCA_007922175.1 Pelusios castaneus | reverse complement strand
AGTGGGAGCTGACACAAATACTGCAGTTCTTCTGAGTTCCAAATGAGGCTATGTACACACGATCAGATTAAAGCGCAACAAGGCAATCGCGCTACAAAACTCACGTGACCTTTATTGCGGGACAACGCGTACACACGTTGCTCCCTGCAACGCAACAAAATTACACGCATTATCGCGGTTGAGCGCAATGACTTCTGGGCACCTATCCCATCGTTCCATTTTCCCTGAATCGGCGCTATGAATCATGGGATGAAGGAAAGGAACGCAAAGCGCCATGGGTAAACTCTCAGTTTCCCATGGTGCTTTGTGTTCCCCTAGCGTCTTCCTCGTTGCCAATAGCAACTCGCGCCTATTTTCAACAGTGCAGTGATGCAACGCACCACTTGCAATCAATCGCTACAGCGACAGCATGGATCCTGCTATGATCTCCATTGTCGCCTTCAACATTCTGAATACATCTCGGCTTGTTGCTCAGTACGCAATGAGCTCCGAGTCAGATGAGGACACCGAGGAGCAGGGGCTGATCGATGCCATGCAGAGCAACAGCACCGCGTTGCTCAGCTCCTTCACCGATCATCTGCACACGGTGCAACGCCGTTTCTGGTCGCGAGAGACGAGCACCGAGTGGTGGGATCGCATTGTTATGCAGCTGTGGGATGACGAGCAGTGGGTACAGAACTTTCGAATGCGGAAAGCAACCTTTCTGGAACTGTGTTCAGAGTTAGCCCCTGCCCTGCGACGGAAAGACACCAACATGAGGTCAGCCCTAACTGTGGAGAAGCGTGTTGCGATTGCTGTATGGAAGATGGCGACTCCCGACTGCTATCGGTCCGTTGCAAACCAGTTTGGAGTCGGGAGGACCACCGTCGGATTAGCCCTCTCACAAGTGTGCCAAGCCATCAATCGCATCCTGCTACGGAGGACAGTGACATTGGGCAATGTTCGAGAGATTGTGGACGGCTTTGCTGCCATGGGATTCCCTAACTGCGGGGGAGCCATAGACGGCACACACATCCCTATTTTGGCTCCAGACCATCTCGCGACGGAGTACATAAACAGGAAGGGCTACTTCTCCATGGTGCTGCAAGCACTCGTGGATCACAAGGGTCGTTTCACGGACATCAATGCTGGGTGGTCGGGAAAGGTGCATGATGCCCGCATTTTCAGGAACACTGGTCTGTACCGGAAGCTGCAAGGGGGCACCTTTTTCCCTGATCAAAAAATAACAGTGGGGGAGGTGGAGATGCCCATAGTCATCCTCGGAGACCCAGCATACCCACTGATGCCATGGCTCATGAAACCCTACACCGGGAACCTTGATCGCAGCAAGGAGCGGTTCAATTACCGATTGAGCCGCTGCAGAATGACTGTGGAGTGTGCCTTCGGCCGTTTAAAAGGGCGCTGGCGCTGTTTGTATGGGAGGCTGGACTTGGCGGAGGACAACATCCCTGCCGTGATTGCGTCATGTTGTGTCCTCCATAACATTTGTGAAAGTAGGGGAGAAAAGTTTTCCCCTACGTGGGCTACGGAGGCACAGCGCCTCGAGGAAGCATTCGAGCAGCCAGCCACTAGGAGTATTAGGGTGGCACAAGGAGAAGCTGCTCGCATAAGGGAGGCACTCAGGGAGCATTTCAATGATGCCCTTCCCTAGTTCAGTTCCATGACGCATGAGGTGCACCTTAGGATCATTTCAATAATGTGTATAAATAAATGCATTCTTCAAAGTATTTGTTACTGTTTTTATTGAAACCTGAAAGATGGGGGTGGGGTTACAGGTTGGTGTAGCTCCGGGTCTCGTAAAAGTAGCTTGGGGGGGGGGGACTGGATGTTGTCCTGTACCGGGGTGGAGGGTGGCCTTCAAAGAAATGCTTTGAGGGACTGCGGTGTGTGGGAGGCATACACGGCTGAACTGTCTGGAGTGGAGCCCGGACATTTATCGCCTGGGACTGCAAAGCTATCATGTTCTTTAGCAGTTCTGTTTGCTCCTTCATGACGCTTATCAGTTCGTCCCTGTGTTTCTGCCTCCTCTGCTGGGATTCCTCTCTCCAGGCTCTATTCTCCCTTGCGGATTCTTGTGTTGCTTTCAGCAGGTCGTTAAACATATCCTCCCTGTTTCTTCGAGAACGCCGCCTAATGTTTCTCATTCGGTCAGCTGGGGTAGACACCGGCCTTGTGAAGCTCAATTCTAATACAAAAATAACAATATAGACATTGTTAACACATAGCATAGATAGCCAATGTAACCTTCCAGTAGCACATTCCACTGGAAGGTACAGGGCGGTCAACACACTACGCTGCGCTGAAGCAGACAAGGTACATTCTAATAGACGGCTTACCGGGTGCTAAGAATCGGAAGAGGGCACACAGATGGAACCCAATATCCCTCTCCTCAGAGTGCCCCTTCCATCTAGAATACATCTCCTACATGCCGCCGGTAGCAGGCCGGGACCGTATGCTGCTGCACTGTGTGCTGCCATGGTTCCCAGGGCTGTGCTTTGCAGCTGGAGAGGCAGAGTGTCCGTCTTTGGGAGCGCAGACACAAACGCTCTCCCATCTAACCTGAGTATTAGGCTCTGGAGGTACATCGAGGAAACCTTTTCTGACCTAAATGCAGATGATTATTTTACAATCACTGCTTGTATTGATGCCCTGCTAATGAATGCAGAGTAAATAGCGTGCACAGCGGGGACCCGCAAGCACCCCCACCCCAGACAATGATATTTTAGCAGGAGCAGAGCTGAATGAAGGAGAAACTTACCTGAACCCCCCTCTGCCGCCTCAGAGAACAAGCTGCAGTTCAAGCCTTGGGTGGACGTCTCAGCGGGGCTGCTGAAGAGCTCCTGGCTACACGCGGTTGCGCTTTCCTCCGTGTCATCCTCCATCTCCTCCTCCTCCTCCTCCTCAACAACGTCCTCATCCTGCTCGGCTCTGGCAATCACCGGACGAGGAGGGGCTGAAGTGTCCACGGGACTTTTGGCAGTGGTTGTGGGGTCCCCGCTGAGGATGGCTTCTATTTCCTTATAGTACCTGCATGTTGCAGGCGCTGATCCGGAACGGCGGTTTCCCTCCTTCGCTCGGTGATAGGTAATTCTGAGCTCCTTCACCTTTGATCTGCACTGCACTGTGTCTCTATCATGCCCTCTCTCTGACATGGCCCGAGAAATTATGCCAAATGTGTCATAATTCCTCCTGCTGCCGCGTAGCTGCGCCTGCACGGCGGACTCTCCCCAGATGCTGATCAGGTCCAGCACCTCTGCCGTGCTCCAAAGGGGTGCGCGTCTTCCACGGCGGGCCGCCATTGCTACTGATGATCGGAGCACAAACACACTCCACGAGGAAGAGAGCAGGAAGTGAAAGAGACTTGAAATTTGAAAATCCCGGGAATAAGTTCGGGGCAGGGCGGGGACAGTTTCGTCACGGCCACAGAGCGGGTGGGGGGAAGACCAGAGAGGACGACTTGGGAATGCTGGGACAGTTCCGGACTCCAGTCAATGCGCGGTAAGCGTACACACGAGCTCAAACGCGCAATATATGATCCGCAACAGCTGTTACCACTCTCGTCGGAGTGGTTGTTGGATTGCGCGACAACAAGGCACTTAACGCGCAAGAGCCCTGTTGCACGTGTGTACGCCGTTGTTGCTATCGCGCGGTAATGAGCTTTAATGCGCGATAATCTGATCGTGTGTACAAGGCCTGAGTTGGGGCTCTCTAGTGTGACTTCATCTGTGTGCGTGCAACAGTGGCAACAACCTCTCCACTTTCTTGAAGATGTACTGCTATTTTCATCCAGAAAAGGCAAAATCTAGAAGTCCTGGAGCTCCAAAAAAGGCTTTTGTCTTTTGCATCCGTTAGGAGAGCTCAAAAAGGAGAACAGTTTGAGTAAAGTGGATGGAATTGGCAACAAAAAATACTACTTCACAGAACAGTCTGAAACAGGTGGATCTGGAGTCAATTTTGTGAGTGTAAGTTAACGATGGCTAAAAGTGGAATAAAGTTCAATAAAGTGCACTCGTGATCCAATTCAGATGTGAAGTCAATTGGGAGATGTCTGGCTACATGTGATTTTTACACATCTGTCAGCTATATCAAAGACTCAAATGCAAAATGTAGCCCTGTGTTACATCATGTGGATTTGTGACACTCCCTGCAGGAGTTCATTCTTTAAACCAACTGATGTAGTACAATGAGGAATAAATACAGTATTTGCCTCCGTGCCTGAGATAGACTTTCTCCAACATTGTTCATGCTGTTTAAAGTAAAACTACATGTATCTTCACCAGGTAAATAGTTTTTAATTGCAAATGAAACAGCATATTTCAGAGAGAACAAACTTAAAAAATATGGAAGAATTTTATTGGCATTGCCATTTAGAAATACAGAAAGCAAATTGGGTATGGCTTTCTATCGATTCTTGTGCAATATCATATATAGGTGTAGACACAGCAGAATGAAATTATTTATACCACTCCTTAAATTTTTTTCATATTTGGATCACTTCTAAAGGCCAAGATTCTTGCCTAGTATAGATTGGCATAGCTCCATTCACCTCAGTTTACATGTGTGGAGGATCTGACCCATGCATTATCCAGAAAACAACCCCCCTTCCAAACTATATATTATATACTTAATCAACAAATTCACTCTGGCAAATACATAGTATTACATTGGTATATAGAGTATTGAGGGCTGAAAATAAATTTATTTTAATATTAGAGGTGCAGTTACCAGATTATGTTCTGCCATTTTAACTGAGTTGTTTATTTCCTTTCCTTGTATATTAAACTTTAAAATTTATTACTGTTTAATCTCCATCCAGATACCCATTTCTCTCATCTCCACCAATATGGATTAGTTCTCAGCTCTTGGGTATGTTTGCTGCATCTCCAAATTTAGTTCCAAAGAGGTAGCCATGTTAGTCTAGTTCAGGAATCCTGTGGCACTTTAAAAGACTAACAAATGCATTTATCACATGAGCTTTCATGGTAGAAAATCATACGAAAGCTCTCATGATAAATAAATTTGATAGTGTTTAAAAGTACTACACAACTCTGTTTTTCTCCCAAATTTAGTGTCATCTATACATCTGATCAAGTTCCAAATTTACACCGAAGAAACACAATATTAAAAAGCATGCACTACAGGATAGGTTGGTTGGGTTTGCTTAGTTGCTCAAAATAGCCTCTGGAAACTCATACAAGAAGTTTGGACTAGAGCTGTATGTAGCAGGAACATAGACACACCAACATAACAGAAAGAGCTCCACAGACCACCTGGAAGTGCTGACCAAAAATGTGAGAGGTATTTACAGATTTGTGTGTCATGAAAATTCATGCAGCTGGATTACAGCTTTGTGCAATGTGAAAAAATTACCCATAAGTAAACAAAGGAAAACACACATCAAAAAAGTTCTCATTACATCATGGTGGCCCAAGAAATAAGCATGAGATCAGAATCCTTGTAAGTGTAGTTATTTTCCCTATCTGTTGCTATGTTTTTTATATTTCAAGGTTACTACATTACTTTAATGAGAAAAGCATGCGTTCCCTAAAGTCATGTAACACAGAACTTCAGATTCTTGAGATGAACTCCCCTGAACAGGGAAGTGTGCAACACCCTGGCCACACACAATAGTTTTTTACTGTTATCTCCTCAAGGTATATTTATTACAGGACATAGAGCTACCATACTGCCTAGCCCATCCCCATCAGCTACATCTATTCAAATATCAGTGGCCCTTCCCTTGGCCCACCTGGGAAGATCTTAAAGCGACCTTCCACAATGGGACTGCATAATGAGACTATCTTCTTATGCTGTGTGACCACTCAGCCAGCCAGTTTATGATGCAATCTATAAACAGGCTTAAGTAATACAAAGGACCTTGCTCTGGTGGATTTCATCTGTACTTCTTTCTTACTTACCTGAGTATGGGTTAGCAAGATCAGGCCCACTGATACCAATTCAATGGGACCAACACTGTGAGTAAGAATACTCCCACTCATTTCTTTCTAAAAGTCATCACATACTCTACTGGAGCAAGTCTATGTACATAGCAACTGACTGAGTGCACCTCTGTAAAAGTGTTTGTGGCTCATGTGAAAAACTTTCTGGTTCAGTGGAAACTTTTAACCGACTATCTGATAAAGGATTTTCTTTTCTTTTCTCCTCCCTACCCCCTTCTATTTTATTTTTAAAATCATGTAGAACTATAAAAATAATGTTAATAGGTTTTTCTCTTTGCTGATAATATATGGTGTTTCTGACAAGAAGGAAATTTAAACTGACACATTCCTGGCTCAGTTGAACTGCTCTGACTGATGTGATCTGGTTACCATTTTCCCCTATTTTCTTTTTAAAATATATCATCATTGGGAAATCTGCACCTCACAAGAACTATATATTTCCCCTACAAAGGTCAGTACATTATACAATTTTACACATATGCCCAGTGCAAATCAATTCTATTTGTTTCACGTACACCCAAAGAGGCCCATAGCTTATCCAATCCAAATTGGATCACATGCTCGTCAATCATATTAATAAGAATTACATTATTTGAAGTTCAGATCTAGAAGTGGAATTAAAAAACATTTCTTGAAAGACTGACAGGGCTATTTGTATAGTTGATCAGACTATATATATATCTCCAGGACCAGCCAGCAATTGAAGACTACCTGCAAAGTGCACTTAGAGCCTTTATACAACCAGTTGTCATGAGGTAATTAATATTTGACCACTACTGAACAGACTATTTTTAAGGTTGTCATAATTTTGTCTATATTAAAATTTAAAATCAATATAATTCCTTCTATGCTGGGTGGATATGCTTTATGAATCTTAGATACAAGAGGAGTTTGTTTTATTTGTAGTCTAAAGTTGACCATTTTGTGTTAGAAAGAAGTCACTAAGTACTAAAATGATGTACTACTACACTGTTGAAATGTAAATTTCAGAACAGCAAGGCACTTAAGGACATGCTTAATTTAATTACAATTGAATTAACATGTCTGCTCACATGTTTGAAGTTAAGGGCATACTTATGTACTTTGATGAATAGGAGCTTTTACTGTCACCAGTTTTTTCTCCTCCTATATGCCTATGAAGCATTTTAACTATTCAATGTATATGATTAAAAAAAAATCAAAAGATTTTTAATAGTGTTCCTGGTTGGCAAAGTCAGCTCCATCTTTGCTATTGCAAGTGAATATTCTACTATGAAAAAGAACTATTATTCGAACAGAGTCTGCTGAGATACAAAGCCCTTTGATAGTATAAAATTAACAGGAATAATGCACTTTTTCATAGAGGCATTGGCAAGAGCTTGGTTACACTTAGTCAAACAGAATAAACAATCGAACAGACACTCAGACAGCAGAGTGTATAAATTATTCAAGAATGAAATGTTCAGGTAATACTAACCTAAAGGTATAGTCATCAGTTTTGTTCCAATGGATGATATTGCGTAGTTAGTATTCAAGTGTTACTACATAAATAAAACCGATTCATGTTAACTGAGAAAACTATGAGAAAATTTTATCAGGAGGCCCAAATTCTGTTCCTTCTTGCTTGATCAATCACCTCTCTTCTGAACGGTGTGGCATTTTGCTGCAAAAGTCTTAGCTGAGAAATTGGGCTAAGGCAAAATGAATAATACATTTGCTGCAGTGCTAGACTAATGATCCTTAAGTGCTTTAGAAAAATGAGCTGTGTGGACTGCTCCCCTTTACAAAGAGACTGGCTCATATATATTGGGAAGTAACTAGTAGGAAGGATTATGTTTGTGAGCTGAGGCAAACAGAGTACGTATGCCTAATTTTATGATTATGGCTAGAGATAGCACGTTAAATTCTTTCATCCATTTGTTTTTGATGTTTATATTTGTTCTTGTCTCCCCACCTCTTTCCCCAATCCCACTGCAGATTGCACTGTTTTTATGTATGTGTTAATCATCTTCATCTTTTCTCTTGCTGTTTTCATGAAGCTTATTGTATCACCATAAAGACATTGATCAAATGGTGAGAGGAAGGACAGAAAGCTATTTACTTTGAAACAGTGGGAGGGATCCAGAGCAAAGAAGCATAGTTAAAACCTGCACTAGATGGCATTTATAATACCTGAACAATTCATAACTCTCCCCGAGCAGGTCCCTAAGGGGAAAGAATAGGGGCTTAGGTTTCCTTACAGAAATGTCATTTTTATCTGCTGCATAAAGCAATAAAGGAAAGACAAATACACGTATTAAACATGCTTTTAAAAGGCTTATTTAAATATAATTAAAGAGAAATGTAAAACTAGTGACTGAATGGTGCAGGATTATTTACTGTCATTTCAAATTAACTTGCTTTAAATCCATCTAAAGCATACTTGAAGTTGAAATGAAGTCTTTTCTGAATTCCTTTTCAAATGAAGAAAGGGAGAAAGATCACTGATGGGTTTTTTTTTTAAAATTATTATTAGAGAATATAATTAGATAGCTGCTGAAAATGAAATGTTCCTTTAAGAAAGCAGTCATTTACAAACTCATGTGGAGTCATGTAACCTGGTTATTTGCTTTACAGCTCCCATTGTGTCAAAATACCCATACCTACCCTGCCAACTTTCATCTTAAATCACATTTGCCAATACTTGCCTTTCAACTCTGGCTTTTTTCTTGTTTGGAAGGATTAGACTCTACAACACTGCTGCTTCATTTTCATTACATTGCTGTTCTATCTTTTAAGGGAAATTAGCTTCACATTATGTTATTCTTATGCTTCTGACTACAGGTTAAAAAGAAAAAGAAAAGAAGAATCCTTTTAATTTAAGAGGGCTCGTTTTGATAACACTCACAAAAAAAAATTAAAGCGTTATCATTTGCAGAGTTTGGTTGAAAAGTAACTGCACACTGAAACATTCAAATCCTAAGTGTCTAAACTGAAATCATTGATGTGGATTATCTACAGGCTGCTATCATTAATAAGGAAGCTTTAAAAGACATTTCTTAAAGCCAGGAGAATGTTTCATGGGTAGAACTTGGAGGACACTCTTTCTATCCCTTGACTGAGAAAAATATGCTGTTGTGTAGGTGCATCTATAGGAAGTTCTGTCTTCATTGCTGAACTTCCACAAAGCCTTTTCAAGATTTCATTGCCTGACTTCTGGTCTCACTCTCTAAACAGGACTGAGGCAAGCCTGCCATTAAGCATTGAAATGGAGGAATAATAAAGCCCTCCAGCTGACTAATAGCATGGCAAATGCCACAGAACCTTCTATGAAAGCCATGTTATGTCCTTAAACCTCTGTTTCTTCTTTCTACTTCTCTTTCATCTGTCTTTAATCATCAGATGATTCTATTTAAAGGATGCCTTTCTGTGGAAGTTAAGTGCAATTTATTTATAGATCATGGTTCCAGGGGGTGAATGTAGGTCTAGTGACTTACAAATATTATTGCTGTTTTATTTCATATCCTATCCCCCTGCTTATGTTTTCACCAACCATTTTATTTACTTTTCTTCACCGTGGTCTGAGAAATGGAAGCTGGCTCTGAATAATAAAATATCAATCAGCATTTAACTTGTGTTCTCTTATGCATATGTTTCCTGTTACTGGGAAGATAAATGTTCTCCTTACTGCAGCGAGCATGCCTGCTATGCAAACATCAAAATAAATAAGCATCAAGAGGACTTTTGAAAACAAAGATGGTTTATGCAAATTATAGCTTTTGTTTAGACCCCTCTAGTTATGTCTTGGCCAAAATCAGGAGCCTTAACCTTTGTTCATCAGCTAACAAATTAGGGCTCAGGTCTGCCAGAGGAAGTTGTTCTATATTTGGGAACCTTCCATCAAGAATCCCATGACATCAGTCCTCAAGAATACACATCTAGGGAGCTTGTCAGCAAAGTGACACAGCTGATTTCCTATTACACTGTACATGGAAGCAGATGGAAAGCCTGGACTGGGAGTAATATATAGGGGTATTTGCCGCGACCCAATCACATAACCGAGTAGGCAGAATGCTGACTATGTACTGTTAACTGATGCTTCAAAGGTAGCCCAACGTAAAACACATTGCAATAGTTCAGCTTGCAGCTAGTTCTCTTGACTTAAAGCTAAACAATAGCTCCTAAAATACATTCCTTGGGTCCAGCCAAGCTGGACCTCGATGCAAGACATAAGCATAGCTCCCTTCCCCAATACCCAGGACTGCAAAAGGCAATTGCCCAGCTTGCCCCCCTGTAATGCTAGCCTTGCATTGGGGAGCCCCTAAACCCATCCCACGATCCCCCGCTGGCATTACAACCCCCTGGCTGAAAAACACCAATCTAATTGAGTATTCCCTGGAAGATTACTGTGTACCTCATGGACACCCGAATTCCTGGTTGAGAACCACTGAACTAGGGTGTTATCACTGAAATAGTTGTGTAAGTGTCTTAATGAAGAACTTGATTGATGTCCATCAAAAGCATATAGTGAAATCTTTTATTTCAGTTAGTTCTACAACAATGTCAAAAAAAGTTAAGTTCCAAAGGGGTAGCCATGTTAGTCTATTACAGAGAAACAGAGTCCTGTGGTACTCTGTCTGTCAAGTCAGTAGTCTTACCTGAGATACCAAAGACTTCACTACAAACACTAGGTAGATTTGCTTATGAAAAATTCATTTAAAAATTCTGCAGTGATTCTAGTCAAGGAAACACGGACTCAAAACCAGGAATCAGTCTCTCCACTGTGCAACAGAATCCTCTTGCATACATACTTTTTGTATTTCTGGAATTTTTAAATAGCCACAAATTTTCTGGTTTTGAACATATCAAAAATACACATAGAATCTCAGTCTTGGAATTAATTCATTTTCAAACCACAGCAGGCTCTTAACAGATAAGTCACTAGAAAAATAAGGGGTGTTACATATTGGTAACTGCACAGACTTCAGTAATGATGCTATGAGGTATACAGAAACAAATGGGTAAGCACTTATGTTTGACAAAGCAGCTAGAAAATACACTGTAGGGAACAATCTTGCATTCAAGGAATGGACTGGATGACCTAATAGGTCCTATGACTGTATTATCCATGGATTAGGTGAAAGTGGTGCAGCCTGTAGTAAAACTCTGCTTTCTCATTGCCTAAAGCTTGCATGCATTATGGATTGAATGAATAAATTGGTTGGCATAGAAGGAAAGATTAGCCAGAACTGAACTGAACTCTTGCCAGAGCTGAGCAAAGTTTGCTTAACTTTATCTTTAATGGCTTTTAATTTCTTTGTGTCTCATCACTTGCTATTTCCAGCCAGAAGTGGAAGTGCTGAAATATCTGGAGAAGGAGAGTTCTTGTAGTAATCCTTGCCTGAATAGACACTCAAAGTGTCATGACTCATTAACAAAAACACTTCTCATGAGATTTCCAGGCTAATTTTACACATTCAAGGGGCCTGAATATTTTGATTGTGGTTCAGATGAATTCCTGGCTCCACTCAAGTCAGTGGAGGCACCAGAATTCCTTCCCCTGAATTTTTAAGTATAATGAATGGAAATTATGAAGTTCACCAGTGGATTTATCCATGCAACAAAGGGGAGTTTCTCCAGCGTAAATCAAAAGTGAATATACTGGAGTTAGTGAAATTACACCAATATAGAAACACTAGAGCTGAGATCAGAATGAGGCCAGTAATAAATATATCACTGTGTGTATGTGTCTGTGCATACATATGAACACATTGGAAAGGAATATGGCTTACAGAAAAGAATCTGCCTCGTCACAAAATAAAGAGTGGCATATTGTATTCAAAAGGCCTCAGGAATAAAATATCCAGTCAAACATTTTTAAAAAATGGGACATGAATTACAATACAGGAAATGAGCTTTTACAATTTCTATTTTGGTGCGTTTTGTTGCATCAGACCATGTTAGACAATGCCATTCTCTTCCTATCCCATAGTGTCACAATGATATAATATGATCTGACACAACTGATACAACCTTATGTCAAACACAATATGTCAGATCAGGAATGTAAAAGAGAGTTGATTATTAAGCCATCTTTTGGAAAACACCTTCTTTTAAAAAAATATATTACTTTCAAAGAAATCTGGGGGATTATTATGGTCATTTGTTAGTGCCTTTGATTATACACTTCCCAAATGTATGGTACAGCATCTGCTGAGACCATCCCAGGAATATTCTCTCTGTGATAAATAGTCAACGGTTCATGAAGTCTTGCTTGTCTAACCTCAGCTCAGCTTCAAACTGAAATTGTTCTGCTCCTTTCTCTAAAGATTACGACATTATGATCTGGATGCTTGCAAGTAGAAGTCAGAAAAATAAATGATTTTGAAAGTCTAGGCATGTGGGGAGAAAGAAAGGAAATTAAGTTTTTATTAAAACAGATAACAGGAATGCTATCAATACAGCAGCTTCCTTGTACCTGCTGAGTCCAGTAATGAGGATTCGGGGCTCTGTAAATGATACACTGTCAGAAAAATCCTATGGCTGCACAGCAAGAGCTTCATAGCAGCTTCATTCGCCTGCAGAACTTAATCTTAGGAAACATTTATTTAAGAAACACTAGCCAATTAAGGAGGGGCGGGGAGGAAGTGTTTGCACACACGTGTGTGTCAGAGGAACAGATTCCAAAAGCTTAACATTTTGTTTTTACAGGTTTGGCTGAAATTAAAGAGTGTCCTAGAAAATGATAAATTAGAAATAGAGAATGTTCCGAAAGGAAGGTTTGTGCCTTCAGCTCATGCTCAAACTAATGAGGCCCAGAAGTTCTGGGGTTAACAGTATGTATGGAAGATAAGTACAGTAACGCTCACTGCACCTCTCATTTAGCGTGCTTGTTTTAAATACTTAGAGTGCACACACTGACAAGGATTGTCACAAGCTAGTTATATAATTTTTTTTTAATTGTTTTAGGACTCACATTCTACTTCAGACAATCATTATTTCATTCAACTACCTTTGACCATCAGATCATACACTGGACCCGATTCTTCTTTCACGTGTGTTTTATACCAGCGTCTCTCAATAGACTTTAGTGGAGTTACTTCTGATTTACATTTATGTGAGAGGAAAATCAGACCCAGTGTTCTGTGACCCCTAAACAGAGGCATAGTACCTTTTTATGCTGTTTTCTATTTTATCACTGAATCTATGCATCATTCCCACCCTATTCATCCTTGCATGTGGATACTCTGCTCAATTGCTGGCAGTATGATTTCTTCAATACTAGCCTGATAAAGCTGGTTTCCCTTCTTTTCAATCTATGTAACAGATTTAAAACCAAGACACACAGTCTATGTCTACACTGGCAAGTTAGTTCAAATTAAGGAGGCTTAATTCGAACTAACTAAAGCCATGGCTACACTAGGCTAAGCTAATTCAAACTAACTAAAATTAGTTCAAACTAACTAATTCAAACTAATTTTAGCAAGTGTAGACATAGCACAGAGGAAGAATACAACCCTAATATATTCATACAGATTTTATGTTGCTTGCTGACAGTTGATACGTTTAAGGAATAATTTCGGTATCTTTAAATGCCCTATTTTAATTTTTATATATGTATTCCTGTTGTATTATGCCCTTGATTCCATGATTAAAAAAGTGTTCTCACCCCCCAGTCCTTCAATTAGTCCAAGGTAAGTTATGATAGGTGCTACACACACCAACTCCTCCTAATTAGTGCTAGGACTCGGCTTCTGTGTATGCTGTGGGCACTTAGACTCATAGGCTGCATCTACACTGGCAAATTAAGTCGACTTAAGCTTGGCTTAAGTCGACCTAATTTGCCCTGAGTCTACACTACACTTTGCTTAAGTCGACTTAAGCAAAATAAAGTCGACTTAATGAAAATTAAGTCGACTTTATTAAACCTGCTTTTTTTACTCGACCTAAGGCTTAATTCGACTTTCTAAAGTCGAATTAAGCCAGTGTAGCCCTGGGGTAGCCCTAAGTCGACTTAGGGCTGCCCCAGGACTACACCAATGCCCTCCCTGCTGGGGGGGGAACAGGGGGAGCCTGGCATGCCCCCCAAAGGGCAGGGCATGTGGGCACGGTGTGACACTGTCTGGATTTAGGGAAGCATTTATGATATTATTTTTTATGGATATCTCATAAACGCTCTATAATCCATAGGAACTATGTCATGTTTGGTATCAATAGAAAGGTAGTAATTTGCTGGGAATGATTATATAGTTTATATCTAGGAATTCTATTTCGATTAGAAGTTAAGAATTTGATGTTATATCCATACTTCAACTTGTGTCCTTCTGGACAAATGCCTTAGATGGGAGGGTGTGAACAACCATTGTCTCCTTAATGGCTCATCAGGATACTCCCTGGGACCATATCACCTGATAGATTCCTTAACATTAAGGAGACAATGGTTGTTCACACCCTCCCATTTAAGGCATTTGTACAGAAGGACACAAGTTAAAGTATGGATATAACATCAAATTCTTAACTTCTAATTGAAATAGAATTCCTAGACATAAACTATATAATCATTCCCAGCAAATTACTACCTTTCTATTGATACCAAACATGACATAGTTCCTATGGATTATAGAGCATTTATGAGATATCCATAAAAAATATCATAAATGCTTCCATAAATCCAGACAGTGTCACACACAGGGCTCTGCCTTGCCAGGGTCCCTGTACCCCTTTGTCCCATTGTGCACAGGGGGTGCCCCCCCCCGCCACTGTGGACCTGCCCAAGGTCCTCCTAGCCCCACAAAGTCGACCTAGAGCATCCAGTGTGGACACTCTAGGTCGACTTTGTAAGTTCCCCTTTAAGTCGACTTTAATTTTAAGTGTAGACACACTAAGTTGACTTAACTAAGTCGACTTAAAGTCGACTTAGTTGAGTCGACTTACTTAAAGTCGACTTAAAAGTGCAAGTGTAGACATAGCCATAGACTTTAAGGTCAGAAGGGACCAGTATGATCATCTAGTCTGACCTTCTGCAAAATGCAGGCTTCAAAACCTCACCCACCCACTCCAGCAATAGGCCGCCAACCTATGTCTGAGTTATTTACCTCCTTAAATCATGATTTAAGGACTTTAAGATACAAAGAATTCACCGGTAGGTGAGCCATGCCCTGTGTTAGAGAGGAAGGTGAAAAACCCCCAGAGCCCAGGCCAATCAGCCCTGGGGGAAAATTCCTTCCTGACTGCAAATATGGCAATCAGTTAAACCCTAAGCACATGGGCAAGTCTTAACAGCAAGTTATCCAAGAAACAATTCTCTGTAATTACTCAGGACCCACCCCATGTATCCTCCCCTCTTAGGCCACTGGTATATCTACCACACGTAGCCAAATATCAGTCAATTTACAAAATAGGGTAATCATACCATACCCTCCATAAATTTATCAAGCTCAATTTTGAAAGCAGTTGTGGTTTTTGCCCCCACAGCTCCCCTTGGAAGGCTATTCCAGAACTTTACTCCTCTAATGGTTAGAAACCTGTGACTATTGCAGGCAGGGAAGGAGTGTTTCCCTTATATTTCTAACTTGACCACAGCACTGTGGGCTTTTCACATTCTTCACAGCAGTCTAGAAAACCAGTGGGTAGGTTAGGGCTGTCTTAATATATATATATATATTGTTTGTTGCAACTCAGCATAGATCCTGGGTGTCTATGTCAGGTGAACAATTCCCAGATAAATAGGAGCATGAGGGCAGGAATTTAGATCATTGCTTTAGGTTAGTGGTTTTCAATTTTTTTTTTCCTCAGGACCCAGTTGAAAAAAGTCATATATGCCCACAACCCAACAATTATTACATCTTTGAGCAATGCATTCCAGTCTTCTGGCAGCTACAGCAGGGGGCACCGTGACCCGGTATTGGGTCCCTAAGATTGAAAACCACTGCTTTAGATACTGAGGAAGCATCAATGTCTGCTACAGCAAAGAAACTGCCCTTATATCAGCTTTAACCCATACCCAAGGTAACTATGCTGCCAGCACTCTGATAGCTACCAATAGATGTAGGACTAAAAGTAGCTTCCCTCCCCACATTGTGCTGCAGTAGAAGGGGAGAAGGAACCTACACTGAACCAGACCTTGCTGGATAGTTAGCACAGTTGTGTGTTTTAATTAGTGATGGGGCCATATTTAAGCCATATTTCATTGTTATATCTGTCTTTCTCCTGGGGAAGAGTCAATGTTTAGTTTGTTATTTTACGCACTGTTATTTGTACTTTATCACTTTTTACAAAAGCCTGCTTACCAGCAGTGTATGTTACACTCAGCCACATAAGACATTAGCATCCTGCTCCCAATCATGTGTCACTGCATGGCACTTTTCATCCCTTTGATCTCTCCCTTCCCTTTCTCCCAATTCTGACTTTACACCTATATTACAGTGAACTCTGGCTCCCACACACCATCAGAGCTGACGGGCAGCCAAAATGTCTCTTTTCCTCTGGCAGACTTAGCTGAGTCAGGATGATGGAGGAGGGACAGCCTGACATTTGTAAAAGACCCTCAAAGTAGAACCATTTTAATATTGTAGTTAAAATTCAGAGCATTAAAGGACCATGATGGCGAGGTATGCTCAGGATGAGCTGAAGCAGTCAGCATGAAGCATGTGAAATATATTAGTTTCCATTTAAAAGTAGAAAAGTCCCTCACTCTTTCATATGCTTGATTAGTAATTGTGTGCATTAGTTTCAGAAAGTAAGGTTCTGTATGAGTAGATTTTGCCAATAAAATATGTCATACTAGCTAAGATGAGGACAGTAAAGTATCTCATGCTACGGTTTTTCACATAAAACAGCAATAGATTTAATATTCTGTAATTATGGAGGCTCAGAGAATTACAATGTAATGAACAATAATATGCCTTATGTCATAATACTAAGAGGTATTATGTCTTGTTTATGTCAAGTAACTGCACTTACACAGGACAACATTTGCAAAGCCTCAGGTTATAGGAACCTGTAGAAAAATGCATGTGCATCTGTTGTGCCCAGAAAACCTTACATATTTCTATGTAAACTAGCACACATAAGCACCACTTAGGTACAGGAATTATACAAATGAGTATTTTAGCATGTAATTATCAAGTTTGAAAGCATAAATGTAAAGTTTTCTGAAATCAACAGCATGTATGGCTGCAGGCATTTAGAATTTTGTCATTAATATTACTATGAAGTATCCTGTGGCCAGAATTTGTTGGGTACACATAAGAACAAAGGATGGAAGGGACCCCCTGACTCACCTTGTCCACCTTACTTTTGCAGGCAACATCATCATACAATATTTACAGACTTGTTTACACTTTAAGTACAGAGCTCCTGTTGGCTCTAAACACAGCTTTCTTCAGGAAGACCTATGATATTACATCAAATAATCAAGGAAGTGAAATACTATTGTCATTACACCGGAATCCAGGGAAACTGCTTGGCATTTCCCATAGATCAGAAGCCATTCCCAACATTTCAATCATTCACAATTACCTGATTAAAATGTCAATGTGACCAAATGACAGCATGACCCTTGGTCCAGAAGGGGATAGATTTGTGTCCCACATAAGAATTTGGGATCCTATTAGTAGTGCACTAAACAGCTGACCCTAGCACTAGTGCAATAAACTGTCAGAATACCTTTCTAGCCATACTCAGTGGCCATCCAGTAAACATCAAAAATCCCATAGCACTTTTTGGAGAGAGCAAGGTATGACCTCATTGTCCTCCTGACCACTTTTAAGACAAATCTCATTACCCAAAACCAATATGAGCTATTAAGTCAATCACAGCTGGTACATTTGCTTAGTCATTGATATCTAATGTAAAAAGGACAATTTAGTGTTCTATTTGGAAAAGCTTGACTCCCATGTGTTGAAATACCACAAGAGTGAAGCCAGCTGAAAAAACCAACAATTTAGCCTGTGAAGGACTATTGGAAAAGGCTTTATAAATTAAGTTCCTGCTTGTTTTGCATGATCTTGAAAGCAGTTTTTGAAAAAAATGGTGTTTGATCTGCTATCCTTGGCCAAAGTATTTATTCTCCCTGCTTTTGTGCAACATCCTGTGAACAAGTTGGCTATTGTTATCAATTTCATTCCAGTAGTGCTTGTATTAAGTCATATCACGGCCAGGCCCTCCTTGTTCCCTTCAGTTTTGACTCCCTTGGTACAAAGGACCAATGTTCCCTCTAAGGTTTGGCAGCTTGTGTGCAAAATTTTCAACCCGTGTGCAAAAATTTTTCTGAATAAAATTTTTGTGTAAACTCACATGACAGAAATTATAGGCATTAATTGAAGTTAAAGTAATTGTAAATAGAATTAATTAATTGTGTTTAATTGAATTTGAATGAATTTTGAATTGAAATTTAATTTTTAGAAAGGTTTTTATTTAAAATTAATTTTTTAAAAGTTTTTTTTTAAAAAGGAAGGAAAAAAGAAGGAAGGAAGGAAGAGAGAAAAAGAGTGAAGGAAGGAAGAGAGAGAGAAAAAGGAAGGAAGAGAAAAAGAAAGAGAAGGAAAGAAGAGGAAAGAAGGAAGGGAAAGAAGAAAGAGGAAGGAAAGAAAAGAAAGAAAGAAAAAAGAAGGAAAGAAAAAGGAAGACAAAGGAGGAAAAAAGAAAGGAAGAGAGAGAGGAAGAAAGAAAAAAGAAGAGAAAGGAAGAAAGAAAAAAGAAGGAAGAGAAAGGGAGAGAGAGAAGGAAGAGAAAGAAAGAAAAAAGAAGGAAGAGAAAGACGAAAGAGGAAGGAAAGAAGAGAAGGAAGAGAAAGGAAGGAAGCAAAGAAAGAAAGAAAGAAAGAAAGAAAGAAAGAAAGAAAGAAAGAAAGAAAGAAGCCAAGGCCGCTGGTGGGGGAGGACCCTACCGCGGCCCTGGGAAGCCGCCGGTGGGGCGGAGCTGACCCCAGCTCCGGAGGCTGATCCCGGCCCTATGCTGGGAGGCCGAGGCTGTGGATTAGCCTGGCCCCGGCCCCGGGCCGGGAAGTTGAGGCGGTCAGCGGGTGGGAGCCCGGGAGCCCGCCGCGGCCGCAGCCACCCCGCTGCCCCGGCCGCGTGAGGCAGGCAGGCAGGCCCGCGCTCCTGACCCTAGCCTGAGCCTGCCTGTCCCACCCTGGGGGCGGGGAGGGCCAGCCCAGAGGCCGGGCGCAGGCCAGGTGTGCCACGGCAGAGCCGCTGCCCCGGGGGTTGGAGGGAGCAGCGGGGGCTGCTGGGCTGTGCGGGGGTCCCTCACTGCTGCGTGGGGGGTGCGACGGCCGCTGTGCAAAGGACTTATCATGGCTTGCTTGTTTACAGTCATCCAGACCTTTTTGTATACAGTGCATACAATCCACTCCCATCCCAGACATTCAAAGGGCTCAGAGAATGTGCATTCTCTTGCCCCTCTAGTCACAGACTACCTCACACTCTTCCACTCTGCTATATAACCACACCTCCTTCTCTAGGATCCTGTCCCAGCCTATTTATCTCCCTGGACAAGGTCACCAGCTGTTCCTCTTTACCTTGTTAGGCCAGGGCCCTGACTCAGCCTTAATCAGGGCTGCAGCTGTTACCTGTACTGCTATAGCCCCCTGGGCCAAGGTCAACAGAAACAAGTGAAGGATTTATCCCCCTCTGCTCTGTTACAGGGCTGTATAACTACAAGCCCCAATTCATCAAAATATTTAAGCACATGAGTAACTTTAAGCATATAACTAATACCTGTGAATAGTCAATGAGACTATTCACAAACACAATTATATGCAATATAGTTGTAGTTGTTATTCCCAGGATCTTAAAGAGACAAGGTAGGCGAGGTGATATCTTTTTATTGATCCAGCCTCTGTTGGTGAGAAAGACAAACTTTCGAGTTTACATAGAGCTCTTCTTCAGGTCTGTGAAAGCTGAAGAGCAGCTGTGTGTAAGCCATTCTGGGAAATTATGTTCGTATTAGTTTTTTTTGTTATTAAAGTATCTTCTAATTTTAGCAAAATATTTATTTTAAAACAATGGTATATCAAATCTAAATTCACTTATAAAATTAACAGGCGATGAAAAAGAGAAAGTAGTTTGAATTTGGACAAAAGATGGAAGGACTCTATTAGGGGTTCTCAAACTTCTTTTCCTGGGACCCACTCTGAAAATATTTCAGGAAGTGATGATTCCCCTCATGCTATGCAATCCTTACCAGCATGCATGGGGGCTGACAGATCATGATACACTCCTATAATAACCTTGTGACTCCCAGAAGGGTCACAATCTCCAGTTTGAGAACCCCCAGACTATCTCAATGTGGCACTGTAAACTTGACAGATGATTTTCTATCAGTAACAATGTGGGAATAAATTGCCTTTCCTTCCCTGGAAGATGTAAAAAATTTTGCACAAAGCACAAAAAAGTAGACATCTCAAAAGATCCTAAAATCAGACTAGTCTTTTTTAAAGTCTTCAATAAAATAAAAGGGTCAAAACTCAAGAGCCATCAGTAAAACTCTTCAGCAGTTTCTCTTTGATTTTTAGGCCATTGACGTTGGTTAAGCAGCTTCCATCAGAATTCACAGGCAAGTGATTGTATGCCAAGAACAACTTCGTTTGGCAGTGGGAGCTGACACAAATACTGCAGTTCTTCTGAGTTCCAAATGAGGCTATGTACACACGATCAGATTAAAGCGCAACAAGGCAATCGCGCTACAAAACTCACGTGACCTTTATTGCGGGACAACGCGTACACACGTTGCTCCCTGCAACGCAACAAAATTACACGCATTATCGCGGTTGAGCGCAATGACTTCTGGGCACCTATCCCATCGTTCCATTTTCCCTGAATCGGCGCTATGAATCATGGGATGAAGGAAAGGAACGCAAAGCGCCATGGGTAAACTCTCAGTTTCCCATGGTGCTTTGTGTTCCCCTAGCGTCTTCCTCGTTGCCAATAGCAACTCGCGCCTATTTTCAACATTGCAGTGACGCAACGCACCACTTGCAATCAATCGCTACAGCGACAGCATGGATCCTGCTATGATCTCCATTGTCGCCTTCAACATTCTGAATACATCTCGGCTTGTTGCTCAGTACGCAATGAGCTCCGAGTCAGATGAGGACACCGAGGAGCAGGGGCTGATCGATGCCATGCAGAGCAACAGCACCGCGTTGCTCAGCTCCTTCACCGATCATCTGCACACGGTGCAACGCCGTTTCTGGTCGCGAGAGACGAGCACCGAGTGGTGGGATCGCATTGTTATGCAGCTGTGGGATGACGAGCAGTGGGTACAGAACTTTCGAATGCGGAAAGCAACCTTTCTGGAACTGTGCTCAGAGTTGGCCCCTGCCCTGCGACGGAAAGACACCAACATGAGGTCAGCCCTAACTGTGGAGAAGCGTGTTGCGATTGCTGTATGGAAGATGGCGACTCCCGACTGCTATCGGTCCGTTGCAAACCAGTTTGGAGTCGGGAGGACCACCGTCGGATTAGCCCTCTCACAAGTGTGCCAAGCCATCAATCGCATCCTGCTACGGAGGACAGTGACATTGGGCAATGTTCGAGAGATTGTGGACGGCTTTGCTGCCATGGGATTCCCTAACTGCGGGGGAGCCATAGACGGCACACACATCCCTATTTTGGCTCCAGACCATCTCGCGACGGAGTACATAAACAGGAAGGGCTACTTCTCCATGGTGCTGCAAGCACTCGTGGATCACAAGGGTCGTTTCACGGACATCAATGCTGGGTGGTCGGGAAAGGTGCATGATGCCCGCATTTTCAGGAACACTGGTCTGTACCGGAAGCTGCAAGGGGGCACCTTTTTCCCTGATCAAAAAATAACAGTGGGGGAGGTGGAGATGCCCATAGTCATCCTCGGAGACCCAGCATACCCACTGATGCCATGGCTCATGAAACCCTACACTGGGAACCTTGATCGCAGCAAGGAGCGGTTCAATTACCGATTGAGCCGCTGCAGAATGACTGTGGAGTGTGCCTTCGGCCGTTTAAAAGGGCGCTGGCGCTGTTTGTATGGGAGGCTGGACTTGGCGGAGGACCAGATCCCTGCCGTGATTGCGTCATGTTGTGTCCTCCATAACATTTGTGAAAGTAGGGGAGAAAAGTTTTCCCCTACGTGGGCTACGGAGGCACAGCGCCTCGAGGAAGCATTCGAGCAGCCAGCCACTAGGAGTATTAGGGTGGCACAAGGAGAAGCTGCTCGCATAAGGGAGGCACTCAGGGAGCATTTCAATGATGCCCTTCCCTAGTTCAGTTCCATGACGCATGAGGTGCACCTTAGGATCATTTCAATAATGTGTATAAATAAATGCATTCTTCAAAGTATTTGTTACTGTTTTTATTGAAACCTGAAAGATGGGGGTGGGGTTACAGGTTGGTGTAGCTCCGGGTCTCGTAAAAGTAGCTTGGGGGGGGGGGACTGGATGTTGTCCTGTACCGGGGTGGAGGGTGGCCTTCAAAGAAATGCTTTGAGGGACTGCGGTGTGTGGGAGGCATACACGGCTGAACTGTCTGGAGTGGAGCCCGGACATTTATCGCCTGGGACTGCAAAGCTATCATGTTCTTTAGCAGTTCTGTTTGCTCCTTCATGACGCTTATCAGTTCGTCCCTGTGTTTCTGCCTCCTCTGCTGGGATTCCTCTCTCCAGGCTCTATTCTCCCTTGCGGATTCTTGTGTTGCTTTCAGCAGGTCGTTAAACATATCCTCCCTGTTTCTTCGAGAACGCCGCCTAATGTTTCTCATTCGGTCAGCTGGGGTAGACACCGGCCTTGTGAAGCTCAATTCTAATACAAAAATAACAATATAGACATTGTTAACACATAGCATAGATAGCCAATGTAACCTTCCAGTAGCACATTCCACTGGAAGGTACAGGGCGGTCAACACACTACGCTGCGCTGAAGCAGACAAGGTACATTCTAATAGACGGCTTACCGGGGGCTAAGAATCGGAAGAGGGCACACAGATGGAACCCAATATCCCTCTCCTCAGAGTGCCCCTTCCATCTAGAATACATCTCCTACATGCCGCCGGTAGCAGGCCGGGACCGTATGCTGCTGCACTGTGTGCTGCCATGGTTCCCAGGGCTGTGCTTTGCAGCTGGAGAGGCAGAGTGTCCGTCTTTGGGAGCGCAGACACAAACGCTCTCCCATCTAACCTGAGTATTAGGCTCTGGAGGTACATCGAGGAAACCTTTTCTGACCTAAATGCAGATGATTATTTTACAATCACTGCTTGTATTGATGCCCTGCTAATGAATGCAGAGTAAATAGCGTGCACAGCGGGGACCCGCAAGCACCCCCACCCCAGACAATGATATTTTAGCAGGAGCAGAGCTGAATGAAGGAGAAACTTACCTGAACCCCCCTCTGCCGCCTCAGAGAACAAGCTGCAGTTCAAGCCTTGGGTGGACGTCTCAGCGGGGCTGCTGAAGAGCTCCTGGCTACACGCGGTTGCGCTTTCCTCCGTGTCATCCTCCATCTCCTCCTCCTCCTCCTCCTCAACAACGTCCTCATCCTGCTCGGCTCTGGCAATCACCGGACGAGGAGGGGCTGAAGTGTCCACGGGACTTTTGGCAGTGGTTGTGGGGTCCCCGCTGAGGATGGCTTCTATTTCCTTATAGTACCTGCATGTTGCAGGCGCTGATCCGGAACGGCGGTTTCCCTCCTTCGCTCGGTGATAGGTAATTCTGAGCTCCTTCACCTTTGATCTGCACTGCACTGTGTCTCTATCATGCCCTCTCTCTGACATGGCCCGAGAAATTATGCCAAATGTGTCATAATTCCTCCTGCTGCCGCGTAGCTGCGCCTGCACGGCGGACTCTCCCCAGATGCTGATCAGGTCCAGCACCTCTGCCGTGCTCCAAAGGGGTGCGCGTCTTCCACGGCGGGCCGCCATTGCTACTGATGATCGGAGCACAAACACACTCCACGAGGAAGAGAGCAGGAAGTGAAAGAGACTTGAAATTTGAAAATCCCGGGAATAAGTTCGGGGCAGGGCGGGGACAGTTTCGTCACGGCCACAGAGCGGGTGGGGGGAAGACCAGAGAGGACGACTTGGGAATGCTGGGACAGTTCCGGACTCCAGTCAATGCGCGGTAAGCGTACACACGAGCTCAAACGCGCAATATATGATCCGCAACAGCTGTTACCACTCTCGTCGGAGTGGTTGTTGGATTGCGCGACAACAAGGCACTTAACGCGCAAGAGCCCTGTTGCACGTGTGTACGCCGTTGTTGCTATCGCGCGGTAATGAGCTTTAATGCGCGATAATCTGATCGTGTGTACAAGGCCTGAGTCTTCTAAGAGCTGTGGTCAACGACTGTAACAAGGATCGACTGGGGGAAAAAATGGGTTCCTGATCTCAAATCTGGGGGAAAAAAATGTCAAGCTTCTTAAAAAACACAGATAATTATTCAGATATTTTCAGTTAATAAATCTCTCTCGCTTTCTGACAGATTTTTATGTGAAATGTCTAGGTAGCTGATCCGAAATATGTTTCCAAAACTTTTTTTGATTGAAAAAAAAAATGCTCCTTTTGCTTGATTCAAACCAGGGACTTGAACATGCTCTCCCACATTCAATGTAAGCACACTAACCACTGGGAACTTAGCTATGCTGGGTGCAATGTACTTGTGGGCTCTCTTGCTCATATATATTTAATAGTGTGTGCAAAAGTATGTCTGGGAACATTACTGCCCCAGTAAGTTAACTGAGGATTGCATCACATATGAATACATAAGTAACATATACCTCAGGGGATGCCTGTATGGCTGCGTTGTTACTTTGCAACTGATGTTAATGCTTCAATCAATCTACTATTGCACAGGAACTTCAGCAAAACCCAAAATAATGATTTCCCAGTCATTATGTTTTATTTTATTTACACTCCCCAGTTATAATTTTATGTTGAATTTACACAACCCTTGTTATAATTTAATTCTCAGTATGATGATTATTTATACAACCATACACTTGGAAATATATCTACTCTTTTATATTTATCTTATTCCACAGAATACTGACTTAATTATTTTTATGATATTCAGAAAAAAAATAAGGAGATTGATTAAATCACTCCATTTCCCCCCACAAGAAGTTTTTGGAATGAAAAATTTTAACCATACGACAAAAGAAAAACCTTTGAGGAAAATATAAGCAACAAACACAGCCAAATAAGGTACCATGTTGATAATTGATTGGAAAGGGGAAAGATTACATAAATAAAAAGAAAAACCACACCAAATCAAAATACTACCTTGCACACAATTCTCCCGCCGAGGACCAGATGAGAGCAAGAACAATCCACATCTGACTGATGTTCGTTATATCACTTAATGCACTACTGGAAGACACTCTAATATTATGGTAATGAAGGAATATAAGAAGGTGTGTAGTAGTAATTTTTTGGTCTGCATTGTAAGTCTGAAATGTTTGAGAGTAACATGAATCAGTTTTAGAATCATCTCCATATAAAGTGATAGAAAATGCTTTGATTAAGATGTCAGAACTGCTTCTATTCTACCTACCAGTTTCAATCACTCATGATTTTGTTAAACAATCACACTTGGGGTTGAAATTTTCCATTTTTAGTCTTTGAATGAAAATAGTCCAGCCATTGTTACATGATGGAACAATGAAAAAAATACAATTTACAATGTACAAAAAATCTTGCATCTTTTATTCCAATTGAACTAATGCCTAAATAGATGAAATTTGAAAGTTGCCATTCAGCCTGGGGATAGCCTTCATCAATGAGCAGGATTGGCAGGTCTCTCTATGTTTAGCTCTTATTATGTGGCATTTCATCTCAAGTCCTTCTATATCAATAATTCATAACATGCATTTCAGTACTATCTTTGCCATATTAATAGATGTCTACATATTCTGCTACATGGCAAACTAGAAATGAGGTAACTTGATTTCATTCATAGTGAACCGATCTTCAGTGACGTGCCAAAAACAATCAATGTGACTAATGATATTTCTTGTGATCCATCTGCTGGTCACCCATCCTATTGAGGCAAATAGGTAATCTTTTTCATTAAATGCAACTCAGTGTTTGGATAAACACTAACTGGATGAAGAGTAAGACACACAGAGCGCTGTTAGGTTCAGAGAGAAAGTCTTTGTTCAATCACACTGTAGGAAATGCTTCCATATTGTGTACAAACAACCTTTGTGTCTTTCTAGCAGTGCTGTTCCCATACATACCAAATTAGGTATTTATTTACAATGTGTGTGCCTATGTGTTTATTTTCCATTTTCTAATTTTTCTTTAGTTTAATTTCAGCAACCACCGCTGGGCACCACAGAGAAACAGAAATTTACCCTGACTGTAACAGAATCAGAAGCAGGAGGAAGGTGATAGTCAAAAGCCAGAGAACTGAGAATCCTCTCTGCAAAAGGTGCAGTATGGAAGCTGGCTCAGGCCAGCCTGGGCTTTGGAAGAGCCAAGTGACGTGAGGGATTCTAGACTTGTTTACAATTGTAGGGTTTGCCACATAATTTAAATATGCTCTGAAGAGAATGCCCCCTTTTATAAACTCTACAAGAGTTCAAGTTTGCTTTCTCAAATGATTCCTTATGGTTTGACAAGATTCTGGCCAAAGGACACCTCCACAAGTGACAGCCACAATGCTGTGTGTGGAGGATCTCCTTCACAGTCCCTGATGGAGAGGCAGGGCAGGAAGCTGTGGAGATACCAAGTACAGTGATCCATAGGACATCTCTCAGAAGCTGCTGTCACTTAGGCCTTGTCTATACTGAAAAAACTGGTTTATGTGAGGTTGCTCAGATTTATTTAAAACTAGCCAGTGTAGACTTGCTCAATCGATCCAGGAAGTGCTCTCCAGTCAACTCAGTAACTCCACCCCTCCAAGTGGAGTAAGGCTGCTTTGACCAGAGAGCACTTCAAGTCGACGCAGCTGAGTGAAGACAGCATGGTAATTAAGAGTAACTAAGTCAATGGGAGATACACATTCTGTGGCATACAGTTTGTGTATCTCCCGCCAACTTAGCCCTGTATAGACCAGGCCTTAGTCAGCTCTCCAGAACTGTATCTCTAATGGTAGGAGTCTCTCCAGCCCTTCAGGCAGCCCAGGATCAGAGATGGGGCAAAGTGGCTTATAGAATCTTACCTAAAGAGGTTAAGCCATTTGCCTAAAGGCATATAAGATGTTGGTGTCTCTCATTTTCTTTACTTTACAAAATAAAAATAAAAATATTGCTTCTTATATTCCTGGCATCCACTTCACTACCTTTATTTAAATTAACATGTGGTGAGAAATTAAAGATCGAAAGCTATAAAGAAGGCTGGTTAAACATTATATTACAAATAGATTAATAATCAAATACCACCTTCCCTCCACCTACCCACAATAAATAGACAACTCCCAATCCCTTGTATGCAAGGACTCACTCCTCATACACATGATGGGATGACCAAAAATGCTAAGTACACACTGGCAAAAATCTTGGGCTTAAGTATACAAATGTTCAACTTGTTGACAGTGGGGCTTGTTGCCAGAGAGGAGGGACACAACTGACGGGGAAGGAAAAAAGACTTATGAAACTGTGACAGGATGGAGAACCCAGGAGCCACTGAATCTCTGTTAGCAGATTCATACTATTAGCAGACACTACTCAGGTCACTCTATTTCCTTGCTTTTGATGAGAGCTCTGGCTGAGCTGTACATTATCACAGGAGTCACTGCTTGACTCTTCGAGACTTCATGGCTGCCCCTCCTCAACCTTTTACACTCTTTCCTTCTCTCCCTCCCCCAACATCCCCTTTCCCCATTTTAACAAAAGATCCCTTGCCTTAGATTCATTCATCCATTCATTCATTTAAAAAAAAAAATCCCTGGTGATTTTCCCAGTCTCCATAGGTTACTTTCTGAGAAGGAGGGGGCTTGTTGCTATGGTACTCAGGGACAAAACAAATGCTTTAGTCAGTGGTTTTTGTCCTAGAATCTCTACCCAAAGTACCGTTGAGCCCCTGTTGCTCTGCAGGGAAAGACTGGCTTGATGACATATAGTAAAGGTGAAACTGTTACAACTCAGGAGGCTAGACTGCTAGGCATTTGCAATTTTACAAGAGTCCTTTCACTGTTCAAATAGTGCTTATGCTGGAAGAGAAATCTAGTAGGACTTTACAAGACAATAACTAAAAATACAGAGCTTATTACATAAAAGACTGGGTCCTGTTCATCAATCACTTAAAAATTTTGTCTTCCTGGGAGGTAATGCACCAGCAAAGTGTTGGGCTGTAAACTGTGAGACTCTTTGTAAAAATGAACCAGCATAAACTAAACAAGATTGGGAATTAATCATTTTCAATCCTGGGCATACTACAGAATATCCTACAACAAAATTTAGATATGAGCCCCCATCATTGGCTAGCAGGATCCTATAATATTTTACCTCTGTTGTATCTGCATACTGTATCCTGCACAAAATCTTCTCCCGGAACTATTCCATCCAGAACCATACATATATAGGCAGTCTTAGCGGAAGGGCAGGCTGGGCATTGGCCAAGGGCCTCGCGTGGGGAGGGGGCTCCATGCCACTGCAAGGCTGGGGGTGGGGGCTGGTGAGGCCAGCGTGGGGGGGGCAAAAGTCAAGGATGGGCTCCCCATGTGGCATGGAGGACCCCATCCTTGACTTTTGCCCAGGGCCCCAGAATCCCTAAGGCTGCCCCGTATACATACTGAATTTCTAAATTTGAAATATGATGTGAAAAGGGCAGACTGGTGCTGGGCTGGAACTTAGATGAGCATTGAACATGCTGAATATAATGTGAGCCTATTAAAAAAGACCAAAAGCTTTGTTGTGGTTTAAATGGAATTGTAAAAACTGGTCATGAGGAAATGAAATTGCAGTGAATCTCTCAGTAGAATGAGATGGAAAATTTTGTATCTTCCACAACCAGAAAATACACTAATGTTTGTATAGGCCCATAGTTGGATGATGAAGCAGTCTTGATAATGACATTGAATCAGGGCAAGAACCCCAATTAAAAGTGGCTATTTCCATTTTATTTGGTCTCATGGAAAGAGATGGTAAAGGATGATATACAGTGATATGTAAGTGGATGCTTGGGGGAATTATTAACTGTTGATGATTTCAAAGGTGACTTGTTATTAGTAGAAGATAGCACTCCTTCCCTATGGTTTTAATGATCTCTGACAGAGAAAGAAAAGCCAATAGCATTTTTTCTTACAACAAATGTATAATCGGAAATCTAGCATTTAATGTTACCCCAGATTAAAGGTTTAATATGGGGAAAGTACTGAGACACTTGAAATTTGTCCCTCTGTGCCCAAACTACCCCTCTTCAGATCATATGCATTAAACTCCATGAATAGTTTCTATATGAACAGGTATGTCTTTAGTAACAGTTTGTGTAATTAATGCAATATTGGTACCAGATGTATACAGACAGCTCTATCTTTCATGTTTAGAGACTGAAATTTCCAAAATATTGCTTATGGTTCAGTAGTTATATTTTTTCTTACATATGTTTTCTTGTTTGGTGTATTTGAAGATGTTTTCAAGCACCATTTCACCTTGATAGGTCAAATTCTTTCTAGTTTATTGACATATTGCTCTGCTCAAAAGACTTTTGTTCTACAGAAAAGCAGTAAGAGTTTGTACACAGACATCAAGGTTAGAGAATATTTTTTTACATGAAGAAACTGAGCCAAAAATATGTAATAATTAGGAAAAACATGAAGAGAAGAGATTTGAGGAAAGAGTTTATGTGGGAAAGAGAACACCTCAGAAGAAGCTAAAGCTATAAAAATAGAAAAATTATGAGAGCCAGCAGAGAAACAATGAGACCAAACTTGGGTGTTTTTTTTTAATTTGAAGCAATTATCTTCACTCCTGTTATTATTGATGGAATCCTGTGTGCAATTCCTCATGTTCTAAGCAGAAACACTGTTGATCATAACAGTGACATGCTAAATTGTACATATATTCCTTTAATTCCTTTATATATTATCACTTTCTCACATAGGAGGGGAAAATGCTATTCATTTTAGGGGGAAATGATTTAATCTAGGTTTCTCATGGGTTTCCCTTGCCTGAAATAATCAGTTCTGCCTAATCCCAGAAATTCACAATGCATATAAAGGAATAAAGCAGAGCTCATTTTAGAAATTAGGATTGATGGGGCCTCACGTGTGATTGCCACCAAACCCCTGAGAGTGAGGACAGCTGAGAAGGTAAAAGTTTGTTTCTTAAGAGAGTGAGCTGTCAGGGTGAAGAGAGAGGAGGGCATTGCCAGTTTTCCCAGAAGATCTTTTCTTTGGAGTGAGACTGAGTCCACGAGGCAGCCATTGTTAAAATAGAACATAAGCAGCTAGTTGGCATCTTCTCCCCTGAATGACCAGGATGGAATGGGAGAGGTGAGAAATTGATCAAACACCTATATCTGACCATATTAAATACTGCAGCAGTAAGTAGGGGACGTCCAGGAGAGTTTGGTGTTACAGAGGAGAGTTCTGGAAATAGGCCAATTGTCTTAGGAAGGAAGTTTTAGCAAGGGACATGAATTTCCCAGTCCTGAAAACTTCTTCTATTCAGGTTTGTAAAAAGTAACTACCGTTGAACCCTAGCTTGTTACAGCAGGCTCAAGATGCACGAGAGTTTTCTCTTTGACCTTTAAATGACTATCTTTTAACTCCTTTTCTTTCCTTTTTTGAGACTTAATTCATGCAACCAAAAGAGAAAAAAACACCGGCTTAACTACCTAATTATCCCAAAAATTGTAGACTATAATAATAACCACTTTTTATTCTCACCAGCTAGAAAAAACATATTTCTTTGGCTTGACGTGGTGAGTACCACAAAAGTAACACAATTATGTCAAGGCAGAGGACTTGGACATGTATATTGTGTTGCATTGTGTTTCCTATTGCTTCTTGCACATATTTCACCAGCATACTCTGAAGGCAGTTTTCAAGATCATTGGTCCTTCCCTTCAACGGATATCCAGTGAGACTAAATTATCACCAGTACATAAATAAATCTGTTAGTCTTTAAAAGTGCCACAGGACTCTGTTGTCTGAAAACTCCAGTTCACTTCAAAAGAAGATGGTATTGCTTCTGTAACTGCCTCCCAGCATGCAATCATGTTACTGTGCTGCAGCCAGAAGTGTTTGTTGAGAGAGTCAGAGAAAAAAGGCAGCATACTGAACCTTCTCTGTAACTAAAGGAAATTTCAAAGAGTGGCTCATTTATTATATGCTGCTAGTTTATGAATAGTTGGGAGTTGGATTAGGGAAATACTTAAATTATTATGTTTGTGAAATGGTTTTCTGTTACTTTAAATTAGCACACACACTGATTTGATCTATATTAATACTAGTTAAACGATGGTTAGGAGAGGTAAAGGGCATTGCCCAAGCTGAGTGGCCCAAAATTTAATTTTGTTTACTGTGAATATTATTGAGAGGACTACATGATCTTTGCAAACATAAAAGAATTTTCTAAAATGATTAATTCACCCTCATGACACTCTTGTAATATAGACAGCATAGGCTGAATTAAACTCTAGTAGTTTTCAATTCTGTCGTCATGCATCACTGGGGCAGCTATGCTGGGGTGGGGGGAGGGGGAGTATGCATCCTGGGTAGGGCAGACTGTATTTACACTTTCGTTCTCTCTTGGAGTTCTGTCAGAGCTCTAGTCCTCTGAAACAGTGTATACCCCAGGCACTCCATCCATGTAGTTTTGCTGGCCAGCACCATCCACTTTGGAGCTTGCACTGGCCAGCTGCAGGTCTCCTGGCTGAATAAGAGTGTTTTGTAGCTCATTTTCCATGAAAAAGGTCCTGTGCTTTGAGATATGCAAGTGCACCCTACGTCAGTATCAGAATCCTCGATACAGCACCTGTTCACAGATGAGACAACTGAGACAGAGATTGTTGTGAATTAGCCCAAGCCACACACACTGTTAGAACTAGAGCCCAAGAGCTTCCAGCCTCTTGCTCTGTGATCCGATCACACCACTCCTTTTCTCTGTGGAAAAAAAACATGCAAATGATCATAGAAGTTGGAATTAGGAGTCCTGGGGGGTGCTACAGCACCTGTTGTCTTGAAGTGGTTTCCATCATATGCACAGGGGTTACATTCCAAAGGGGTAGCCGTGTTAGTCTATTGTAGAAAGACAAAAGAGTCTTGTGGCACTTTTAAAGACTAACAGATTTATTAATCGCATGAGCTTTCGTGGGAGAAAATCCCACTTCATCAGACGCTTTGAAGATAGGAAAGTTACAGAGTGGGAGGAAATTAAATGCAGGGGAGTGTATGACATAGCATCAGGTCAGGCTGTAACAGCAAATCAAAGTAGGTGTTAGGATTCAAAACACTGGGGAACAGCACATAGAGGAGGGGGGAGGTCAATTCACTTGATGTAATGCGAGAAAAATCCATAGTCCCTGTTTAACCCCAAGGCAACTGAGTCAAATTTGCATATAAGTTCGAGTTCTGCAGACTCTCTTTGAAGCTGTGATTTGTTATTCATCTGTGTCAACACAGCTATTAACAAGTCGTTAAGGGAGTGAGCAGGGAGGTTGAAGTGTTCCCCTACAGGTTTTGCAGTATTGCAGTTTCTGATGTCAGATTTGTGTCCATTGATTGTTTGGCGCAGAGACTGTCCTGTCTGTCCAATATATAAGGCAGAGGGGCATTTCCGGCACATGATGGCATAAATCACATTGGTGGATGAGCAGGTGAACGAACCCTTGATGGAGTAGGTGGCATGATTAGGCCCTGTGATGGTGTCATCAGTGTAGATATGAGGGCAAAGTTGGCAGCGTGGTCCGCTGCAGGGCTGTGTTCCTGCTTTAGTGTTTCTGCTCTGTGATCTGTAGTTGCTGGTAAGTATCCTTTTAAGATTAGGGGGCTGTCTGAAAGCAAGGAGAGGTCTGTCTCCCAAGGCTTGAGAGAGTGAGGGATCATCTTGTAAAATAGGCTGTAGATTTTTGATGATGTGTTGAAGAGGTCTGGCTTGGGGGTTGTAGGTGACGACCAGTGGCGTTCTGTTGTTGTTTTTCATGGGCTTCTCCTGCAGTAGTTGACTTCTGGGTACCCGTCTGGCTCTGTCAATTTGTTTCTTCACTTCTGTGGGTTTGTACTGTAGTTTTAAGAATGCCTGGTAGAGATCCTGAAGGTGTCTGTCTCTGTCTAAAGGGTCAGAGCAAATGCGGTTATATCTTAGGGCTTGACTGTACACAATGGATCGTGTGGTGTGTTGAGGATGGAAGCTCGAGGGATGTAGGTAACTATACCGATCAGTAGGTTTGCGGTATAGGGAGGTCTTTATGTGTCCATCGCTAATTTGCACTGTAGTGTCCAGAAAGAGGATCTCTTGTGTGGAGTGTTCCAGGCTAAGTTTGATTGTGTTGTGGAAATTGTTGAAATCTCTGTGGAATTCTTCAAGGGCATCTTTACCATGGGTCCAGATGATGAAGATGTCATCAATATAGCGTAGGTAAAGTAGGGGTGCTTTGGGATGAGACGTGAGGAAACGCCCCTCTGCCTTATATATTGGACAGACAGGACAGTCTCTGCGCCAAACAATCAATGGACACAAATCTGACATCAGAAACTGCAATACTGCAAAACCTGTAGGGGAACACTTCAACCTCCCTGCTCACTCCCTTAACGACTTGTTAATAGCTGTGTTGACACAGATGAATAACAAATCACAGCTTCAAAGAGAGTCTGCAGAACTCGAACTTATATGCAAATTTGACTCAGTTGCCTTGGGGTTAAACAGGGACTATGGATTTTTCTCGCATTACATCAAGTGAATTGACCTCCCCCCTCCTCTATGTGCTGTTCCCCAGTGTTTTGAATCCTAACACCTACTTTGATTTGCTGTTACAGCCTGACCTGATGCTATGTCATACACTCCCCTGCATTTAATTTCCTCCCACTCTGTAACTTTCCTATCTTCACAGGGGTTACAGTTTGCTTCAATGGCTTTGAGCACCTCTATTAAAAAAATTGCAGAGGTGCTGGAACACATGTTTTTAGCAGAAACGCCTCATGAAAGAAATCTCAGTGTCTGAGGCCTACCACCTTTATGCAGTTTAAAGAAAGCAAACTGGTATGTTTTTGAGGGAAACTACCAAAGCAAATTATTAGCAACAGTTATGAAAAATATTTTGATAACTACTAAATATACTTTTTCCTTTTCATCCAGCACATCAAACCGAGAGAGAGAGAGAGAGAGAGAAAGAGAGAGATCTTATAAAACCAAACATTTATTCAGGTCAAGTTTGCCTTAAGCAAAGTTTTAAAGTAAATGTAAACTCGATCAATGATAACAAAAGAATAAGAAATCCTGAGGACTAGTCAGGATTAAAAGCAAAAGGATTGTTATAAGAATTATATTCTAAGAATCTGATTCAAAGAAAAAAGTCAGACAATGGAAGGGGAGACAGCCACTACTACAGTGACTCACACCTTGATTTCATGGATCATTCATTTTTGTATCAATAGTGTCCACACAAAAGACGCACTATTATTCCACATAATGGTGGGGGCAGCTACATGATCGGCTTCATGCACACTGCAGCCGCATTGACATTTGTTAAAATGTCCAAACCTAAAGGGATAAATAATTCACAGCTTTGCTGAGAGATAGCAGTGAAGGGGTTTGATGGTCGATAAAGAAGAATGCAGCTGTATTAGTCTGGCACTTCCAGGCACAAGTCATTATTACACCCCCACTTCTCAAATAAACTTCTAAACTAACAACCATAAATTGGACTGCTCATTTTCAGCTACCACTGCACATAGTCCCATTCCTATATGAAAAGCATGGGAAGATAGACAAAGAAATTGCTAAAAGGAAGTTTTAGGGGGCTGCTTTGTATAAAAAAATCCAACACTCTTAAACGTGAAACAGAATTATCACTTAGAGTTCCTGTCTCTGTGCTTTGACAAATATGCAATTTGTCCATTGTAAATGTAATGATATGTTTGATTTATTTTCATGTGTTCTTTTAATAGAATATTTGGAGGGGAGGGATTTTACTTCTAAAACTGCAAGAACAGCTGAAAAGCAGCTCAGAGATGGCAACAATCTGTACATTTCAGAAACATCTGTGATGCCTAATTCTGTTAACAGTGAATGGAATGGCTTTTATTTGTTTCTTGCTGTATCCCCTGCATTCCAAACAGACTCAAGGATACTTACACATGCACATGCACGCTTTTCTGTCTTTAACCCTGACAGCTCCCTATCAAAGACTGGATACATATTGGAAACAAACTTTATCAGACAAGGGGCTTCTGTTGAGGAACAAAAAAGCAGTTGGTTCTACCCAGCATAGAAGCTTTCTGTCTTTCAGCACTTGATTGCCTGCAGAGTGAGAGACCAGGACTTGGCAACAAAATAAAGTCTCCCACATGGCACTAACACTAAGTCTGTATGACAGGACAGCTCACTTGATAAAATTAACACACTTTATTCCTGTTGCCCCTTTTGCTGAGCTGTAGCTATGCAGGTTAATTTCTTGTTCAGAACAGATAGTGGTGACACAGCATCAGGGGTTTCCCAAGTGTAATTTGTATATGTATAAAATGTATACAAGGCCTGTTTCTTTTAACACAGGACCTAACAAATGCATGCACAGAGGCTATTTCCTTTTGCAAACAGCATGGGAAGACACCATTCCCCTGATCTGAGAAACAGCCCTCGTATCTACTAAAGGCAGAGTAGCAAGGCTCTTAAGCTGGAAATTACATCTCCAGCTCAAAATGTAGACATAGCCTCTGTCTCTAGAATCGCACATGTAGTCGCTCAGTCAAACCGACATTACACATAGCATTCTCTTCCTATCCCCAGTTGCTACATTTTACACTTCAGAAACACATTGCTCATCTGGGGCTACGTGGCCACCCCTGATGAATCTAGGTGTCAATCCTCCCTTGGGAAGCTGCTTTGCAATACATGAGGACCTCAAAGCTCTAAGGTCCTGACAAAGAGAAAGCAAGCTTACTCACACAGATAGTTTTCTTTATGAAGGCTTGGGTGCAGTTATTGAATTCTTTCTCTAGTGAGTTTCCATCTGAGTATTTTTATATTGATGACGCATAAAAACAAGCCATTAGTATCAGTATTAGTGGCAAAATCTGTCTTTGGATTAACGTTTGGTAGCTTGTAAATGCCTTTATTTATGTTCATTGATGATCTTCATCTTGCTGCCCACATAAACACAGTCCTTCCAGTTAGCTAATTGTCCCTTACTCACATTGGCTGCGTCTACACTACAGTTTCCTTAAGTCAACTTAAGCAAGCTGCTTAAGTTGACTTAAGGAAAATGAAATTGACTTAATTAAAATTAAGTCGACTTTATAAAACCACCTTCCTAGTAGACCTAAGGCTTCAGTTGACTCCCTAGAGTCGACTTACCGGTAAGTCAGTGTAGACGTGGGGTAGCCCTAAGTTGATTTAGGGCTACACTAATGCCCTCTCTGCTGGGGGGGTGGACAGGGGTATCCTGGCATGCCCCCCCCACAGGGCAGGGCAGAGCCCTGCCCACCCTGCCCCTATGTCCTGCCAGGGTCCCTATCCCCCTTTGCCCCATTGTACCTATATACAATGGGGCAAAGGCTGAGCCCCCTGGCATTGGGCAAGGGGTGCTCCCCCTGCCCCCGTGGACCTCTCCTAGGTCCCCCTAAACCCCTAGAAGTCGACCTAGGCATCCAGTGTGGACGCTCTAGGTCGACTTTTTAAGTTCCCCTTTAAGTCGACTTTATTTTTAAGCATGGACACACTAAGTCAACTTAACTTAGTTAAAGTCGACAAATTGCCAAGTGTAGACATGGCCATTGGTGCAATCACTAGCCTTCTGTTTGTAAGTGCCTACATTCTTAGCTAGCACCTACAATGATGACATTGTTACTTGAAATCCTATTGCAGTTGGACCTAACGGAACATCAGGGGGCATATTCAGATTGTAGGAGGCAAAAGGCTGAGTACTTTACTCAGCTATTCTAAGTTGAATCTTCTTTTATTAAAGATACTCTAAGGCAGTTCTCTCTCAACCTTTTTGATACCAGGGATCAACTTGCTGTCTTCCTAAACTGTGTCAGGAAGATTTCAGGGAACTGTTCCGGTCCATGTACTGTTTGTTGGGAAACACATCTCTAAAGCAAAATAACTTACATCAAAAGACTTATAACAAGAAGCAATTCCTTTCTCATTGGGCAGGGCAAAAGGGACATACTAGTTATTCTTTATTCTACAACTGAGGTAATAGTGCTCATTTCTGATATTGTAATATAAATTGATTATGGTTTCATCTGGCAAGAGAATAATGAAAGTTTGTGTTTTACAGTTGCTTTACTATTAATTTATTTTTAAATTTTGTCACTTCTGTTTGCCAGGTACTTGTATTTGACCTGGAACTAACCTTTAGACAACTGTGAAAGCAAATAGAGCTCTGAAACACTATCTGGATGTCCTTTTGTCTTGGGAAATGTAAATCAGGGCATTGGATGAATAACACAGCTTGGCTTTGTGTCATGAAATGTAATTCTGGTCTATGGCAGGGTCAGGATTTATGGTTATCAGGTCTGAAGTGGGCAGTATGCCAGCTTACACCTGCAGTGCTATTTCTGGTGCTTTTTAAACAAGCGAAAGTACAGTAAGGAATATTGGTTCATGAGCTGACATTGTTTAATAGGACTCATGCTCCCTGCTGAGATGGGTAAAACATGTGCCAGCTTGAGAGGAAATTATATCCATGAAAAGCACAGCAATTACAAACTTGCACTTACTGATTTCTTAGAGATAATGGAATATTAAATATAAAAGATATTTTATTCAAAATATAAGTAATAAAATAAGATGGGGTACTCAGTAAAAAAGTAACTGTCTCTATCAGTATAGAAGAGAGAGAAACATGTAATGCAGTGGAGAAAATAAATTATTCTTGTGTTGTGTCATAATTCTTTGTTTTTAACCCAGAGGACTAACTCAAAGTACAGTAACCTTTTGATTCTATCTAACATGATCTGTTCAAAAACAAAAACAGCAAACATGACATAAGCAACTGTGATTTGGCTCCCAGCTTCTATGAATTTCCCCTTTTATTTACAAGCACCTGGAGCAAAGAACTAAACTTCCATGAGGAGCTTTATGGGGGGAATGCACCTGGAGGAGGAGCTGGTTCCTCTTACATTCTGTAAGTCCGTAAAATTATAATTAGACTTCTAGACACTGAGCGTGCGTCTACATTTGTAAATTAAGTCGACTTAAGCAGGTTTAAATTGACTTAATTTACTCTGTGTCTACACTTGAGTTTCCTTAATTCGACTTAAGCAGTTCCTTAAGTCGAATTAAGGAAAAGTTAGTTTGAATTAGTAAAACATTGTTTTACTTTAAACTAACCATTAATTCAAACTAGTTAGTTCAAATTAAGTCAATGTGGCCATATTAGTTCGAACTAACTGCTTAGTTCAAACTAACCAGCACATTGACCTTAATGCAACTGACTAATTCAAACTAGCATTCTAGTGGGGCCATGCTAGTTCGAATTAAGTTAATTCGAACTAACTAAAATTAGTTCGAATTAGTTAGTTCAAATTAACAGACTGAGAATCCACATATGCTGTGCTGCACGTGGATATAACATTGTACTCACATATACCCACGTCCACACTGCCACTGTATGAAATGTTAGCACTCCCCTTTCATGGGCAATATCCCAGAATTCTGTGTATAATAGAAAGACAGCCTAGCAACTGCTTTGGTCAGACTTTCTCTTGGTGTCACACATTTGCTAATGGCAGTTCCTGATTACATTGTTCCTCACCATTATTGCTTGCAAACCTAGGACAGGTTGAGGGCTGTGCCAGAGCCTAAGGCATGTAATTATCCACACCCTTCTGACATGCCATCTCAGGGCTAGTCTTCAGTGATGGTGGCAAAATCACTGCCACCAGCTCGACCTTCCCAATTGACTGATTAGGTCTGTGAAGACCCGCTCAGTTGATCGGGAAGTTGATCTCTAATTAAGACCATCCTGGCAACTGCAGAAACATTGAGTTGAAGGGAAGCCTCTCTCTTTGCCTCAGCTCAGTGAACGTACTGGGCATAGGGCAGTCAAAGTGAGATACAAAAGTTATTTTAAGTAATTTGTGAATCTCCATTCAACTGCTGCCTTAAATGGCAGGCACTGTTGACCTGCACTTTGTCTCCCTCTCCTTGCCTGGAAACACATATTTCTGGGGTTTAGAGGTGGACAATAAGGTAGTAATGGTGCAAGGCACACGTGCATGTACAGTTGCTAGTGTAAAAATACGCATTCTGTTGGCAAAGAGGGGCCCACAGCAACTTTCATGCTAAGCACATTAACAGAATTAAGGAACAGGCCAACATTGCTTCAGAAATTAGTATTTCCCATGTATGCTATGTATTGACTTTCTGAAAACTTCATGGAGGTGAGTATTTATGACAGATATATATAACAAATCATTAGAAATAAAAAGCTTACTCACTCACAAAATAACGATTTTGCTCACAAAATATCAACGAACAGAGCACAATTTTCTCCAGTGTATTGGATAATCATATTTATTTAATACAGCTTTGCAGGATTGTAGTTTCTTAACTGGTTGCAAGTATTCAAAATTTGAGCTGAAAGGCTTTATTGTGAGTGGTCATATGGAAGTCATATGGTTTTGATTCTGTTCTTTGATTTTATGAGCATACAAGTACTCGATGCAAATATTTGCAAATACAATTTTAAAATTTAGTTTCTGGAAATGGCTGTTTATGGGTCTTTGAAATTCACTTTTCATGAACATCCTTGCCAGTAAGACTTGCACATATATAGGAAATAAAAAAGGAATTCTGAGCATGGTCAAAATACATTTGTTTAGAAATATGAACAAATATTCTCAGAAAATGTTTTGCAAGAATCATCTAGCTCAATATCCAGCACATGTACTCAGGAATGTAATTTCAGTTTTGCTATATTAGAAAAGCTAGCTCCTTAAATCACTCTAGATTAATACTGGTGTAAAGAAAACTGGAATCTGACCCCATATGTATTCTATTATACATGATTAGTAAGAACATTGATACTATATCCAAGGTTTTAGGAATTCAAGATTTTAAAATCCCAACTAAGATTAACAATACTTACTGTCACTGTATGCTTCCACTTCTCTGCCAGTGTCGTTTTGAAACATTGACTAGATTGTTTTCTGTTTAGTAAGCAATGATTCTAGGTGCATCTCTCCCTCCTTTCAAACATATTCTGATTTGTATTAAAGATGGGTCAGAAACACAAAAGACCAGATTCTCAGATGGTATAAATTAGAATTGCTTTATTCACTTCAAGGCCCAAAATCTGGAGGATGTAAATATTGAGGGTTTTGGAACTGGTCCATCACTAGTTTATATTTTAAATCTCAATTGACCCTTGGTCCAGAGCCTTTTCTTCTTTTTCAGAACCCATAAATCCATGCATGAGTTTCCCAGGCATTCGGCACTCTACAACAATAATTTACCAGTTCTCTGTATGCAGTGGGTTTTTTTGTTGTTGTTGTTGTTTTGGGGGTTTTTTTATGTTAACTACTTAATTTGGCTTCCATATTGTAATGTTAGAGTTAATTAGCAAAATGTTCAACTCTCTCTTGACTTTTCAAGTGCAATATTTTAAATAAAAATCTAAACAGGAAGAAATGATCATTAAAGCGCAGAAATAATCATTAAAATGTTTCCATTTGAAATAAAATTATTTAATGCATTAGTTCCATCTGGTAATCTGAGGTTTTAGTTGGCATGTACAAAATTCAACACGTCAATCTTGGCGTTATGTTTTTCACTGGAAGCTTGACAACATTGGCATCTCTATCTCTGTAAGGACTAATACAAATAACATAAAATAATTGGATAAAACTCATCTCATTATTTACCCTAAAAAATCAGCCCTCTATCACAGCATGGTATTCAGAGTAAACATAAGAGATTTAGGAAGGAAAAATAGATATAAAAGAACAACCATACTGGGTCAGACCAATGGTCCATCTAGGCTTGTATCTAGCCTTCTGACAGTGGCAATGCCAGGTGCTTCAGAGGAGATGAATAGTATAAGTAATCATAAAGTGATCCATCCCATCAGCCATTACAAATCTCTGGCAAACAGCAATCACTGTCTGCTCCTGGTAATAGCCATTAATGTCTAGGGGTTCCCAAACAATGTTACAGCACTACTTGACTCGAGCCCCCAAGCAGTGTCCTTGGAAATTACACACTACTCCCTGGGCGCCCTAGAAGGGCAATACTTCCCCTCTCGCAAGCACGAGTCTGAGTGTAGCACATAAGACTTTTAATAAAGACTATCTAGAGGCAATATCAAAATGCAGCACTGGTTGGGGATACAGTGCAAAGCAGGATTCCCACAAAACCCAATAGACAGAACTCATTCCACCCCCAATGTACATAGGGTGTGTCCTTCACTTCTTCATGACCCCCATACTGACCATCAGAGTTTTAATTGCCCACCTCTAAAAGGGGGAGGGGCCTCAGGCCTCCCCTCCAATTATCTTCTGCCACCTCTGGATCTGCTCACGTCACCTGCTGGCCACTCACACTGTCCACTGGCACCACCGCTGTCCACTGGCTCCACCTACTGGTTGCACCCACCATCTGCTGGCACAACCGCTGTCTGCTAACACCACCTGCTGGTCACACCCACACTGCTTGGGGGCTCGAGCCAAGTGGTGCTGTAACATTGTTTGGGAACCCCTAGACATAGAACCCGGCCTTTTGCTGCCATCGTCTTGGCCTGGCAGAAGGGTTGCATAATATATCTTTTTTGAGATAGGGCAAGCAGATTTTCATGCAGTATTCAAGATGTGAGCATACCAAGGATTTACAAAGAGCCAATATGATATTTTCTCTCCTATTTTCTCTCTCTTTCCAAATGAGTCCCAACATTCTGTTAGCTTTTTTGACAGCCGCTGTATAGTGAGTAGATGTTTTCAGAGAACTATTCACAATGACTCCAAGATCTCTTCCTTGAGAGGTAACAGCTAATTTGGACTCCATCATTTTATATGTATAGTTCAGATTATGTTTTCTAATGTGCATATTTACAATATTTGTAACTTTACAGAATTCAACATAAATAAAGGGGTGTTCCTCAGCTGTGGGGACTGAATTAGTAGCATGTTTGCATCGCTCATAACACTAACCAGACAATAGAAAAAATAACAATTAAATTGAAAAGCTTGCCTACTTACCCTTCAATAAAAGAGCTTCAGTCTTTTTTCATATTTATATCTAAATTTCAAATGAATACAAGAACATTTTGTATTTAATGCTTGACAGATCCTATTATGTTTCTTTTTGTCCTATTTAACATACTTCTTAACTGTGCATACAGCAGAAAAGGACAAGAAATTAATCAGAATGCCAAAAAAAAGTTGGGTTACACAGTATGTAGAAGGCACTTCAGCTATGTTATTTGCACAATTTCTGTAGGGAGTTATTAAATAGAAGTCTTAAATTTAATGTGTCTGGCCTACTTCCACCTGGACTCAGTTCAAACCCATTGCCTGCCGCTTGCTGAATGCAGAATGGGAAATCAGTCATATTAGGAACCGATGGCAAATGATTCCAATTAACATTTTTCAGAAGGTATGTTTTTTAACCTGGAGAAACACCAAACTGAAAAATTCTGCAAACCTGCAAGCGGGGCATATAATATCTGTGTTGTAGACTACATACATTTCCAGTTCTATGAAGTCAACAAGAGGATTTTTCTTGAACATTTCTTTAGTTGCTATGCCACCCGCTGAAGTTACAAGCTGCATTATATCATCAGCTTTCACTCAGTCTTTTTCTCCCTACTATTAGGCAGCATCAAAGCTGTTTAGTTGCAGTGTTCTACATATTAACACTGACCTAATTTCTACGTGTTCATAGGTGCCTGAGGTATATTTAAAGGCTAGTTGCCACTAAGAAAAATACATTCCTGAAATCAACCTGTTGCACTTTTTAGATTGAAGTATGTATTTTGGCATCATGACATTGCAAAGAGTTTGATGTGTTTCCTTCCAAGATTTTGGGCTTTTACTTAAATTCTTTTTCAATGACTGATAGAGAAATTGTTCTACTGTAAATAACCAAAAAAAAATAAAAAATAGATACACATATTTAATATTTTTTTAGTTAGCCTGGTGATTTCTAATATAAAATTTAAGATTTCTAATAAATAGCTGTACTAGGGAAAGCCTAACATAGTATAGACAAGCAATTTTCCAAGTCCCTCATATAAGTTACTTTTACAATTCTTTATTTCATAATCCTGAATTCCAGTACCCATGTCATTCTAATTTTGGGGCTATACAATACAAAATAAACAGGAATGAATTACTGACTTTGTGATATGGACAAATGTCAATCTGCAATTTAGAGGAGATGATCTTAATCATGTCACAAAATAACAGAAATTTAAAACATGCTTTTAAGGCTTTCATACAGTAAACTCAGTCACTTAATACAGTGAACTCCAATCACTGAATATTTTTCTTCTGAATCAGAACATTTTAAAAATGTTCTCTATTCCAGCATAGCAATAGAGTAGCCATATATGTGGAGCATGATGTAATATTATCCAGAATAAATAAGCCAAAGTGAACTGTATATAATTGTAGCTATATAATTAAAGGGAAAAATAGAGCTCATTTTACAGATCGAAAAACTGAGGCATGGGGTAATGACGTGACTTGCCCAAAATTCACACTGCAGAGTAGTGACGGAGGCAGGAATAGAATCCAGAATATAATACATATGTAGTAAAAATTGAGGGTCAAACCTGAACCTTTTAAATTGGCTTTAATTTAAAGATTATGCAACATTAGTCCTAAAAAATTGCTGACTCAAGATTGCATTTAATGAAAATTCTGACCAGATGACGTTCTCTTTAAAGTTAAACAATTCCCGTTTGCCATAGGCAGAGCAGCCTACAGCTTAGAATAATGCTAACATCAGAAGTTAAGAAATTCTATTACTGACAGGTAAAGGTAAGTTTTCTAACAGAGAAGGTGTTTTAGTGAGAGGAGAGTGGAGCTGTGACGAAGACATCATAATCCACCATATGCTTCTAATCTTGGAAATGTCAGCAAATGTCATGGATCACATCAGAAAAGCTCTACATACAGACTATGTATATTAACCCAGACAGTTTTCAGAGTTAAATCACGCAGTGGATTGCAAGGGGAAGGGAAAGGATCATTTCAGTGAATATCAATCACTCAGAGCAACTACGTGTAAGCAAGAGTACAGGAAATGCTGTACTTTCATTTTATTACAGAGATAGGATTAAATTGGACCGCCAATTCAACAGCGTTCTAAATGTCAGGAGCGGTGGTGGTTTCTCAATCAGAGAGGTGGGTTCTGAATCAGCTCCAAAATCAGAATGGACCTATTTTCCACATCCAGCTCAGATACAGCCCCAAATACACACTGTAAGAAATTTGTATTTCAATGATTATTTTGTCAATTCCTGCCAAACTCTAGACCTGGTTCAGTCAAAAACCCAGATTCTAAACCATAGTTTAAAGTTAATCTAGATCCCAATATTAAAATAATCACTTTGATCCATCCTAATTTTATTCACAAAAAGAAGAAGGGCATATTACAGCAAAATTAGGTCCTCTGACACCTATGCAATCCTGCTATCTTCAAATTTGCCCACAATGTGTTTGAACAACTTAATACAGTTTGGACTTAATAAGCAATTCTGCAATTCTAGTTTCTACTTCATTTTCTGCCTCAGGCACCAAGCTTCATTGACATGTGGTCAAATTCATTCCTGGAGTCATTCCATTTACTAAATTTGACCCTCGGAATCACAGTATCTCAGAGATGAGTCTGAGATAATTCCTACACAATGCACCCACAGGACAAACCTAAACATACCTTTTTGATCTTGAACATATAAACCCAGACTCAACTGTTGAATTTGGAGCATATGCCACAAGAAGTCAACCACCTCTTCTTTTTTTTTAACAGTAGGTATACTTCATCAAGATTATGCTTGGAGGTATCAGCAGCAATTGTTTGAATCAGAGAATGTCAGCACTAGTTTAGGGATTATAATATATTACAACACTATCCACTTACACTCATTCTTCTTTCCACCACTAAATTTTGTTTGTGAAAGCATGTTGAGCATGTTAGTTGTTGCTGCCAAGTTTGGTACAAATTTACCCAAATAATTAGTCATATTTACTGTCTGTTATATGTTTCCCTTTTGTTATTAGCTCTGACATATTTTCTGCATCCTGTAATGTACATCTGTCTGGATAAACACCAAGAACAGAAAATTTATATTCTAAGATTTTAGCAACACATTCTTGCTTACTGTGAAGCAAATAATACTGTGATCAAATTAAACATGCTATGTTATAACTTTTAAGACTTCCAATGAATATTACATAGTTCTCAACTATATTTCACATGCAAAACTAATAGCAAATGGCAATTTTTGAATATAAAACTTGCCAAATGGCATATCAAATGCACATATTTTGGCAAGACAATGTTAAAGTTTGGGTGCCTAAAGCTATGAAAAGCTTTTAAAAAAAAAACCCAAGCCCAGACATTACACTGACTCTTTTCTCTTATTTGCAAGTAAAATAATACTTGATGATACTATCCTAAAAAACCTATATGCAAGAGTTAATACAGTCATTGGATCCTCTTCATCTTTTATTGCGTTTATTCTTTCCAAGTTCACCTTTCTGATCCTCACTGATTTCAATGGGAGATTTGCCAGAGCAGAAATTATCATAAAGAATGTCCATCTTTTCTGTGTTCTGCATTTTAACTCACACAACTCCCTGAAGGCTGTACATCTCATTCTTCTTTAATTCTCCCACCTGTACTTAAGAAAAATAGCAACTGACTCTGTGAATTGCTCCATGAAAATAAAAGGTTTACTTTTGATTTACTATAGAAGACCTACGAACATTAAGTTGTTGAAAAGCTCTGCTACACTATCTTTATCCTCTTTTTTTTTGATGCATATGACTGTGTAAACTGATTAAATTAAATGAGACATGTTAGTTGTTTATTATCTTCACTTAAATTTTAAGCTCCTCAGGGCAAAGACCATCGCCCACCCCCACACTTTTATGGGCAGCACCTAATACAATGTGGTTTCCTACACAAGACAATAATCTTAATTGTAAATAAAAACATTACTTTTGGTCAGATTATTCAGTTGCCTTGTGTGCAGTAAAATAATAAGTAATAACTTGTGCTTCAAAGTTCTACAGTTTCTGTGGCAACTACATGTTATTTACTATAGGCTTACATGAGTGCTGAGAAAATACAAAGCTGTATATAATTATGCAATCAGAAATAATAAGATCAGCAATGGTTACAACTGATCTCTGCTAAGTAAAATCTATAGAAGCAAGGTAGATGTCTCTTTGCCTTGAGGTGATGTCTCAGGAATCAATGGACCTCATTCTCTTTACAGCAAGTATTTCTGTACAACACAACATGGATTTACTTTTATCTATCTCTTTAGGTATTTATAAAACTACCATACTGGCGGTATCTGGAAATGTTTCAAAAATTTATGAATGTATGCTTATAACATTTCTGGAAGTAGTAAAGTAGCATTTTAAAGAGGAGACACTGAGGCATAGGTTAAATGTGAAGTTGGTGGAAGAATCAAAAACTGAACCCAGAACTCCTAAATCTAGATTCAGTGCTTTCACCGTAATGGAAAAAAAATCTGGGGGGGTATCTATGACTCCCATATCTTAGTGTCATCTGCAGACTTGCTGAGGAGGCAAACTGTCCCATCCTCCAGTTTCAAAACTGGTTCCAGCACTGCCCCGTGGGGCCCTCCACTTGTTACTGGCTGCCAACTAGACATTGAGCCATTGATCCCTACCCGTTGAGTCTGATGGTCTAGCCAACTTTCTATCCATCCAACCCATACTACTTGAACTTGCTGATAAAAATACCATGGGAGACCATATCAAAAGCTTTGCTAAAGTCAAGGTATATCATGGCATGACTTTTCTCACATTCACAGAGCCAGTCATCTATCATAGAAGGCAATCAGGTTGGTCAGGCATGACTTGCTCTTGATGCATTCATGCTGATTGTTCCTGATCAACTTCCTCTCTTCCCAGTGCCTCAAAATGGATTCCTTGAGGATCTACTCCATGATTTTTCCAAGGACTGAGGTGAGGCTGACCAGTCTGTAACTCCCTGGATCCTCCTTCTTCCCTTTTTTGGAAGATGGGCATTATATTTGCCTTTTTTCAGTCATCCAGGATCTCTCCCAATCACCTTTAGTTTTCAAAAATAATGGCCAATGGCTCTGAAATCACATCAGCCAACTCCCTCAGCACTCTCAGATGCATTTTGTATGTGCAGCCTTTCTAAATAGTCCTGAACCTGTTCTTTCAACACTGAGGGTTGCTCTCCTCCTCCCTATTATGTGCTGCCTAGAGTTGTAGTATGGAAGGTGACCTTGTCTGTGGACACGGAGGCAAAAAACCCCCCCCAAACCATTGAGTACCTCACCTTTTTCTACTTTATCTGTCACTTGATCGCCTCCCCCATTCTGTAAGGGACGCACACTTTCCCTGCCCATCTTGTTGCTAACCATGGGAGGAGTTTTAATGCTTAATTTGAGGGGGAAGGGGCCAGGAAGTAAAATATATATGTCTAACTTTAGTGGCACTGTGCTTTTGGGGGCCCGTGCTTCCATTTGGTCCCCACTCCCAGCCAGGATCCTGGCAGTAGCTGTCCGTCTCCTGCCTGGTCCCTGTTCCCAGCCTGGAACCTGGCAGTCACCTTCTTCCTAGCATGTCCCCACTGGACTCCCAGCTGGGATAGGCAAAGTTTTTTAGGGGCCGGAGCAATGCCCTGCTCATATGTTTGGGTGGGCAATGCCCTACCAAACTCCACCCATGTTCAAAACATATCTGTAGAAACCCTTCTTATTACCCTTCACAGCCCTTTAAAATAACCCCTTGTTTTTTTAACATATTTTGACCATCTTTCCCCCCCAAATTATATTTTTGCATAATGATATCAGTAAATAGATATTATAGGAGCTGGTTGAAAAACAAAATTTTCATCCCAAGGGAAATTCTGAGCCTTTGAAGTCTGTTTTCAACCCAAATGAGAACAAAAATATCAAATTGCAGAATTGTTCATGAAACACAGCAGCTGACATATTTTGTTTTGACCTTATCAAAATGTTTCATTTAAATTACTTTTTTAACTAGGTCTAGTCATTACAGTTGCGTCAGATTCACACCAGTGTAATGTAAATCAAAGAATCACTCAATATATGGGTTGTCTTTTTAACTGTGCATATAAGCAAGCAGTACCTGTCAATATTAAAGACTCTATCCTTTTAATTCTATTCCCCCTACAAACATAGCAAAAATACCCTGGTGTGTCTATCACCAGACCTCAGAAGTGGTTAAAGATCAAAAATATATCTACTCAATCATCCCTTCAGTGAAGTTCTTCCAGTGTATTTACAAAACTGGAAATGGCAATCAATAAATTGAAAAGGGGTTCTTTTGGAACCAGTCTACACAAAGAACTTCAATTGACTTCAATAAGCTTTCTGTACATGTTGCAGCTGCAGCATTCAGGCCTCAAGTTAGGCAATTGTCTAACATTCCTATTGGCACTTCTCCAAGGCATGAAGTAAGAGGGATAGGATGACAGGACAAGCTAGTTTGTTCCAATTTTTTCCTACCAGCACTGTAAAATTTAGGGTTAGGCATGCAGTTCTTACCTGTCCATATAATCCTAATCAAGAGAAATGTTTGATGAAAAGGACTAATATTTCAACTTGTTTAATTTAATTGTCAAAAATAATTCAAAAGAAAATCTTTCTGAAACCATATTTTTCTGTGTGGCACTAAGGATGCAACTTAGGTTGACTTAAAGATGCTTAAGTCAACCTACACAAAGCTGCATCCACACTGGGCTTTATTAAGTCGACTTAAGCACTTCTTTAAGTTGACTTAATAACAGCTTAAGTCAACTTAACACAACCTCTGAAGGTTGACTTAAGCCTTAAGTCAACTTCTTAAGTCAACTTAAAGCCAGTGTGGATGGGGAATAGTGCTAAGTCGACCTTATTAAGTCAACTTAAAGCCAGAGTGGATGGATATGCCTACTGTTAAATCAACTTAACAAGGTAAACTTAAAGTGTAGCCACTCTGTTAAGTTGACTTAACAAGAGTGGCTATACTTTAAGTTGATTTAAGTTGACCTTGTTAAGTCAACTTAACAGTAGACACAGCCATCCACACTTGCTTTCAGTCGACTTAATATGGTAGACTTAGCGCTATTCCCCATCCACACTGGCTTGAAATTAACTTAAGAAGTCGACTTAAGGCTTAAGTCGACCTTCAGAGGTAGTGTTATTAAGTTGACTTAAGGAAATGCTTAAGTTGACTTAATAAAAGCCCAGTGTGGATGCGGCTTTGTGTAGGTCGACTTCAGTGTCCTTAAGTTGACCTAAGTTGCCAGTGTAGATGCACTCAAGGGTTGTTGAATGACCCATTAAAGTTATCCCCTCACAGATATGGCTGTACCAGAGAGAAAAGAGTACTGTGGGATTATAAAACTTGATTTTTTGGATAAAATTCTACTTTCACATCAGTCCATGAGACCCTATCTCCTACAGTCATCTCTCTCTATCTGCATGGAACTTACAGTGAAAGTCCATCTGGTGTTTGAAGTGTATAGAAAGAGCAGAATATCTGAACCAAGAACAGCTGGGCAGAATTTTAACATAAGTAGATTTGGTTTTACAAAATACAGTGAAACTCTAAATCAGCAAGCTTAGCTAACTTTTACTTTGTTATGTTTTCCCCCTTTGGCTCAGACGAGACTGCCGGAGAGAAAATTGTAACTCAGACAGAAATAATACTACATCTGCCTTCATTGTTTCTTTAATTGCATTTTTGTTTGTGTTTTTAACTTACTATATTTCTCCCAATCTAAATTTAGTGGACTCTCCAATCTTCAAGAGGAGGATTTTTCAGAAGATTTTCCCACATAAAGCAGTTTTAAAGAGGGGAGAAAGGGAAATCATCTCATGAGCTTTTTTGACACAAGAGAAGGAAGTATTATGTTTGCAACTTGTAAATGAAAGGGCCATGTTTTCCTTTGACTGGGAATTCACAAGGGTTTGACATAAATACATTTTCAATGGTGGATTTTCAGGCAACAGGGAGATGATCTTTTATCATCTTTTGAAAAAACAATTATTAATAGCATGAACACCTTAAAAGATTGCAGGTTAGGTGAAACTGACAATCTGCCTTCCCATCTTCTTGGAAAAAGCCACAATAAACAAACATTTATTGGAGAAGCTCTGTGGGATCTCATTAGAAGGTGAATAAGTTCATCCCATCTGACGGATTGTGAGGATACTCTACAGTTCCTACTCTAGCTTCTAGATTAGAAGGGCTGAACACCTTGATATATGTGGAAAAGTGCTGTGCTTTGCTCCACCCAAGAAGTCTGAATTCTTTGAAACAGACTCTCAAAAGATATTTAAGCTCCTAACTGCTACAGAAACAATGGAAGTTAGATGCCTACAGTCTTTTGAGAATCTGGGTTTTCATGCTTATCTAGTCCACTGCTGCTCACTTTATTATGCTGGAGAAATTTGGCAAGATGATCTGCAATGTTGGGGAGTTCCCATGGTTCCCACACTGTTAGGTAAACATCCTGTTTGCTGTTTAGTCTTTTTTTATTGCAAGTCTCTTGAGCTGTGTGAATTTAGCTTTACAAACTGTGTTTAGATCATAATTATAATGTAGGCTATCTAAAAGTGAGTAGATTCTCTCCAAGTGTTTCTCTGAAATGTAATATCTTAAACAGAATCCATTTGTTGTAAAGGGAGCCTCACAAGTTCTGCCACTAGGATTGCATTTTATAGCACACACAGAGCAAGGCAAAACCTATTGTCTTTTTCCAAGATGAGTTGGGCATACTAGGCCACAAGGCTGCACCCCCTCAGAGCTTCAGGCTGTATTATATGAGCATGGATGAGTTATGATTAGATGTACTATTGAAGTGTCGAGGAGAAAAATCTGTAGAAGAAGCTAAACAAAAAAATTTAAAGTTTAATGTTCAGACTTTAAAATGGAGGCAACGGAGACACCACATCTCATAAAAACCCAATTCTCCTTCTTAATAGCCTATCCTCGAGAGGCTCCCGGTTTTAAATTTCTCATCCTGCAGCATGTGCAAGTGTGCGAAGAGTAGATCAAACACCTTTAAAGAACAATTGTTTAAGAAGTTTTCCAGTTCATTTCCTCCTTACCCGGCTGAAACTCCGTTGATTGGCAAACATTCAGTCTGACTTGTCACTGAATATATTAGGGGCTTAGGATCCTTTTGGTACCAGCTGTGTGTTCAGTTCAGCGGGGTTTGTGGTGCTTGTTCTCCTTCTCCACCCCACACCCCAATACCTGGCAGGCAGTGTGTATTGGTGGAGAGACCGCTCCTGTTTTGTAATAGTCAGTTTCATCCAGCTCTTCGACAGACCTTTACAAAGTGGTTAAACAGGTAAAATTCACTAACATAGAAAAGAACAAGATATAAGTCAACAAACAGAAAGCTACGTGCAGAGCATCAAAACATACAGATTAAAGCACAAATAACCTTTTCTAGACTTCAAAAATGTTCTGCTTGTCATTTTAAAGCAAAAAACTATCTAGCGTGAGCTTTGATCATCTGTAATAGATTCTTTCTGACTGGTTGTCAACCTGAACATTAAAATGGCTGGCTGAGAAAGCAGAACAGTGGCTGTGGAAAAGAAAGATTAATCATTTGTTCCAACTAATGAAGACATCATCTCTAGTGTAAATCAAACCAATCCAATATCATTACCCACTGATATGTTCTTTAGAAACCAAAATGCTTTTGTCCATGCACGCAAAGTCCGGCATACAAATTAAGGTATATCTGCTTCAACAACAGTACTTAAATGATTTCTTTCCCTCGCAGCTATTGCTCTGCCAATTTTATGATGAGATAAACAAAGATATAAAATGACGAGATAAAATAGAGATATATTCATGAATGTTAAGTTATTCATATATTAAATTAATTACATAGTTAAAGAGTGATTGCTTCTTTTATCTTCTACCAAGTAAAAACCAGAAAAGAGATCAAGAAACACAGCTGGGCACTTATTAATTCTATTCTTTCCACCACAATTAAACTTTAATCAGTTTCAGAGTAGATTTGAGTTCTGTCCAATGCAGTTGACATGCTTAAAACATTGATAAAAAGATACATAATTTACCTTTAGTGGAATTTTTTGAGTAAATGGATTTCTTCTGTGGCAGATAAATAGTTTGTAGCAAAGAAAGCAAAGATTTATATATGGGGATGATACATAACATTATTTATAAGATACTCTCACACAAATAGAGACTTATAATATACTCTCATACCTGGTTCTCCTTTTCAGCCATGTTTGTTATATGAAAAACCTGTTATTAAAAGAAATATCTAATCTGAATATGCCATAGGAAAACAGCACCGGAATTGTTTTTCATTAGCTCCATATTGTGATTGTTTATAATGATTCCTTCAGCAAACATACATAGCTAATGTAAGATATGTACAAATCAGAAAACAAGAATTCATAGGAGCAGGTTACATGCAAAAGTTCATTCATAGAAGGAAAATATCTAAGATAATTTTTACAGAATGAGAAAATGTGTAAGTAACACATTGTAGCACAACTACCCCTCTTTCCCTCCCCTTCTCCAAACAAAGAATCCATTGTCCCTGGCCACAAAAAACACTCTTCTGCTTGCACTGGGATATAGAGTGATCCATCTTATTTCACCTGGTACTGTAATGCAATACAGAAAGGACCGGTAATCACATTGCTGAAAGATATCGATATCTGTCAGACTATAAAAAGCTACTGCTGCTTCGGACATCAAATTAGATCAATTGGCCATCTGGGGAGAACACATGAAAGAACACATGGAGAACAATGAGCAGCAATTAAACTCCTGAGGGTCTTGGCCAAAGAAAGTAAGTGGGAACACAGGGAGCTCACCTCTCATAGTGGTATAAATTAGAACAAGCAGCTTATACCTTTAATGAGACTTTAAACAATTAAATAAAGATACCTACCCAAGAAGGCAGATATGCCATGAATCCTAGAGTAGAGGACTAGTGCCAGCTTGTCACTGAATGTAAATAACTGATCAGATCAAGACGCGAGGTTTCCCAGATGTAAGATGAATGCAGCCTCTGTAACAGATAAAACAGTGAAAATATGCTCACCTGATCTGAGACACAAAGATTTGTCAAATTTCTTCAGTGAAGGATTCAAAGGCTCTGAAAATTATAAATTAAGCTACCATTGACCTAACAAAGGGCCAAAGTAATGTCTTTGGGAGATGAAGAGACTACTTTTCAGGATGAGGTCCACAGTTAAATTATATTGTAACTTAAGAGAGAGAGAGAGAGAGAGAGAGAGAGAGAGAGAGAATGGGGCATTGGGGGCGTGTAACAGAATTCTGACCCTACTGCTCAGAAACTCTGGCCAGGGTAGTTCAGGCTCCATGCTTTTGGAGCAGCTCAAACATCTTGGGAGCACAGGAATACCCAAGAAGTAGCCCTCGAGCCCTGCCACTCTCATGGGTACAGAATCAGTGACTTTGCTCCCCCTCCCCTGATACAGGTGGAAGTGAAGTATCAGAAATGGAAGTGGAGAGGAGGAAGAGCTTTCTAAGATTCCCACACAGGGTTCAAGTTTCCCTTCGCTGAATGCCTACCAGGTAACAGCATGAAGTTGAACAGGCCTCAGGCTAGCTCCAGACCTGGTTGATAGTTCAAAATCAATATCTTCCCTCCTTGCAAGTAAGCAGATAGGGTGAGCGAACTCCAGGTGTTGTTTCTGAAGGACTCACATTAACTCCAGAAATCCCTGGGCCCCTCTCCCTTCCTTTTTCCTTTGCTTTCTTTAGCTTCACAGAAATCACTGCTGGCTCCAGAAAGCAATAGCTCTCCCATGGCCTCTGCGTAGGAAGGTAGGCTCAAGAACCCTAGTGGATGAACTGAAATGAGAAAAAGAGAAATTACAAGAGCTCTTTGCCCTATCATGGTCCTCCCATGGGTCTCCACTACAGAACTGTCAAGTAGCTGTTCTGTATCTCCTACTACACTGTCCTGAAGATTAATAGGATAGTCACTGAGCATTTCCAGCAAGGGAAGAGTGAGATTAGAAAAGGAAATTATCCTAGTTTTGCACACCTACAGGCAATTTACTGTTCAAGACATGGTAAAAAACAAAGGGAAGCTGTTTTAAAAAAACACTCACACAAAACATCACACATTGCTCCTGATTCTCCTTGTTTGCCAGTATAAATCAGGATCATCTTCTGAGTCCATGCAGGTACAAGGGTATGAAAATTGGGTAAAGAAGAGGCGAATACCACCACAATGTCTCTTTTCTTCTATATGCTTACTATTTTAACCAAAACTAACAAATGGACAATATCCCCTCAGAAAAAGGGCTATACAAAATTTTTCATTAAAAAAAATGTGGGGGTGAACTCTCAGCAACACGTCAGCCTTATTTTGAAAAAGTCTGGTGAGAGTCTATCTGAGAGTATTGAAAATAGTGAAGTGCAACAAGATATCAGATTGTAGTCAGATTTTGACAAATAATAAAAGAGATTAATGTCCAGTTATTGCACCCTCAGAGAGACACATCAAATAGAAAGTATTATTCAGTGGCAAACCATTTGCTTAATATGATGTTACCTATTTTCTATCAGAGTTCTCCCTCCCCACTCAACCCACCACCCACACACACACACACACACGCATGCATGCACGCACTTTGGTTAAAGTTCAAAGTTCCCTTTGGAATTGTTAGATTAACTTGATTTGTTTTATAGAGATCATGAGACTAGAGTCCAGGCTTCCTTTTTATAAATGATGACCTTTTTTTGTGGTGCAATTAGGCTGCAGCGTGTTTTTGCTATGCACCTCAATATTTAGTGTGAAAAAAGGGAGATATTAAAAGTTCTGTGTCTTTTCCAAATACAGAGAACCCATAGATCCAAAAATAGGGCTATAATGCTATCATTGTATACACAAATTCCAAAGGGGTAGCCGTGTTAGTCTATTGTAGAAAGACAACAGAGTCTTGTGGCACTTTTAAAGACTAACAGATTTATTAATCGCATGAGCTTTCGTGGGAGAAAATAAATGCGATTAATAAATCTGTTAGTCTTTAAAAGTGCCACAAGACTCTGTTGTCATTGTATACACAATATGTGTTTGTTTTTCTGTTGTAATTTTTGTACTGATGTATTACTGTACATCTGTTGTTTGTACCAATAACTTCTGAGGCTTCTTAGCATCAAGCTAGTTGGCTATGAATATACAAATCAATAAAGGCATTTTTAATAAAGAATCTAAAGGTTTTTCTGTGAATGTTAATAGGAAACCACTACAAAATTCAAAGAGATATTTACAATATGCTGGAGCTACTAACAAAAGCAAATTTATAGTAGCTGGTGACAAATAAAAACATAAAGGTTCTCAATACGTAGATATAATGCAGCATAAAACTAGGGAATGCTTTTTTAAAGAACATTGCCAACTAAATCTATAATCATTCTGATGGGTATTTTTATCTCTTTTCATATATAAAATGTGCCTGACTGAGATAAAGGGTATATACACTTTATTGCAACAAATTACTTTTAAAGTAAAATTATAAAACACAAGACTTCTTCACTTAAAAAAAATACATCCATTCATACACCTGCTCTCCACAGGTCCAACAAACGTTAGAGAAAACTGATAAGCCTTGCATCATGTCCTGAAAAATCAGCAAGGTTGGATTGTGGCATACAAGAGGAAAGAAAAAAATTCCAAAGGAAAAGATCCTTCACTAGAATGTCCAGCCCTAGTCCCCTGATGTTAAAATCTGCACACTATAACTTTTATTTCCCTGGAAATTCTCAACTGTCACAGTACTTGTGTTAAGGTTTCCATTCAAACTGGTCCCACAACCATAGTGAAATCCAATTAATTTCTCTTCTCCTGTTTAGAAATATTTCAACCAAATTAGGAATCAGGAAAAGTCAGGGCTGGATTAACCGGGCCAGGGGCCCTCTGCCTGCCCCCCAATCGCAGGGCCACCTGGCCTGCCCACCGACTGCAGAGGCCCCTATTGCTGGGGGGGGGGGCTGAGACCAGAGGGCACTCCCGCCCTGTCCCCACTCTGGCCAGTCAGCTGGGAGGGTGGGACTGGGGGGCTGGGCTGGCTGTCACGTGGTGCAGTGCCCCCCAATGCAGCTGTGTGGAAGCAGCAGTGGCAGAGGGGGCAGTCTTATTGCTGTTGGCCAGCCGGAGCTGCCCTGGGCAGAGGAAACAGGGGCAGGCCCTCCCCGCTCCACCTCCAGGGATGGGTCAGCCGGCCCAGAGGCGGAGCGAAGCATAAAGCCTGGCTTTTGTTTCCACCCTCCTCCCCCTCAGTGCTGACAGGGACAGATCATTGCAGGGGTTTTAGGGGCTTGAGCCCAGGGCCTCCTTTTGGCCGGGGCCCAGAGATTAAGACCCTAAAGCCCCTGCATTAATCCGGCCCTCAGAACAGTAACGTGTGACTCAGGTGACCAAACACACAGCACAAATAGCAAATAGAGACATTGTCAAATTGACATGCTCTTGAAATAGCCTAGGGTGAGATATATTTGCATAAAGGTGCTTGAACAGTCTTGAACAACAGACAAAACTGATATTAATCCATGAGTAGGTAATTAATTTGCAAACAAAAAGATGAACTTCAATCTATGAATTCATTATTTGTGGTGAACAATTGTCATATATGCAGAAATGAAGCACTAGAAGGACCTCATCAAATCCAGGTCATCATATCCAGCCCCCTGCAACGAGACAAGAACAAGTAAACATAGAACACATGCCTAAGAAGTATGTGCCCAACCTATTCTTAAAATCCTCCAGGGACAAGGATTCCACAACCTCCCTTGGAAGCCGATTCCAAAACTTACCTTCACAGATAAAAATTTTTTCCTAATATCTAACCTAAATCTCACTTGCTGCAGATTAAGCCCATTATTTTTTTGTCCTTTCTTCAGTGGAAATGGAGAACAATTGCCACCATCCTGTTTATAACTGTGATGCCAGGAGACCAGGAGCCAACTCATGCCAAGGGCCTTAGGCCTCAACAGAACACTAACAAATGCACAGCTGGACTCTAATCTGGTTCTTCTATGTATTAGTATGGGTAGAAAAGGTCGTAGATTTATAAAGATATATTTAGGGTTTAGATTTATTAAATGCTTGTAAATTGCTACATGCATTAATCTCACTTTTATTTGTATCCATATTTAAGTGTTTACTCTGTAACCGTAAAAGCATTTCCTCTGAAACTGTAAACCTCCATAGTCAAGAGAGAAACATTACCAAGTGTGAAATACTAGTTTTATCACAGGAGATCTTATCTCTGACCCAACAAAAGAAGGCCCATGGACACCAGACAAACAATTGTGGAACATCAGAGGAAAAAAGTCTCCCACACCCCCCTCACATCCATGAAGAGGAGACATACATGGGGATTCATCCCATCAGTTTGAATGCTGAGGGAAGGGAATAAAAATCCCTCACAGGAAGAAACTGGAGCTCTGTGCTGCTTGGACTTTAGGAAGGCAAGATTTCTAAGCATAAACAAGGGGTCCCCAGCTGCTTAGCCTGAATAACCCGTAGAGAATATATAGCATTTGCATATTACAGCAGCTTCTATTACCTTTTGGAACCTAAGACTGTAACACATTTGTGTATATATCTAACTACCTTAACCGTATAAATAATTCATTTCTTTTTTTTAACTAATAAGGCTTTAGATATTTTATTATAGGATTGCCTACAGGATTTGTCTTTGGTATAGGATGGAAGGTAAATTACGTGGATTAAGTGATCGGTTCTTTGGGACTAGGATTAACCTGAATATTGTTTTGATATTTAAGAGTTCGCTTATCACAAAGGTAATCTTACCTGGGCGACAAGATAGATCAAGAGTATCCAAGGGGACTTTCTATGACTCCATGGTTAGGTTAATATAGTGCCTGAGGAGTTCACAGTTGGTATTTGGTTGGTGAAATCTAAGTACAGAATTCACAGCCAATTTGGGGTTTGTGTCCTGCTTCTAATATTCTGCTCTAAGGTTGGTATATATACTCCTGAGCCACTCCAGACAGCTTTACAGTAACAGCCCTTAACATGTTTTAAGATTGTTATCAGGTCCCTACTCAGTCTTCTTTTCTCAAGGCTAAACATGCCCAATATTTTTAACCTTTCCTCATGGGTCAGGTTTTCTGAATCATTTTTGTTGCTCTCCTCTGGACTATATCCATTATGTTCACATCTTTCTTAAACTGTGTTGCCCAGAACTGGCACAATACTCCAGTGTAGGCCTCACCAGGGCCATTCTGAGCAGAACAACTACTTCCCAAGGCATACATATAACACTCCCATTAATATACCCTGAATGATATTAGCCTTTTTTGAACTGCATCACATAATTGATTCATAAGCAATTTGTGACCCATTAGAACTCCCATATCATTTTCAGCAGCACTACTGCTCACCCAGTTATTCCCCATTTTACAATTGGAGATTTGATTTTTCCTTCCTAAGTGATGTAGTTTGTACTTAGAAACAAAAGGATGGCCATACTTGGTCAGACCAAATGGTCCATTTAGCCCAGTATCCTGTCATATGACAGTAGCCAGTTCCAGATGCTTCAGAGGTCATGAACGGAACAGGGCAAGTTTGAGTGATCTATCCTCTGTCATCTAATCTCAGTTTCTGGTAATTAGAGGTTCAAGGATGTCCAAAATATGTGATTGTGTCTCTGACCATCTTGGCTAATAACGATTGATGAACCTAATTTTAAAAAAATGATTTTTTTTTTAATCTTGTTATACTTTTGGATTTCACAACATCCCCTGGCAATGTGTTCCACGGTTTGGCTGTATATTATGTCATTTATTTACTTCTGTCTGTTTCAAGCCTACTGCCTGTTAATTTCATTGGGTGATTCCTGGTTCATGTGTTATGTGAAGGGGTAAATTACACTTCCCTAGTCACTTTCTCCATACTATAAATTATTTTATATACCCTCTATCAGATCCCTCTCTCTTTTTCTAAGATGACCCATCCTAATCTTTTTAATCTTTCCTCCAATCGAAGCAGGTCCAGCCACCTAATCTTTTTTGCTGACCTTCTCTGTATTTTTTCCAGTGAGGGTGACCAGAACTTCATATGCTATTCACAGTGTGGGTGTGTCATCGATTTATATAATGGCATTATGATATTTTCTGTTTTCTTATTTATTCCTTGTCTAATAGTTCCTAATATTCTGTTAGCTTTTTTAACTGCTGCCTGAGCAGATATTTATCTTCACTGAATTCCATCTTGTTGATTTCAAACTAATTCTTTAGTTTGTCAAGATCATTTTAATTCTTTCCTCCAAAGTATTTGCAACCCCTTTACAGCTTGACGTCATCCACAATTTTTATGAGCATGCTCCTCACTCCATTATCCATCTCTCTGATGAAAATATTGAATACTACCAGATTTAGGATTGACCCCTATGGGGCCCCACTGGCTATACCTCACAGATTGACAGTGAAACACTGACAGCTACTTTGAGTATGCTCTTTCAACCAGCAGTGCACCCGCCTTATAGTAATTTCACCTAAACCACATTTCTTGAGTTTGCACATGCGAATATGATGTGAAACTGTGACAAAAACCTTACTAAAAATCAAGATATATCACTTCTACTGCCATCAATCACGAGGCCAGTAATACTAACAAGGAAGGATATTAGATTGGTTTAGCATAATTTGTCCTTAACAAAGCCATGCTGGTTATTCCTTATAACACTATAACCTCTAGGTGCTTACAACTTGATTGTTTAATCATTTGTTCCACTATCTTTCTAGATATCAAAGAGGCTGACTGATAATTTCCTGAGTCCTCTATGTTCCTTCTTTTAAAAATAAGTACTATGATTGCCCTTGTCTATTCTTCTGGAACCTCATCTGTCCTCCATGCTTCTTGAAGATATTTACTAACAGTTCCGAGTCTGCTTCATCTAGTTCATTGTGTGCCTTCAGATGAATTTCATCTGGCCCTGCCTAATTGAATATATCTAACTTATCTAAATATTCTTTAACCTATTCTTTCCTTATTTTGGCTCACATTTGGCTCCCCCTTGTTGTTAATATTGATTGTGTTGAGTATCTGGTCATTATTAACCTTTTTAGTAAGGACAGAAGCAAAATAGATATTAAACATTTCAACTCTCCTGATGTCATCGGTTTTTAGCTCTCCTTTCCTGCTAAACAAAGGACTCCCATTTACTCAGTCTTTCTGTTTCTCCTAATGTATTTAAATAACCTCTTTTTAACTGTCTTTTATGTCTCTTTCTATGTATAAATCATTTTGTGCTGTAGCCTTTCTGATTTTGTCCCTACATGTTTGCACTATTCTTTTGTATTTCTCCTTAGCAATTCATCCATGTTTCCACTTTTGTAGGATTTCTTTTTGATTTTCAGGTTAAAAAAGAGCTGGCCATATTGGTCCCTTAGGCTATGTCTAAACTTGAAAAGTTAGGTCGACTTTATGAAGTCAACTTAATAAGGTCAACTTAAAGTCGACCTTATTAAGTCGACTTAACAAAAGTCGACAACTTTTCAAGTGTAGATGTGGCCCCTTTTTAGCCTTATTAAGTCAACTTAATGTTTTAAGTCGACTTAAAAAGGTTCAACTAGGCACTCCTCCACATCTCCACTGGCTTAATTCAATTTAATAAAGTCAACTTAACTGCTAGTTTGAATTAAAATTAGGTGTTATTAATTCGAACTAATTTTTCCTTAATTTGACTTAAGGAGATGCTTAAGTCGAATTAAGGAAAGCCCAGTGTAAATGTGGAGTAAATTAAGTCGACTTGAGGCTCCTTAAGTCGACTTAATTTGTAAGTGTAGACGCACTCTTAGTTTCTTCCTATCTTCCTTTGCATCCTTTTGCCCAGTTCTAATATACTGTTAAAAGTCAGAAATGAGATAGACCTGGAATGGCTATGGAGTGACAAGCCAACCATGGAGACCCACAGTCTGCTTGGACATTTAAATCACCCAATAGAATAAGCTTGGGCAATCCTAATGCCACAAAGGGCAAGGGTACATTCATCTAAAGAGGGAATCAGTATAGCACATTTCACTCTTCCTATTATAACCTCAGGCTGGGACTCTTGCACCAGGTGAGCATATGGAAAGGAACACTCTTTTGGGCCAGGATAGCTGCTGTATATGAAATTAGAAGCAAACAACACTGCAGTTGTCATGTATTAAGATTAAATAATGATCAATAGACATAGGAGACTTCAGAGTTCCCTTATTAAGCTTTATTTAGCATGTCTGGCAAGGACTGCCAGCAGACACACAGGTTTACCTGAGTGATCTCGTATGTATATCCAGAAAGTATCAGTGCCCATTGTTGCATACGACTAGCAGCCAAAGGTGGCATGCCTGTGTGTTGTCCCAAAATCGATGTTAGGGGTCAATGGTCAGTGAGGAGGATGAATTTCTTTCCATAGAGGTACTGGTTGAATTTCCGGACACCAAAAACAATTCCCGGTGCCTCACGTTCAATTTGGCATAATTAGTCTCTGCCTTGGTCAAAGTGCATGAAGCAAAAGCAATGGGCCTTTCTTCTCCTGAAGGCATAATGTGGGACAGCATGGCTCCAACTTCATAAGGGGAGGCATCACAGTCTAGCTGTAGGGATAAGGACGGATCAAAGTGTGTCAGGACCCTTGAGTTAGTCAATGCAAGTTTAGCCTTGTTGAACGGAACATCACAGGCTTCAGTTCAGTTCCAATTCCTATTTGACCCAAGGAGCTCATGAAAGGGTTTCAGAAGCATTGCTAACTGTGGAATAAACTTGCCATAATAGTTCAGTAACCCTAAAAAAGAGCGAAGTTGGCTTACATTCTGAGGCGGTGGCACCTCCACAATTACCTTCATCTTGGCTGGACACTTATGAAGGCGAGCAGCATTAATTATATGTCCCAAATATTCAACAGAGGGCTAAAAAAATTCACATTTGTCTTGGCAAACACGTAGGCCATATTCTTCCAATCTTTGTAGGGTAGCTCTTAAGTTCGTAAGGTGTTCCTCTTCATTCTTCCTGGTGACCAGGATGTTGTCAAGATAGCACTGTATTCCCAATAAGCCACTCAAGATCAGGTCAGTGGCCCTCTGGAACAAAGCTGGGGCCAAAGTAATCCCAAAAAGCAAGTGACAGTATCTGTATAGCCCCTTATGCGTTACAATAGTCAACAACTCTTGAGATTCTTCTTCGACATGCATCTGTAAATACGCTTGCCTCAAATCAATCTTGCTGAATTTTTGTCTCCCAGACAAACCCATGAAGAGGTCCTCGATGCAGGGAAGGGGTATTGTTCTGCATGTAACACTGGGTTAACGGTGACCTTAAAATCTCCACAAATCTGAATGGAGCCATCTTTCTTCACTATTGGGATGATTGGTGTCGCCCACTGACTGTGAGTAACTGGCACTAAGGCTCCCTCCTTGACAAGTTGCTCCAAGTCTGCTTCAACCTTCAATTTGATGGTAAATGGCACGGGTCTGGCCTTCAAACATTTCGGTTGGCAGTCAGGTTTAATATTTAACTTCACACTGATTCTCTTTATGCTACCTAAGTCCTCTTCGACAACAGCAGCATGTTTCGCTAGTATCGTTGCCAGGTTGATTTCTTCTTCAGTCAATTGATGCACTTCTGCCCAATTGAGTTGGATCTTCCTAATCCAAGACCTTCCCATTAAGGCTGGGTAATTGCCTTTCACCACAAACAGTGGCAACCTTATTGCCTGACCATTGAGCTCTTCTTTCACCTCAATAGTACCTAACAGCGGTACAGCCTCTCCTGTGTATGTATTCAAAACAACCGTCATCGGTTTAAGTGGCAGATGTCTAAAGCCCTTCTCATACACAATGTTGGAAACTAATGAAACAGCTGTACCAGTGTCCAGTTCCATGCATACAGGTTTGCAATCCACCAGCGGTGTCACCCAGAATTTGCGCGGGGCAGCTGTTATAGACAAAACATGAAGTGACTCTTCCTCTTTAGAATGGGTGTCGCCATGATCACCTTCTGCCTGTTCTACTGCATGTAGAATTTCCCTCTTGTTCCATCAGACCGCCTGCTCATTGTTCTCCGGTCTGCCTTTTTGCGTGGCTCAGTCCTCTTTTGTCTCCAGACACGTTTGATGCGTCCTTTCTTGCCACATCATTGACACAGTAGTTCCTTACACCAGCACTCTGATGCATGATGACCTGTTTTTCCACACCAGTGACATTCCCACCTACCTAGGGGCCGAGTGGTAGGTTCTTTGGATACCCTATACATCCCTGCATTCACCCTGATTAGTTGCATCTCTTGTGTGGCCCATTCCATAGAGACGGCAATATCAATGACTTTCTGCAAGGAAAGCTGAGATTCGGTTAGCAGGCATTTCGTTGTTGATTCACAGTGCAGGCAACACACTGGCCTGTCATGTAGCATTTCATCCAACATGTTCTTGAAATCACAGTGTTCCGCCAGCTCCCTTAGAGCTGCTATGAATTGTGCAATGGATTCACCTTCACCTTGTTTCCTGTGATAGAACTGGTATCTCTCTGCTATTACCAATGGTTTTGGCGGAAAATGTGCTCCTAGAACTTCTGCAAGATCATCATACGATTTTGCCTTGGGTTTCTCTGGATAAAGCAAATTGCATAGCAAATTATAGGTCTTAGCACCTATAATGGTCAAGAAAACAGGTACCTTCTTTTCATTGTGTATATCATTCGCTACCACAAAGTTTTGAAAGTGTGCTACATAGAGTTTCCAAAAGGAGTTGGTAGAATCAAAGGCTTCCAGACAAGCTATGAGTGAAGCCATGGTTGAACCAGTGAGTGGAACTATGGTTCCCTCATGTGGTTGTTTATCTCCCATGGAGCTATGGTTCCTTCTTATGGTTGTTTATCTCCTGTCCCTTGGGTTCACCAAATAATAGATCAGATTTCAACTCCAGCCATCCCCCTCCAGGTATGTAGCATAGACATGTAAACAGTGAGAGGGGAAAAAAATCATTCTTATGTAGCTCAGGATTTCCTGGGTTCACAGATGTTATCTCATCATCCCATCCTCGTCACCAGTGTCATGTATTAAGATTAAAAAATGATCAATAGACATAGCAGGCTTCAGAGTTCCCTTATTAAGCTTTATTTAGCATGTCTGGCAAGGACTGCGAGCAAACACACAGGTTTACCTGAGCCTTAACAACCTTCCCATTTATCACTGTGGCAATCCCCAATGGTCCCAGTAACCTGAGACACCACAGCAATGACATTTTCCCAACCCTCTTTCCGCTAACATTCAGCTGTCTCATCAAGTTCTGAAGTATCATGGAAATTTTATTAATCAAAGATGGTGGCTAAACAGCATGAACTGAAGAATCAGAGCTCTGAGATGAAACCCCCAATGACAATGACAATTTATGCCTTAAATAAAATAATTCTCCTGCCTTGTTCATGACCATCACAACAGGAATCAGAAACCCTAAGCCATCTGTGTTGGAGTGTACCAACCCCTCCCACCAGAGACGGAGCCCTCTACTGACTCAGCAGCTGGAAAGGCCCCTCCCAGTCAGACAGGCCTCCTACTCCCTGTCAGGAAGAGGGGGTTAAAAGCCCAGCTGGGACTTCAGCAAGAGGTGGGACAGAAAGGAGAGAGATCCACTCCCAGATCCCATAACAGCTGGGTATTGCTGGTCTGAGACACAGATAACACTTAGAAGAGCTGTGGGATGACAGCCCTACTGCTGACAGATCCAATCCCTATATGGAGGAGACCCCCGGACATATTGCAAACAACACTACTGCTGCATGAGCCTTGCCACACCCAAGTGGACCTACCAGAAGGCAATGCAGCCAGGCCAGGCTGATTGCCCAACCAGGCCCTGAGGGATTTACAGGTGGGGCTGCAATCAAGTCCCACTGCCTGGGGAAGCCCAGGCATGCCCAGAGGATCTTTAAGCCCTCGCTGCAGCCCACCATCACCACAGACTGAATTCAGCTCTGCCCTGAGAAGCTCTTGGCTGGACTAACCACAAGCAAGGCACTGTGGGAGCCAGCACAAGGCAGGAGGAGTGACCGAGCACCCTTGTGGGTAGGGGGCCCTAGATGAAACCATGACACCCTCAGAAACAATTTCTCCATTCCTCTTCATATCCATGGCAAAAAGACACTGTGTTCAGCCTTCTCAAACACCAACTGGTGCATTACCACATACATGCAAATGGTTTTTGCACATGCAGATATGCATTTTTATAATTACTTATCTCGGATGCTCATTTGCACACACTGACGGTAATTTACACACACACACACAGCTTTTACACTCAGAACAGGTGCAGCCAAATTTTGCAGGCACACGTGAGATAGCCAGTTTTGAACAGTTGGCTCAGTAAATTCAAGTCTTGAGAAAGTAAATTACTAAGCTTGGAAGAGAATTTTCCTCTACCCAAGTGGAATGACTCTGTAGTCTTTAAAAGTGCCACAAGATTCCTGGTGTGTTCTGTAGCCCTTGTTAGCCTTAATCTTTACTTCATGAAGAGAAAAATCCCACTAATTAAACATATCAAAACTACAAGGGAAAAAAAATCTAAGTATACTGTACCACAATATTTTGATATTACAAATTCTCATGAACTGCCATAATTGTATTTTCCTTTCTGGCTGTTCTGGTATATGCTTGCACTATGCAGGTGATGCTCTTCACAGCATTATCAGAAACTTGTGGATTCAGTGCATAGCTTCTCATTTTATTTTATCATCTTTTACATTTTTCAGAAATGCAGAAAGATAGATCTCAAAGCAAAGGATGCCTGAGGAACAGATGAGGGATTTTGCAATATGGGGATGAGTTAGAAATGGATGGAAGCTTTGCACTGTAGATTAGAAAGCACATTTTATTAGTATTTTAACTTGAATGCTAAGAGGAAAGCCATGCTGGTTTGAACCAAACAAGCCAATTGTTATTAAGATGATTTTTTAAAACTTCAACTTAAAACTTCAAAAAGAAAAATCTGCTACAAATTCTAACAATTACAACATTTCTGAGGCAAGAAGTAAGATAAGTGTGTCATTTATATAAAAACAAGGACTTTTTTCATGTTACTTTTAAAGATAAATCAATCCAAAAGTCAGCCTTTCTCTGTGACTATAACTACCTTTTTGTGCAGGCACCCTCCATCTGTACCAAGCACTCCTCAGCCAGAACTGAGAACCTCTGAACCAGAACAGACTCTGTGTCCTCCGCACCTCATCCCCTTTTTAAAAATTTAAAATAACTTTTGAAGTTCATAGAAACTGATCTGGACAGCTACATGCCTTGTTCCCATGCCTGTCACTGGAAGAAGTGTAAATATAGGAAGCAAAAGCCCACAGGAAGTGAATATTTTAACTTGTATATTCTATTATAATATACTAACCTTGTTGTTCCAAAATTATACTTTGCCCTAGGTTTTTGAGTGCTGCTGTCCTCTTTCGTGTTTAAGATTAAGTCCTTCAGAACAGGGAATGCCTTCAGCTGCTGTCTTTATAACATCAGTCATTTTCTTGGAGTGTAGCAAATAAATAAATAACCACGGGTGCTTCTGGGAGGAATTTGTAGAGGCAGAGTAAGACAGCAACATGGGAAGGAAACTCAGAGAGGGAAGAGACTTCATGAGGGGGCTGCACCAGTAGGGAAGAGGCTGCAGGGATAGGATACATGAAGTATGTGATGGGGCTGGACTTGCCAGTGGTGCTACCTAATGGTTGGTTCATGGGTCCCAGCTTTCCCCCATTTCTTGCCTTCAGCTGCTCCAGCTCCCTGAGAGTTCCTCTTCTGGTAGGCAGTGACTCAGCCCTCCACCCAGGTCAGCAGTTGAATCCCCTCCCTTCCAGGGCAACAGATTCCACCAAAACATGAATGTCCAATGTCCCCACAAAAGGAAGAGTCTTCAGTCCAACCTGAGGCACCTATGAGCATCACACCTTTGCCTCAAGGCTCACAAAGTAGCTAGTCCCCATCTTATTTCCAAAGGAGGGGCAAAGGAAGGAGCTCATTCCTGCTTCATAAAAGGGTGGTTAGTAGAGGAGCCCAGGTCTTCCCTTTTCACCTGACTCCACTCGGGGCCCTAAAAGTGACAGCTATAGTAAGCTCCCAGCAGAGGTCTCAAAGGGCTATTTCCTATCATTTATTTTTCGAGTACAGGGCATGGCCACAGTCTCACGAGCAATGCAAGTGAAGCATTCCTTATTCCTTAAAAACAAGTTTCTCCCTCCTCTGAGTGTGAGGACCTGGGGTAGCTGCCACTCATGGACCTCCACTTCCTGCAGCATGGGCTCCCTTTATACCTTTATTTGGGAATTCTCAGAATAAGACCATCCCCCTCTCCTGTCTACTATTTCCCACCTCCCTTACTGACACATCGGACTTTCTTTGAAACGCTTCCTCCAGCTAGCTCAGCCTTTCTAGATGAGGTGGGATAGGGTTATGTGGCTCCAATAGTGCTCCTTAACCCCTTTCTACCCCAGAGTGGGGTTTATATACACAATCACAGGAAAGAATATCTAGTTTAAATCAGGGAATGCAATATTCAAAGGAAAACACTAGATATTTCTTTCCAAAAAGTCTTGAAATGGCCCCTGGGTGGAAGGATTTATTCCCAGAGTATTGCAAATACAGTGTATCTCTAAAGGGTGATTCAAGATGGTAAACAGATTTCAGGCATTCTGGATGTTTTTCCAAACCCAACAACCACCAAATAAAATGTTCATTTAAAAAGGATGATGAATGAGGCCATTCATTAAAGAGAAAGAGAGAACCCTATGCCAAGCTTTAAAAACATTCCTAGATCTATTTATACACATCCCAAAATAGTCACCAATTTTACTCTTGTTTAAAGTTCCTTGCCACACTTTGGTGCCAACTCAAAGCTTCTGGCTTGTATTCCTTATAGGGTTCAAGAGCCCTAGAACATGGTTTTCCAAACCTAATCAGAGAGAAGCATAGAAATAGCACTACAGCGTATTCCAAGGAAGAGCCTTCCAAGAGCTGTGTATGTGGAAAGGATGCCTTTCAAATGGAAAAGGAGCTTAGTTTTATTCTGTTCCCCGGGACCCCACACAAGGCTCAATATGGGTCCAGAAGAAGAAGTAGACTAGGGCTATGTAGAAGTAGGGCTACGTCTACACTGGCAATTTAAGTCGACTTAAGGAGGCTTAAGTCGACTTAAATTAAGCCATGTCCACACTAGGCTTTCATTAAGTCAACTTAAGAAATTCCTTAAGTCGACTTAATGAAAGCGTAAGTTGACTTAGTTATTACCACTCGTTAAGTTGACTTAAGCCTTAAGTCAACTTCTTAAGTCGACTTAAGGACAGTGTGGACTTGGAGTAACCGAGAAGTAGGCTTTATTAAGTCAACTTAAGGTGCTTAAGTCGACTTAACAAAGTGGACTAAGTCGACTTAAAGTCAACTTAAAGCTAAGTCAACTTAGTCCACTTCGTTAAGTCAACTTTAATATGGTTGACTTAAAGTCGGCCTTATTAAAATCAACTTAACAAAGTCGACTTAACTTTTGTAGTGTAGACATAGCCTAGGTGAGCTGGGGGGCGGGGGGTAGAGGGGGAGAAAAGAGGAGAGGGATGTGGATAAACATTACTCCCTTCCCAGTATTAGGACAGTAGAGGGCTAGATTTCATTTCCACTGGCAACCTCCATGACAGGGAACTCCCTCTCCCACCAACCAACCCAGCCTCTTTAAGGTGAAGGTGACAGGTAAACCTTCAGTTAGGGAAGCCATGGTAGCATAGTTTTAGTGGAGCCACACTGCTAAGGAGAGGTGCCTGCTGTGAAAACAGAACCACAATAGTGCTTCTAACAGGTTCTATGTGGATTCTGAGGGATCTGCAGCATGTGTGAATGGGCCCATGGAACAAGTGCTGAGAAAACTTCACTAGACAAACCTTATTGAGATTTGCTCCTCTTTAGTCTCCTCCCATGGAAAAAAACATCTTTTAAACTGGGCTGGAAAAAGATCTGAAGAGAGGGGGAAATGTTTATTTGAAGAATCACACTGTAACAACTTGTATAGGGTAGCTTGATTTTTAATTCTTGTTGGCCAATTTATACTTTGGACTCAGTGTTTAGTATTGAATAGTCAGTATCGTGGTTTGGTTTTGGCAAGTCTAAAGGAAAACAGAAGCAATTTTCCTTTTGCCTCTTATACCCCATTCGAGGTGAAAGCCTCTTCCCCCTACAGAATTCCCCCACCAAAATATACCACCCACATAGCTTAAGGAACACTTCTTTATAGCTATTGGTAAGCCTCTCCATCTCCCTAAAGTATCCCCTTCCCTCCAGGAGAAGCCAATAATCTATGCAAAAATCCACCTGGGATTTAACATACTGAATTCAGAAACTTCATCATAGTGTCCATAATTTAATTTTCATCTGATCCTGAGGTCGCCCAATGTGTCTGGCAGGGCAGCTGGCTATGGACAATCAAAAAGAAAGATGACACAAAGCCATAAGAAATTCCTAAATTATTCTTGCACCACAGAAAACTGCACTGAAAAGCTTGTATAATTCAATCACAATATGATCATCATACAAAGAAACAATACATGTGCCTCAGATATTCTTATCCTCCTCTATATTGAGGAGACAGTGGCCTTTGAAATATGTATTTGAATGATGCATAAAGGAGGAATTGTTCAGGTTTTCTTGTGTGTGTGTATGTCAATAGTTTCTATGTTATGTTACTAGCCTTGAGAGCAGGATTAATGCTGTGGAGACTCTAAAATAGGATGTGAAAGTTGCATATATCAGCAGAACTCAACCATGATGAGTTCCATGAGTTTGTACAAATCAGCATGATTTGCTTCCCTCAGCTAGAGGAAGTTTGTCTATCACCTTAGGCCTTTTAGCTGAGGGCATTTCTTTTTCTCAGTTTATACAGGACCCAACTTTGATGTTTACAGATTCCCTGATAAAATGACTATCCCTGGGGTTTCCTTTGAGCAAGTTACAGTATTTTAGATTTGCCTATATTCTGTCAGCAAGGACTGTAACAGCAGCATCTAGATAATTTGATGGTTATGACAGGATTTGATAGGAAATGTGTAGGCAGCATTGAACTCTGTGTTTTAAATGCCAATTAGAGTGTTGCTTCATATCTATACAATAAGTATCCTTGTGGCTTTTCCATTAGGGCTTTAAAACTGCTACTCTATCTTCATATCTTCCACAGTTAACAGGATGTCTGGTTGAGCTGGATGATAAATACTCATTTTCTTTTTTCCTTTCTTGAACTACATCCGAGAGATTAGCAAAACTGTTTTGCATCCTTTCAGAAAAAAGTTACAAGAGGGAACACTACAGTTGCTCCTATATAGTGTAAAGGTCCCAGGATAGCATGCTCTCTCTTATGTCCACTTCTGGAGAATTAGTTCAAGGACAGTGAAGTTGTGGTAGACATTAGTTATGTTTACTTTTTTTTAACACTAGAAGTTTTCCCTCTCACAGGTCTTTATATTCAGTGCATGATTGCAAGAGCTGAGTGCCACTTTTCAGCTCTCCCTCCATGATCTCTGACAACTCCAGGCAGGAGAATCTTGTTCTGCCAAGCCAAATCATCCAAGTCTATGTTGAACATTAGCAAGAAATGCAACCAGGTATGTTAAAGAGTGTGGGAGTTGGGGGAAGACCATGAGAGAAAAATGTATGAGTTCTGTAGCCACACTGAAGTCAGCACAGAAATACAAAATCTGGGGGGATGAAAGGGCATGTGACATTGATCCTCCTAGTATTGAATCTACAGGAGCAGCAGTGCTCTATTCCTACTCATTTCCAAGCTAGTTAGTCCCCACCCCTTCCCAACAATCCTAAATACATATAAGTATCTGTAGCTCCCAAGATACTTCTACATGTTTTTCTTCTCTTCAGTGGTAGGGTCTCTTGGCCTCTGCAGGGAGCATACTCCCTCCTGTTCTTGCAAAAGATTCCTTCTGTCTCTGTGCCCATTAACTATCACTTTCTTCACTGTAGCTAGTACTGGTGCTCTCCTTTTCATAGCAGCTCAGTGAAGAGGGCTCAGGGGCTCAGATACTATGCTGGCGGGCAGTAGTATAAAATCTTAAAATAGGGCCCCACTCAGTAGTGACTGCTGAACAGGAAGATGTAGTGCAGCCTAGCAGGGCACACACAGAATTTAGCATCATGGGAATTGTCGAACTGGATCAGACCTGAGGTCCACTTTGTCCAGTGTCCTGTTTCTGTCAGTGGCTAGCACCAGATGCTTCAGAGTAAATGGTAAGAATCCTGTAGTAGGCAGGAGTGGAGCAATCTGATCACCACAATAGATCTTCTCCTAACCCTTTAAAGATAAAGATTGGCTTAAATCTTGAAGAATGAGGTTTAATTTCACGTCCAAAATGTTGCAAGCCTAAACTATTATAATTCTGGATTTTCTCATTATCCACATAAATTTCCATTCCTTTTAGAATCTATGTTCATGGCCTCAGTGACATTCAGCTGCAATGAACTTTGTAGGTTCATGCTTTGATTTTATACTATATTCTCCGACCAGCAGTCACAATGATAAAGTCAATCTAGGTTCATCTATTTCCTTTTTAAAAAATGGCTGTTAGCATTACCAGGAAAACAATGCAGTCACGTAACTTCATGTTATAGGGGAAAGGAACCCTACTGTCTCTCAAAATATGAGCAATATAACATCAAGATGATCTTACTCCCCATTTTTCAAGTCCTTCTCTTCATACAATCTTAGTCTTTTTTTCCATGGTATTTATTGAGCCATGCTACTGGCTTCTGTATTTGTAAGATCATTTATTTTTAAATGATTGCATCAGGCACCTTTAGCAATTAATATTTAATATTACTATTTCATCACATAGACAACATGTTCCATTCATTTCCAATAAACTGTATTTTTTGATAACACATTAATTTGATTAGATTTTTTTTAAACATTGAAAATAAGAATTAAGCAAATTCCTTAGTTTAAAGAAATCACTTTCTCTATTTTAATTATACAGATCAACCCTTCAGGCAAAGAAGCATTCATTGCTCATATGCAAAAGGCATTCTGTAGCCTCGTCTGACCTGGAAACCAAAAGCCGTGTGCCTTGCTTCCAGATTTCACTTTCTCCAGTCCGTCATTTTCTCCAGACTCTTATTATCTCTGATATAAAATGCTGTGCACTGATAGATATTGGCAGGTCCTGATTAAAATTCATTTCACATAGTTTGCTGTTACTTCAAAGGAACAAAGGTCTCCCCCACACCCCCCAGTCTTAAGAACTGAAAATCTAAGTTATCTTTGAGGTTTTAAGCATGAAAACTGGGGCTTTGTCTGATAAGCAGCACGTGATGTTTCCTCTTTTCTCAGCTCAACAACTGGCCACTACTGAGAATCTACAAAAACAGAATTTTAGTTTTGTCATCTGTGGGTGCTGCTGACAGCTAACAAACTGCTATTTGACAAGCAATACTTACCCTGTCCAATTCCTGAAACTGAGGGAAAAGAAAGGTACCATAGCCTCAAACAGAGAGAGTTTATTTGCAGACTAGCTCACTTGCTTTCATCTCAAGGGAGCCGGCCTCATTTTAATGCAGTTTCCTTCTTTGCCATTCATTGTCTGGTACTTAAACACTATGCCTTCCACCCTTGATCATCAGCTCCATGTGTACTTCCAATATGTCCCCTGCCCGCCTCATAGCAATTCCAAGTTCATTCTGCATTGCAGGAATCTGGCACTTAAATAAAAGTGGAAATTTGGTGAAACGTTTGACAATTGCAACTTGAGTTGAAATTGTTAAAACAATCCAAGTTATCTTTTTCATACATCATGATATTTCTTTCATGCATTCTCCCTTGGATTTCAAAGCAATGAAATGAAGGCCAAATATTTAAACATATGTTTCTATATGTAGGCATCTAAATCCATAAGTAAATGATTAAAGCATCAAGTTTTTCCACGGAGATTAATGGCAGCCACAGGTAGCTTAGTACCACTGAAAAAAATCAGACCACTTATTCTATATGTCAAAGTGAGGACTTAGCTAACTGGCCATAGGCATTCTTTTGAAATTTTTGTAGTGAGTAACTTATAGAATCATAGGGCTGGAAGGGACCTCATGAGGTCATCTAGTCCAACCCTCTGCTAAAAGCAGGACATTCCCACTAAATCATCCCAGCCAGGGTTTTGTCTAACCGAACCTTAAATATCTCCAAAGACAGAGATACCAGCATCTCCCTAGGTAACCCTTTCCAGTGCTTCACCTCACCACCCTAGTGAGAAAGTTTTTCCTAATATCCAACCCCAACCTCCCTATCTGTAATTTGAAACTATTGCTCCTTGTTCTGTCCTCTGTTACCACTGAGAACAGCCTAGCTCCCTCCTTTTTGGAGCAACCCTTCAAGTAGTTGAAGGTTGCTATCAAATCCCCCCTCAGTCTTCTCTTCTGCAGACTAAATAAGCCTACTTCCTTCAGTTTCTCCTCATAATTCATGTACCCTAGCCCCCTAATCATTTTTGTTGCCCTCCGCTGGACTCTTTCTAATTTGTCCACTTGCCTTAGATCACTCAATAGTCCAGTGGCAGACTTGGAAATAGAAGCTGGCACTACTTTACTCCCCTCAAAAAGGACCACCTTCATTTTTCAGGGCCCTAAGCAAAGCAAGATATGTTGGGGTGCCCATCTAACTCCCTTCATTCCTTCTAATTAGCCCTCTGCCAAACTCCTTGAACTCTAATGATTGTCAGCATTCCACGTATTAATGGCAGCCAACCAGAGAAAATCCCTTTTTAAAAATAAGTGTGCTGTTGTTTCCATGACCCCAAATCTTCATATTTTGGCAAAAGAAGTTTTCACATAGCTTCAATCATCATTCCTTTCATCAATACATCTGAAGAGATTACCAACCTGATATAAAACACAAAAAACTAATAAGGAGGGGGGGGAAAAAAGAGATGATAATTAGATATAGCAAGAGAGAAAAAAAAAGAAAACTTTTAGAGTGACTCTTTTATTCATGTTGATATATTTATGATGTTCTATTTGCTTGCGCTTTGAGATCCACAAAAGAGAGGCAATTCACTCTCTAAACCAAGCATCATACAACTGATATAATGTCCTTCTAAGTTGCTATATTTCCCTGGCAGACAGATGATGATAAAAGCATCCTATCAAACAACAGTACATTTATTTTTAAAAAAGAGATTTTCTCATCTTGTTTGCCAATAACACAGGGAACACTGACAGCCAGTTGCAGAGTTCAAGGAATGTGGGGAGGGCTAGTCAAAAGGAGCTTGAGAGATTAGCTGGGCGCTGGAATCAAAATGGCAGACAATTAGGGACATAATTTTTTAAAAGTAACAGAAACAGAAATTTGTCACTGAGAGATATGAACCATTCCCAATTCCCTGCCTCAGCTTGACAGCACATACATAGACGACTTCTAGTTTGACAGCACTTTTACTGAAGAGCAAGCTAATGCAAACAATAGCCCAAGTTGCAATTGCTTGTCTGTCCCAATACCACTGCCTGCAGTGAATATTCTATCTTTGCTTTCACATATATTGTGCAAAATGTATCAAGCAGAAAGTGCAATCGCTACTTAGTCACAGAATTGCAGTGAGGGTGAACAGACCTCTCTATTGATGTTCATAATAAAAACGAATAATAAAAAAGTGTGCTACATACCCATCCTATATCTACTGAGTCTATCGCTGAATCAGTCTCTCTCTCTGTTTGTGTAACCTGGCAACAGCTTCAGAAATCATGGGAGAAGTGGGTATATGCAACCACCCAGAATTACAGCAGAGAATGGAGAAATGCTATTGAATGCTATTATGATGCAATGGGACTAGAATAGCACTTTACCCATTTATGAAAAGAATTTGAAAACTCAGGTATCACACACTTTTACTCAGACTACCGGTGTACACGTTAAGGAACTGCCACAATGATCCACCGGGGGCCTCCTTAGTAGTAGCCTGTTCTGTTAATATAGTCCGGAGCTTGTTTAACAGCACAGGAGTCGGGAGCGTTCAGAATGGACACATGAGTTCCATCAACAACTCTTGCACAGTTCAGGAATCATAATCATTTAAATCACTCAATGATCTGAGGAAAAATGGCCCCCTGATCACATGTCCCTGCAAGATATGATGTAAAGCCAATCAGTACCCACCATAGACCTCTGTGGCCCAGACTAGTACACAATTGAACAATCACACTTTGAGCCTTCCATCACCATTCATTCTCTTTTCCACCATGACTGGAGGTCTCATCCTTGTGGTCTGGTACTGCTTCAGAAAGCACTAACAAGAACAGTGGGACAAAAGAACAGAGGGAAGTGCAACTATGATAATAAACCTGCATACAGCTCTTCCCAGGTAGTGTGGAAATAATGCATCTTGAATGCGACTGGTTCCATTCCTAACAGTGCCATTCTCTAGCAGCCCCAGAATGAAAAGAGAACCACAGCCTGAAGTATTCCTCTTTCCGTATGAGAGTATGGCAGGAAGCAGCACAGAAGCAGCCGTGAATCCCTAGCCCCACTACTGCAGTTGTTAATCGAAAGCAGGGTTAACTATGTAACGTTTCACAAACCAGTCCAGATTTTTTTCAGTCGTATTTTTTATTCAACAAGTAGCTTGGATGAATGATTTCAGCCTGTAGATCATTCACAAACTGTCCCTTTCAACTACTTAGCGATCATTGTTTGTGATAGGTTAGCCATTTGGATGACAAACATTAACTGTTACTTTGCTGCCTTTTCCTTTTCCATCAGCCATGCCCTCTTTCTTTTGTCCCCATCTCTTCTAGCCCCCAGAAGAGAGCAGGGGACCTTGCCCTTTTATAGAAGAAGAGTCATCTTTCCCCCACTCTTAATTGCTGACTTCTCCAGAGCCAGGTTTCCTGGGGAAGACAATTGACTGTTGGTAAGCACTTACCTATGGAAGTAGCAAAAGTTTAACACCATTGAGTCTGACCACCAGATTACACTGTTGACTAAAATTTATTAGATTTAAATTAAGTGTCCATACTAATCATCTGCTGAGATAAGAGTCATTCACTATCATTTTATTTCCTGAATTTTATTTGCCGGAGTAACCACATTAACATGGGTCAATAGTTACACCACCTCTAATGACTAGCAAATAAAACACCATCTAACTGTCTGACTTGCTTATTACCATCTGTCACTTGAAGAACTCTTATTTGAACTCAGCTGTTGTCAGCTTCTTGAAGAGATTAAATTTTATAATTAGTTTTTTGAAATAGCATAAAAACTAAGATATGTGCAGGATTTCTGTTGTTACATGGTATGCAATAAGTTAATAAAATATCTGGCAACCCATTGCATACATTATATTTAATAACCCAGTCCAAACCATTTATGAGTACAACTTTAAACAAAAGATTGATCACTTAACTTAGATGGTTTTGCACTGAATTCTAATTATGAAATACTTGAAACTAAAGGAACAAAATAAACAGCATTTAGTTAAGCATGCTTACAGAATTATAGTATTCTAAACAAACAAACAAACAAACAAACAAAACCCCATAATTTCCAGCTAGCGGCCACTAAAAAAAGAATCAGAGCTGTTTGACACTGTGGGGGAATATTGGTTTTTTATTTTATAATTTCAAAATTTGTTGTCAACAGACAACTTATGTTACTTTTGCTTCCACTCATCACAGCTCACCATAATTCCTTATGGCATGACCAAGTAAAATATATCCCTTTGTGCTTCTACTATTTATTGGTTTTTTTGTCTCCAAAAGTAATTTGTGGCTATGTTTTTAATTTTGGTATGGGTGTATTTCCAGAAGCTTATTAAAAAAGCAGTACATTCAGCAGAACAGACATTGAGATATCTTGGGAAACAGAAGAAACCTAAAATGAGACAAAGGTTATCCTTTGTATTTTCTCCTACTTCTTTAGGCAGTGGCATACTATTTTGGGGGAGCAGTGGCGAGCAGAGGGGTACCAGGATGGCCCGTCACAATGTGCAAGAGGAGGGACGCAGAAGCTCTGAGACGTATAGAGCCTCCTGTGCCACTCCCATGTTGTGAAGGGCCAGCCCAGCACCATCCCCAAGTCGGGGAAGGAGAGGAGGCCATCCGCTCTATCCACAAGGCTTGTTACCCCATCATAGAATGCTATTAGGCTGGTTCTTGATAAATCCATGCTGATTATCTCTTAACACCTTGTTCTCTTCTAGATATTTGCTAATTGATTCCTTAATTATTTGCTCCATTATCCTTATTTCCCTCTTTATAGATGGGCACTATATTTGCTCTTTTTCAGTCCTCTGGGACCTGTCCAGTCTTCCATAATTTTTTCAAAGATAATAACCAATGGCTCAGATATCTCCTGAGTCAGCTCCTTGAGTATTCTAGGGTGCATATCATCATGCCCTGTGACTAGAAGACATCTAACTTGTCTAAGTAATTTTTAACTTATTTTTTTCCCTATTTTAGTTTCTGATCCTATCCCATTTTTACTACCCTCCACTATGTTAGGCCTCCAATTGCCACCAACCTTCTCGGTGAAGACCAAAACAAAGAAATCATTTAGTTACTTTGCCATTTCTACATTTTCTGTTATTGTTTTTCCTTCTTTATTGAATAACAATCCTATGCTGTCCTTGGTCTTCCTCTAGTTTCTAATGTGTTTTAAAAATGTTTTTTGTTATCCTTTATACCTTCAGCTAGTTTGATCTCAGTTTATGCCTTGGCCTTTCTTAATTTTCCTTTACATAATTGGTTTAAGTCTCTATTTTTGGACTCCATTGTTGCAGGCTTTGGCCTACCAACTAATTGTTCCTTCAGACTTATTGTTTTTCTGGGCAGAGTTGAGCAGGCTCAGCCCCCAAAATCATCTATAATGGAAACAAACAAACAAACACATTCCAAAAGGGTAGCTGTGTTAGTCTAGTTCAGCAAAACAAAGAAGGAATTCTGTGGCACTTTTAAAGACTAACAAATTTATTTATCGCATGAGCTTTCATGGGAGAAAATCCCATTTTGTAAGATGCTTTGAAGATGGAGAGCTTACAGAATGGGAGGAAAATAAATGCAGGGAAGTGTAAGTCATAGGATCCTTGTTATGATTCCATTCCATTAAGAATAAAAGTCTTTAAAATGGTGAGGAATAGAAGAGTAATTAACATCTTCAGCTTGGTATCACAAGCTAATGAAAAGCTCAGTCCTTTAGGAGATTTCATTCTTCATCATTTTCAAATGTTCTCTCCACTAAAGAACTCATCTTGACTTTCAGAGTCTAGTTTGGATTTTGTAGCATGGAAGCTAGCAGAAACATCTTTTCACTTACCCACTGGGTATATCTGATGTGGAAATCATTGGAATACAATAACAAGGGAACACCACAATGCCATTTTTTCAGTCACTTTTCACATTAAATTCTGAATCACACCATAAAGTACATCTTTTCACCCTGACAATGTCACTCATCAGTTTTTATACCTTGAATGAAGAAATGGATTAGCATTCATTTTACACTGGATGGAATAAAGACCACTCGGACTTTTATTCCAAACTTTTCAATAATAAAATTTTGGACCACAAAATATATTTTTTTCCCAAGATAATCACCTAAATTTAGCTCTCTATTTTAATAGAAAAAAAATCATGGAATACACAACAGTTTGTTGATTGAAACCCCATTACTATCTATGCTGGGGTATAATTAAATTAATATTTAGGAAACTATTTTTACAATGTTCACAAAAGATTTCACCGATAATTGACTCGGGGGAGAAAGCCGTCGTATCCCCAGCACTGACAAATAAGAGCAACGACTTCACCAACAGCACAAGACACATCATCAGTGACTTGATCTTTGACCTCTGATACTTTCAAGAGTTGTCCCTAGGGAAATCTTCTACTGGAATGTTAATCTGTTGCTTCTCTGACCTCCTACACATGTACCACATCATTATTACAATCCACATGCTTGACTTTTCATGCTGTCATTTTGACAATGGAACCAGTGGATAATTCATCTGTAGACTAGATAGCTGAAACAAAGGGTGTATCTGTAAATTAAATCAGAATTGAAAGTGATATTTTCAAAATTACAATAACATTTCTTTTCTGCAACATGCAGAGATTTCTAATTATAGGCCATGTTAGGTAACAAGTGGGTAGAGAATATGTAACTATGGATCTGTCATGAATTATGATCAGGGTTCCTGTACATCTTTCAAACATTTTCAGTTTATCCTTGAAATACAAATTTGCCTCTGAACAGTCTAGGCAGATTTATCACCTCAGTTTTCCTAGTCTTCATCATAGCTCTTTCATGTGCCAGATGTTTGTTTCATCTTAAGAATGATCACAAAGCTTATCAGGACTGCCTGTGCTTCAATAATGCTAAAACAGAGAGAAGGAAATTCTAACTCTCCAGCACCAAGGCTGTTAAATTGGTCATTGTTATCGCGGGTCAGAGGCTGTGACTACACTTGAGGGCCCTTGCAACTTGCACCTTGTGATTGCAATAGTGCAGTACATCCATTTAGCCATATTGATTCTGATGTACACCATGCATTCGGTCAACACCAAGTACTCTCACTAACCTAGACTCTCTTAGACTCCTTAGGGTGAGTTCAGTGGTAAGCAATCACTATAAGGGAGTGTATATACATTACATCATGGTACACAGGTGTGAATACAGCTAAGCGAATCTAAGCAAATGAAACATAAGACAGAGTGGACTGGAAGATGTAAATTATGCTGAGTTGGACTCCTAAAATCACAGACTGCTCTGCATTTGGCCCAGGTAAATAGAGTGATTTGCATAGTGTCATAAAGGAAACTTGAGATAAAGCCAACCATAAGACCCAGATCTCTTGATTCCCACCACTGTGCCTTAGTCACAATAAGGTCATCCATCTCTCAAGAAGTAGGTGTCAATTCACATCACAGTTGGCAGTATCAGCAAAGGCCAAGACAGAATGTCAGAGACTTGGAGTTGCCTTCTCATTTCTAGTGACAGCCTTCCAGAACAGAATATAGCAAGAAATTGTGAGGAGACCTGCTCTTCCACTGCCTATGCTACATTTGTCTGTAGACAGAGAATTTCATCTTCCAGGATATCAATCCAGAACCTTTCACTAGCATCCCATTTACTTAAAATGACTTCAATAAGTCTGGTGAGATACTTAAGCCTCAATCTACAAAGATCCACTCGGTATCACAGCACCTAACTTTTAAGTGCCTAGATACTTACTGCAATCCACATATCCTGAGTTAGGCAGCACCCAGACTCCATATACCATTCAATGTATGGGGGGAGAGAAGATAGGAATGGGATCACCAAAACTCTCATGCTGGGCAGAGAGCTATCTAAGATAGCCAGCATCAGATATTAAGGATAGGATGCATCCTAAGCCTTATCTCTCTTGGGAAGTTAGCTATCCAGGTCCAGACTGGAGGCAGACATCTATCTCCACTTGGGATCCACAGGTAGGAAACATCTTCTGGGCTGAAGCATTTAAGCTTTTTTGCAAGAATGGCGATGGTGCATGCCAAACTACACCCAAGATGGCCGAGGGGTGGGGAATGGGGAAATGCGAAAGGAGGAGTATTTCCTTATAATTTTGTTAAGGCACTCACTTGGGGATGCAAGAACCCAGTTCAATTTCCTCCTCTGCCTGATGTGAAAAAGGGATTTGCATTTGGGTTTCCCACCTCTGAGGTGAGTGCCATAACCAGAGGATTATGGGATATTCTGATATGAGTCTCTCTCAGTCCTTCCTGTGGAAGCTGTTTCACAGTATATTAACTAATTAAATAGGCATTGGACCAGAAAGAGAATGATTTTGTAAGGCAGTGATGAAAGTACTCACCTGAGAAATCCAGGTTCAAATCTTTTTTTCCATAGCAGGCAGAGAGGGGTCTTTCACATTCCCACTGAGTACTCAAACCACTAGGCTAATGGCAGAACATATCCTCGCCATCTCCAGCTGTTAAGTATGGTGGAAGGTATGTGGGCAAAGGCCTACCAGATTGGGCCTGGCAGGTATAATAGACAGAGTAATGATGCATCATTTCTGGTTTGAGGATCCATGTGACATTGAAAACATAAAATGAACCATTGTGTACATGCCCAGCAGCCAAAATGTAAGCACCGAGGAGACTTCTACAACAAAAATTCAGGGTGCCAAGGGATTTCAAGTGCCCCTAATCTTAGGAGGCAGCTGAGCAGGGATTTTGAGGATCTTAGACACCTAAATATTTCACTTAGGCACCTGACTCTCACTTTAGGCACCTAAGTTCCTTTGTGAATCTGGGTCTTAGCTTTTATTTAAGATTTGGTGTAGGTGGTAGACTTACTTTTTAGCTATTTTTCATGAGTACTTGCTGCTCAAGTACTGTTTTTGATAAACAAGTATTTATACATAATAAAATGATCAAGTGAAGCAGTTCACTATAATAAATCACTCCAGCTCTGAGTTCAAACTGTATGCTACAGTTTATGGAAAGCTTTTCAAGTGTTTTTGTTTATTTTTAAGGTTAAGGAAAAGTGGTCTCCAGCACTGGCTCAATGCCTATTTAGACATCTGTTTGTAGCTTGACAACATCCATTTATATATACTTTTTATATTTATACCAGTAATGCACCGCTCCCCCACCAGGTTCTAGCCCTTCCCCTGGCCAGAGTGCAGCAAGACCTGATCAGCTTTTGCTGCACTTCTGGCTTCAGCTGGGCCCTCTAGCCCCACAGGGAATGGGTGGAGCCCAGAGGGGGAGCACCGCAGTGCTGATCAATTGAGCTCCAGAGCTCAGCTGATCAATGCTGCACCGCTTCCCCTCTGGGTTCCACCCCTTCCCTGGAGCTTAGTGTTCTTGTTTTATGGTGTGTAGTTGCTGGTGAGTATTTGCTTAAAGTTAGGGGCTGTGTGTAAGCAAGGAATGGCCTACCTCCCAAGGCTTGAGAGAGTGAAGGATCATCTTGTAGGATAAGCTGTAGATCCTTGATGATGTGTTAGAGAGGTTTGACTTGGGAGTTGTAGATGATTACCAGTAGCATTCTGTTTTCCTTGTTGGGCTTATCATGTAGTAGTAGACTTCTGGGTATCTGCCTGATTCTGTCAATCTGGTTTTTTTTTACTTCTCTGGGTGGGTACTGTAGTTTTAAGAATGATTGGTAGAGATCCTGAAGATGTTTGTCTCTGTCTGAGGGATCGAATTAAATGCAGTTATATCTTAGGGTTTGGCTGTAAACATGTATCCTGTGATTTGTCCCAAATGAGAACTGGAGGGATGTAGGTAAGTATAACAGTCAGTAGGTTGCTGGTATAGGGTGGTTTTTATGAGCCATCACTTATTTGTACTGTAGTGTCCAGAAAGTGGATCTCCTGCGTCGAATGGTTTAGGCTGAGGTTGATGGTGGGGAGGAAACTGTTGAAATCTTGGTGGAATTTCTCAAGGACCTCCTTTCCATGGGTCTAGATGATGAAGACGTCATAAGTAGAGGAATAGTACTTGTGGATGAGAGTGGAGGAAGCATTGTTCTAAATCAGCCATAAAAATGTTGACATATGGTGGAGCCATACAGGTACAGTAGCAGTGCTGCTGACTTGAAGGTGTAGTCATTACAGAAAGTGATTTCACTTAAATCACCCTTCTCAACTCTTGCTTTCAGCTCCTGCCTCCCTATTTCACAATTTGAATCCAAACAACTTATTTATTTTAAAAGGATAGTCTAGTAGTCTATCCCTCCAATCTGTTTCAATTAACATTGTGACCCATCCTTCTCTATATCCATATATTTACAGCTAACATGATACATTTTCCATTTCATTCACCTGACCAAGTGGGATTATGCTCATGAAAGCTCACATGATAAATAAACTTGTTAGTCTTTAAAAGAGCGACAGAACTCCTTGTTTATAAAGCTCTTTGTTTGAGATAATATGGAATGTAAGGATGCTTGACTAAATTCACTCTTCTGTGAATCTGAATCAAATCCCATCCACCATGTATTACATTTTGCTTTACCGACCATATTAGAAATCCAAGCTGTGGCTGGAAGTGTATACTAGATAAACGGCAAACTGGAAATAAAATAAAGGGGGAAATGAGTAGGTAAATAATAAAACTTATTTAACTCATCAGAAGGTTTAAATGTTACTGTTAGGCTTCTAAGCTTCCAAGGGGATACAGGAGGCTGATGAATTAGGAATGAAGTTAAACTAATTGTCCCCTTCTGTCTTTACTGAAGAAAATAATGAGGAAATTCCTAAGCCAAAAGGATAGGGAAATCAAAGTTTGGCTTTGAAAGAGATTTAAATCTCTAAGTAGGAAGTTACAGAGCAACTTGAGAAACTTTAGTAAATCCCCACGACCAGAAAGCATGCATTTGAAAGTTCTGAAGGGAATGGTGCTAAATAGTGGAAACACTGACAAGGATATGTTTTGTGCCATATCCTTAGAAACAACTGTTCCTGGAGACTGAAAAGTCTCTAATGTAGAGCTTATTTTTTAAACATGAGCCACAGGAGGTCCTGGAAACTATAGATCCATCATACTTGTCTCTGTTCCGAGGAAACTGGTTGAGAACCTAATTAAGGATAAGATAGTACAAGACTAGAATAAGGATAACATGATAAGGTCAAACCAGCACAGTATCTGAAAGTGAAAACCATGTGTCTCAAACCTGCTAAAATTCTTCAATAAGGTTTAAAAAAATAGATATAAGTAATCCAGTAGACATGATTTACTTCAGTTTTCAAAAAGCATTTTATTAAGGGCACTCTAAAAAGGCTAATAAAGAAAATAAATAACCATTGGCTGAAAAGTCAAATCATTTTGTGAATTTAAAACTGATTAAGCAAAAAGAAACAGATTTAATGAATAACTGCTTCTGCAGGTAACAATGTTGCCAAACCCAAGCATTCAAAATTCATGATAGTCTTAAAAATTATAAGATTAAAAATACCCTAAAAATAGTGAATGCTTTTATTTGTCTCCTCACATTGAAGACTTTACTCCTCATTTTTTTCAGGTTTTTCTCCACAACCATGGTGACTAGAAACTTTATTTTTTATTTTTAAAGTAAAGGCTGAAATTCTGACCTGAGAATCACATGAGTCCAGAAGCCGAGACTTCAGGAAAATACATCAAATGTTTCAAGATTGCTGGTAAAGTTGTGAGAGTTGGGAACACTGAAAAAGAGAAAATATGTACATTGAAATTTATAGCAGAGTTTGAAAGGTTTCAGAAACCAGAATCGAGAGTGACATGACATATGGCACAACTGAGCAGGCATTTCAAGAGTTATAAATAATTGGTTTGGAAGAATGAAAAATTAGAGGAGCCTTTAAAAGAATTGCATATGGAAGCCCTATTTTCCCAGAACAAATGTGAGCTTCCCTACTGATGACCCATTCCTAGAGATGAGAAGTCCACATTTCCATTTCTCTTTAGTCCTTGGCCTCTCTGCTGAAGTTGCCTCTTATTAGTGGTGGTTGATAATGAGGGATCCTGGAGCTTTTCTTTCTTTAAACCAAACAAAAGTCTTTGGGGCAGATGTCTTTCATTTCTATCTCCTCGCTAGCAGCACAACTGAGACTGCAACCGAAAGGCAGGGTGATAACAGGGTTAGTGGAGGTCAATCGCCCATTTCCTCCTTCCATGGAAAATATAGAGCAGTGATGAAAGCTGCACATGCTCACAACCTGTCTTTCCATTCCCCTTGGAACCAAAGAAGTTTAGCCCTCAAAGTTGCCTCAGTTCAGAGCTCCACCCCACCTTAAGGGCAGCACCAGAAGACCTAAGCAGAAGAAAGCAAAGAAAAGGAAAGTGAGGAGCTGGCCAGCCAGAAATTACTAGAGCCTAGTCTACATTGCTGCACTGGGTTGATGGGAGATACACAATCTATGTACTGTAGAATGCATATTTCCCGTCAACTTAGTTGCGTTCCCTTACCGCGGCATCTTCACTAAGCTGCACTGACAGGAAATGCTCTCCATTTGACATAGTGTTACTCTTTTCTCAGGGGTGGAGTTACTGCGTTGAACAGAGAGCACTTCTGGGATCAATTGAGCAGGTCTTCAGAGGCTGCTCAATCGAGTCTATCTGTGGAGACCTATACAGCAGTTTCAATGTAGACAAATCCCAAGAGATAGAAAGTAAGGGTCTGTAATGAACAGTGACAGGAGAAGCAGGGGGTTACATCATCTGAAGAGGGATTCTGCCTGTTTACTTTTTGAGAGGTACAGGGAAGTAGTGGTGGGAGTTACAGCCGAAAAGTTTTAGTGAGGATGGAGGTGGGAGTGGATAGAATTTATTTGCTGGGTAAGGGTGAGTATCCCAAATTATTTAGTTGGTTGAAAATTTGAAAATAAGCTATAGCGCTCTAAGACAAGACAGCAATTAAAAAGCACCCAAAATACATTATTTTTAAAATCATAAGATTTTTTTAAGCCAATCTTATAATTTTTAGGAATCTGATTTGTGACTTTTGAATGTTTGGGCTTAGAAATACTTTATACATTAGGAAATGAACTAAGACTACAGACTCATTGTACATATAACTTAGAACAGGTATTGTAACATGGCTGGCACCATGGCCAATCGTTCATGACACAGCAGCCCCCTCTGCCAAAAGAAGCATCTGCTGCCTACAGATTCAATGGTGGCACTGAAAAAAACAGCTAGTTCCTCACTGCCATAAAAATCCTCAGCTGGTGGGGATTTCGGTTGCACATCGAGAGTGGACCACCCTTCTCTCTGCTGCTGAAAAAAAATCTGCCACTAATGGCGCTTTCAGCAAAACTGAGCAAATGAAGAGTCCCCACATCTCAACAGAATTTTCAGCAGCTCCAATAAGCCTTTCCCCATGCCGCAGTAACTCACCTTACCCACAAGAAGAGACTCCATGCCATCGGAAGAAGAACCCATCAGGAAAATGGAGGTTCTTTCGGCATCAGGGATGCTTCTTTTGGCTGTGAGCAATGTTCCCTCTAAGGTTTGGCGGCTTGTGTGCAAAATTTTCAACCTGTGTGCAAAATTTTCTCTGAATAAAATTTTTGTGCAAACTCACACGACAGAAATGATTGAAAAATACAGAACAATGACAAATTAATAAAAGTTATTTTAAATTGTTTTTATTAATCATTCAAATATATTTTATGTTTAAATGACATTATGTCTCATCAATTTTTCAGTACTGTTCGTCTGCCTTTGTCGGTTTTCCAAAATGAATAAACAGTGTCCAGGTTAACAGTCTGCCCTGAAGCTAAATAAAGCTTAATCCTCATCAGATTGTCCAGATGGCTGACTTCTAAACAATTTCTAGTCTTTGTCTTTATTTGATTCATTAGACTGAATCCTCTCTCACAATCAGCACTGGATCAGAAATGAAGCCCAGAATCAGTTATGGCTATTTAATATATACTGTACAGTGTCTAATCCAAGATATTCTGAGATCATACACAAGGGGGATTATAGGAGGACTTCCAGAAAGGAGAGTGCATGGCATTAGAGGAAAAAGTGCAAGATGGAATTGCTGCCCTAAATGGTTTTCACAGCCTCAAGTGCCTGACCAAATCTTGTAGGTTCACATATTAATGTGTGAGAATGTTGATAAACAGCAAACATGTGCATAATACAAGATAGGTCATATAGTAGCTTCTTAGGGAATGTCTCAAAAAGGGTTTGTGTTTAAAAAAATTATTCTCAAAGCTCATTTAAACTTAGAAAAGTTTTCGAAAACAAGTACATTACACCTTCTCAGGTTGCAGGCATAAATGATTTTTTTAAATTGCATCCTAGAAAAAAAGTTTGAAAACCAATGGTTTGAATGAACATTGACTTTAGTGGAGCTGTGGACCTACCCC
>ML685772.1:13987937-14109468 GCA_007922175.1 Pelusios castaneus | reverse complement strand
GAGCGCGGTGGCCGACAGCAGCATGCCCTGATCTGGCCAGTCTGCTGTGTGGTGGCCACAGCACTCCGTGCGGCCCCCGATCGGGCTGGGCTGCCGGCGAGCGTGCTGAGCTTTCTGCAGCGTGGCCGGATCGGGGGCGGCTGAGTGCACTGGCCAGCACGCAGCAGACTGGCCAGATCAGGGCATGCTGCTGTCGGCCACCGCGCTCCCCCCGCCCCAGCCCCCAAACCGGTCAGTCTGCCGCGGGCTGGGCTGGGCTGCCGGCGAGCGTGCTGAGCTTTCTGCAGCGCGGCTGGATTGGGGGCGGCTGAGTGCACTGGCCAGCACGCAGCAGACTGGCCGGATCGGGGCCGGGGGAGCGCGGTGGCCAGCACTAGCAGCATGCCAAGTGAAGGCTGAGGGTGCTGGAGGGAGGCGATGAGGGGATCCCCTTGAGCCAGGTACCACTTACCTCCCTGTCCTCCGCACCTCGACGCTGCAGGGGAGCACGGCGGTCAGGCAGCTAGAGGAGGGCGGCTGCTGTGCTGGCTCCTGTCTGGCGGAGGGAGAGGTCAATCAGTGGCAGTGCATCTGGCCAGTGGGGACAGGGTCTGGAGCCTGGGAGTGCGCGGGCCAGGAAAATACATGTGCGGGGGGTGCGACGGCCGCTGCGCGGCCGCGCTCCCGCGCACCTTAGAGGGAACACTGGCTGTGAGGCAGTGCTGTGCCACGACATACTTTTATGTTGTAATACAGCAGGTGAGAACCGCTGACCTAGAAGCTATAAGGTGGTAATGGTAATAATGTTTTATTTTTATAAGTTGAGATGGACTCAAATCAGATCTTAGAATGGGACAGAAAACATGGTGGTTAAGACACTGATGAATAGGCTTAATTTAGCACTCTCATTGTTGCCAGCCCTGGAGGGAGGAGCACTAGTAGTGGTACAAAGATAGGAAATTTAAAGGAAAATACTGGTGCAGATTAGAGCTAGGAGAATTTTTTTTTTTGGACAAATAATTTATTCATTGAAAAAATGCAATTTGAGATTGGCTGAAGCTATTAGAGAATTCAGTTATTGTTTCAACCAGAAGCTTTTTAAAAAAGCATCATAATGTTTTTTACATTTTTCAAATTAAATGTTTTGACTTTGTTTCAAAACAATATTCCATTTTGAAAGTTAGCTATAGCACAAGGCTTGGGTGACTTTCAGGTTTAAACTAGCGCAAATGGTAGATTCTCTGTATCTTGAAGTCTCTAAATCATGATTTTAGGCCACCAGTAACTCAGCCAAATTTATTAATTGATCAAAGCTCTATTAGGGGAGTGGGTGTGGGTGAGGTTCCATAGTGTGTAATGTGCAGGAAGTTAAACTAGATGATCATGATGGTTCCTTCCTACCTTAAAGTCTATGAGATTTAGTTTAAAAACAAGAATGGGTAAAAAACAAAATGAAAAACCTAGAAAATAATTATTTCATGCTAGAAGTCTCATGTTGCCAGTGTCAAAATATCCTTAGAATTTCTAAATATTATGGATAACAGTTTCCTAACTCTAAACATGCCCATCCTGAGGGGATTCTATTTTAGACTTCATCTTGACAAATAAAGAAGAAGTGATCACAGAACAAAAAATTGGTGGTAGCTTAAGTACAAGTGATCATGACTTGATTTCAATTGTAATGTGAAACAGAATTAAATCCAAACCACTAGTGATTATATATATATATATATATATATATATATACTGCATAAAGCTGAAAACAATTATGAGCCAAATCATCTGGAAAGAAGAATTTAAAAAGAAAAATGTGCATGCAAATTGGGAATTGTTTAAAAACTCTTTAGCAGATGCCTGAAAAGTTACAATCCCACAATCAAGGAGCAGACACATTGGTTGAAAATTGATCTGACTTAGCAGGGAAGTGAAGGCAGCTATAACAAATGTTAAAAAAACAAATAGACAAGTGGAGGAGGAGGGAAGTCAATAGTAATGAATATAAATTAGAAACCAGGAACTGTGGAAAAATTGATAAAGGAAAACAAGGGGACATAAGGAGAAATCTATGGCTAGCAGAGTTGAGTACAATAAAAAGAAGGGATTTGTTTGTCTTTTTAAGAATCCTAATAGTAGTATTAGTTCATTACTAGATGAAAATGGTAGAATTATTATTAATAATGCAATAAAGGCAGAAGTCTTCAATAAATATTTCAGTTTTGTATATGGGATAAAAAACAGATGATATAGTCTCATCACAAAGTAATGATAACACTCTATCCATTCTACTAGTATCTCTAGAGGGTCTTAAACAGAAGACATTTTTGAATAAGTAGGTCCAAATAACTTGCATTTAGGAGTTTTAATAGAGCTGGTGGAGAGGCTTACTAAACTGTTAATGTTGATTTTCCATGAAACACCAGGGAAGTTCCATGAGACTGGAAGAAAGACAATGTTGTGCCAATATTTAACAAGAGTAAATGGGATTGCCCGGGTAATTATAGTCCTGTCAGTTTGACATTGATCCCAAGCAAGATAATGGAGTATCTTAAACAGGACTCTATTAATATTGAATTAAAGGAGGATAATATAATTAGTGCCAATAAGCATGGGTTTATGGAAAATAAATCCTGTCAAAATATCTTGATATATTTGATGAGCCTATAAGTTTGATAATGGTAATATTGTTGATGTAATATATTTACACTTCTCTAAGGCTTTTAATTTGGGTTTGTATGATATTGATTAAAAAACAGAATGATACAAAATGAACATGACACACATTAAATGGATTAAAAATGGTTAACTGATAGGTCCAATTGTAAATGATGACCCATCAAATGTGTGGGTGTGTAATGGGATCCCACAGGGTTCAATTCTTGGACCTACACTGTTAATATTTTTATCACTGATCTAGAAGAAAATAAAATCATCACTCAAAGTTTGCAAATGCACAGATTATCAGAAAGGTAAATAATGAAGAGGATAGGTCACTAATAGAGAACAATCACAGCCCCTAAGTAAGCAAACACAAGTAAACAATATGCATTTTAATGTGACTAAATGTAAATGTGTACATCTAGGAACCAAGATGTATGCCATACTTACAGGATAAGAGACTGTATTCTGAGAAGCAGCAACTGAAAAAGATTTGGTTCCATGGTGGATAATTAAGTGAATATGAGCTCCTAGAGCAATGCAGTAGTGTAGTGCTAAAGATGAATTTATACCATAGAATTGCTTCAAACAATGGAATATTCATTGATAAAAATACCATGCTCACTCATTCACTTGTAACTCCATATTGTAACCAAAACTCCATTTTGAATTGTTTTCTTCATTTTGTGTTGCCCAGCCTAAATTTTGCTGAAACTTCATTTAGATGTGTTTTTAACTTAGTTTGGATGTGTGAATGAAGGGTATGTGTGTGTGATGGGATCAGTCCCCAGCTCTAGCTTGTCCTGATGACAAACTGCTAGACCACTTTAACGGCTGAAGAACAATGCAATCAAACCCTGCAAAAGCAAGAAGAATCCAACCTAGAAAGAAAGGAGCAAAGAGCCCTATCAAGAACAAGATCAGAGTTACATCTGCCATTAACTGATGACTCATGGTCAAACAGTACACTGAGGCAGTGTGACACAGCAAGATACATGGATAAAAGATGGGTGAGACTGCATAGTTTTGGGTAATGTTCTGCACATCATCCAAGAGCATCGGTGCACAGCTGTGTGCCCAACAGAGACCTCGCTCTTCCTCATGCCCAGCTTCCCTGGCCACGTAGCTGCCATGAACTGCGAACAGCAGCCACGAACTCAAGCTACGATCACAAGCAACAATCAGGACCGGTAACTATACATGACCAACAGCAGAATATCTGGGGTGTATGAGTGAATGTGTGTGTGTACTAAATAATAGTTATTAACACAATTGTGTTTTCCTAACAATAAATGTGGCATATTGCCTTTTTCCTCCTTGAAAAGATTCTAAGTGCTCTTTTGTTTTGCACAACAGTAGCCTAATGGCTAATGTGATCCTTGGCTGCACAAATTAGGGAATCTTGAGTAGTAGTAGAAGGTTATTTTACCTCCATATTTGGCACTGGTGCAACCTTTGCACTGTGTCCATTTCTGGTGTCCACAATTCAAGAAGGATGTTGATAAATTAAAGAGTGTTCAGAGGATACAAGAAAGATTAAAGGATTAGAAAACATACCTTATTGTGATAGATTGAACTCCTGGAGTCTATTTAGCTTAATAAAGAGAAAGTGAGAAGGTCACTTGATCACAGTCTATAAGTACCTAATTGGAGAACAAATATTTGATAATAGGCTCTTAAATCTAGCAGACAAAGGTATAACAAAATCCTATGGCTGGAAGTTAAAGCTATACTAATTCAGATTGGAAATAAGGTGTATATTTTTAACAGTGAGGGTAATTAACAATTGAAACAATTTACTAAAAGTCATGGTGGAGTCTCTATCACTGGCTTTTTCCCCCTCTCTTTTTAAAATATGCTCTAATTCAAAAGGAATTTGTTTTGGGGCAGTTCTATGACTTGTATTATTCAGAGTGTCACACTAGATGATCAAAAGGATCCCTTTTGGCTTTGGAACCTATGAAATGTTTGATCCAAAATTATTTTTGGCAAGAACAAACAAAATATTTCTGTGTTGGGTCCACCAGAAATGAAAGCTTTTGGGTAGCTGTACCCAAAACTCAATTTGCTCTGCCCTAGTGTAGACACAGCTCAAATTGTCCAATTTTTTGAGTTACAGATCACCTAAAAAGGACATTCAGAATTACAGAATCTACAATTAAAGGGATAACCCTCTCTTCTGCTATCCTCCACTACCATGTCTCTATAATACAAGAGGAAAAGTCACCTAATGAAGTGAGTGATTGATAAATTTAAAACAATTCAAGGAAATGTAACTTTCTATACTATAATTAAACCTATATGCATGAGGGCATACTCATTTTTTAAAGCTCTGTATAATTTCATGACCATTTGTTCTGTGTAGTAAAATAGAATAATCAAACTGGATGACTTAGCATCTGTACTGATCATGTACTCCCATCAAAAAGCATTTTACACTCCTTGTACAACATTACACAATTATATAGTGCATTGTAAGCAATTCTTCTGATTGGAAACATAAGGTGTCAGTCACAACCAAAGGCAGAATATCAGACTGAAGTATTGCAGACCCCATATTTTTGGGATTTAGGATAAGTGTACTTTAAAATTAAATTGTTCTTTAAAAACACTCTACACATTGCAGAGATGGAAAAAGCTCCACCACACAGATACACACTGCCTGGGAAGCAGAGGAAAGACAACCCATGACTCCTTAAAGCATTGCACCCCTTCTTCCTCATAGGCACTCAGTTTCCCAGAGGCACTATTCTGCTCCAGGAAGAAAACCTTGTGATTAGAATAGGGTGATTAGAATAAGGCTAGGTTTGGAGGCCTATATGTGACTATAATGCTGGTCATCCTTTTGGGGATAGGAAGGAACTTCTCCCTAATTGTCAGACTGGCCTAAGTGAGATGGGGTTTGTTTACCAGGGACCCAGTGGGTAGTTGTAAAATTCATTTTTACCACAATTTGGCAAGTGCCCATGGAAGAAATCAATCAATAGAAATGCCAGAATAAACCAGAATTGGAAATGAATTAGGAGAAGGATTATTGTAAAGTAAGTGGAGAATGGGATTGGGTCTTCTAACATCTGTACAGTGAGTAAACAACCCCGTTTCTGCACCCCCTTCACCCTTATACACAAGGAAGGTGGTGGAATCCCAGCAACAGTGAAGAAACTAGGAATATGGGGTGGGGACCTGACAGTACCCCTATCTCAAATGAAATGGGTTACAAAGGATGGATGACTTACTCTGGACTAATTATTGCTAGATAGGTCCCCGAGATGTCACTTAATAAAGTTGCAGCCTCATTAAACCACATTTGTGGTATCTTGTCTCTCTTCCTCATCTATTTGGGACAGTGACAACAACTCTTATTTCTGTTCAGACTTGCACCATATTTCCATTTAATTACTAGGATGTTTACCAACTATGATATACACCAGACTTTAAACAAGCCAAGGAAGAATGAAAAAAATAGCCAGCCTCTTTAGAAAACTCAACATCTCAAGCTAACTATGCCAATTTCCAGACAAACTGTTCCCTGGTCTATCTCACATCATTTCAGAACTCTGGTTGCTGTAATAGTATTATTAAGCTTGCTATATTCACTTTGTGCTAAAATAAAATATTAAAAAATTATATTTCATATATATTTACAGGCAGGGGCAGGGCATTTTTTCTTTAATATATTTTGCTCATCTAGGTTGTGAAAAGTTTATCTCCTTTTCCGAGTGAGCACTTTTTAGAATTGGAAACCTAAAATGAAACTCGAGGTACTAATGATTATAGAGACAAATATGCTGGAATCAAAGTACATATAAAGTGCATTGCAAAGTAAAGCTTCTGGTTTGACAATGACAGTTCAAATGAAATACCAAAATTAATTCTGTGTTATCAGTTTTAAAGTGTAATTAACATACCTGTCAAAAATAAGCAAGGAAAATAAAGGAAAAACAAAACCAGAAGCAGTGTAAAAATAAAGAATATTAAAAAACACAGCAGTGACATTTCTGAAAAATTCAGTGGAAAAAGGGAAACTTCCATCTTTTTGTATGGGTGCCGGACAGTTAACATGTTGTATAATATTTGTTTCTTTTTATTATAAATACTATACAATTTTTTTCCAAATACAACAAATATACCAGATACACCATAATTCACAAAATAAATAAAGAGGATTAGGATAAAGTTGGGGTGGAGAGGGGAAGCGATGTATCTATCTTCAGACATTAGTTTAATTTCTAAACTATTTCAAGTCTATGTTCTCGCTTAAGGCCTGATCCAGAGCACTTCATGAGATTACTCATGTGCTTAAAGTTAAGCAGGTGCTTAATTGCTTTGCTGTGTCAAGGGCCTTAGATGTTAGTCTTACTTTCAGTGATGTTAATGTGGAGTTTTGCCTCTTATATCAATAAGAACAGACTTTAGAAGCAGAAATTCTGTCCTTCCCCTAAACACACACCTTAAGAGGCAGGCAGATGCCCCTACCCTATCCCAGAAGCAGGATATATATAATAAATGATGTATTTTGAATTCATGTTATAGTCAGTTGTTGGACTACTTAGTGCTAAGAAGCAACTTCTCCCACTAACATATGTCATGACTGTATATTATGTGATCTTTACACTTTCCTGTCAAACATCTGGCACATGGCACTGTCAGAGACTGGCTATCACACCACATGGGCCATTGGGTTCTTCTGGTACAGCAACACCTACATTCTGAGGAAGTAAAGAAAATATCTGGAAGGCAATATAGGGTAAATACATTATGAGGGTGAGCAAAGTCCAGCAACACACACTCCATTATGGGAGATCTAGCCATACCAAGTAGTCTAGAGAGTCTAGTCTAGAGTAGTAGAGAACAATAGGAGCATGAGGTACCATGGCAATATTTCTCAGTCAAAACATTTCTTTTCAGCTGAAATATTTCTGGGTTTGATTTGCATTCAAAAGTAGGACTCTTTATTTACAAATTTTTCAGTGAAAACATTTTCTCCCATTTTCATCAAAGATTTCCATGGGAAAAGGCTAATTTTCTAACTAGTTCTGATCTCCAGCCCACTTCTCCACACAGAATAACTTAATTTTTTTAGTCCTCAGTGAATCTGGATTTTCTATCATTTTCTCCAGAGCTGCTATTTGTCTACAAAAGATGTTAAATGTATTGAGTTAAACTGGTGGAAATCCCAATCTGGACACTCTTATTTCAGTGTAAGGGTGGTTCATTCCAGTTTAAACTAAGCCAATTCCCAATAGGTTTGAAATGCCTGGTTTCAACCAAACAAATGTTTTGCACCCATTTAACTAAACTGGTTTAAAATCCTTAATATAGTTGAAACGGTGCACCTCTCTCATGTAGGTAAACCCTGTGTATGCCTTCCTTCAGTCTCTCTAGGGAAACTAGCTTTGAGCAATGATCCTTGTGAGTGACAAGAGCACAATATTTTAGGGTGTATTAGCCCTGCCAAAGGCAGGCAGGGATGAGATGGAAAAATAAACAGGTTCAGCTGCCCTGGGAATATCAGTGAAGCTCCATCAAATATGCCCAGTTGGAGAAAGATATTTACATTTGGCTCATTGTAGTTTTGCACAGGGAGGTGCAAAAATAAGTCAATGGGGCAGGGAGGAACAATTATCCTTCCTGAAGTACTGCAAATCAGAATTTATTGGACCCAGCTGGGAAGAAAAGATTGCCATGCACACTCAAAAAATCACATCCTTGCCCCTCCATCAAATTACAATGACAAGAGCTTTCAGTAAAATGAAATCCTTGTTCCGTATGCCAAACAATAAAAAGGCAGCACTATGATGAGTGCTAATAAAATAATAAATAATAACACATTGATATCATGCTTTTCTTTGTATAAATATTAGTTAATTGAGCTTCTCCAAATCCCAATTATCATCATCCCCTATTATCACCCCCTTCTAACAAACTGGGAAAACAGACAATCATGCCCAGAATTCCAAAAGACCTCAACATACATTTATTTGCCGGGCTAGATTTTTGAGAGCAAAGCTCCCATTTAGGTACCATTGCCAAATTTTCAGTATGCTGAGCTCTTTTGAAAATCCTGCCCGCAAATGTCACAATGAGAACTGCTGGATGTTGAGGACTTTTGAAAAGGTATTCTTTATTTAGCTGCCTAAATGGGAGCTAAGCTTCTTTGAAAATGTGGCCCTATTGTGCATGATGAGCACTTGAAAATCTGGCCCTTAGATCTTAATGGCAAAATTCTGCCCTGTTCTATCCCATGGAAGTCAATCAAGTTACACAGGGTGCCAATTAGAACAGAATTTTGTACTAAGTGACTTGCTCGATGAATCAACAGGACAGCCAGTTTTAAAATGCTTAGGTCCCAGCTTCATGCACAATCAGCTAGACCATGCTGCCTCTCGAAAGGGCTATTATTTGTCTTCCTTGTAGATTCCTTACAGAGATGTAAGAAAATCCAGACTATCAGAAAATTATATACAAGAGCGGACTTAAATAATTTTTCCTCTCCCTTTGCTATATCCAGGTATCACCTCAGTAACTCCATCCACCTTTCACACTCCCAGCCCCTTACCAACATGTAAAAAGAAATGGATTAAATCTCAGTTTTTCCAGCACAGAGCAAGAATAATGAATGTAACATCATGTTGTGATGAAATGCTTTTTTTAAAAGTAAGATACCTTTCATCAGGCAAATATACTGCATGGCTCTCTTGTGACTATTCTTTGACCCCAGGAAACAGGAACTGTGTCCTGACAAAGAGATTTATATCCTCATAATGTAATCGTCATATTATATCTAGAATCCTTCTGTGATGGAGTCAGCAGCAGCAAGGGCTGGAGTCATATCTCGGGGTTCCTCTACACAGCAGAACAATACTGAATCCTTATCCAGTACTCTATGAAAATTAAACATTGCCCCTGGACACCTCTAAGAGCAATACTTCCCATTTCACAAGCCCTGAGTCTGTGTGAATAAAAGAATATATAACTTATAACAAAATAAAACTTCTATTAAACAGGAAAGAAAGGCCAGCATCAATTTAGGAAAACAACACAACCACAATGCAAAAGCACATAAACCTGAAGTAAACACCCATCCCACGGCACATTGGGCCACACTTTGTTTCACTTTCCTACCTAGTAGTGTGACATTCCACTGAACAAATGGCCCTTTCACACAACAGTCCCCTTTCCCTTTGCTGTACCCCACCACGGAGGCTCTCCTCACTCAGCGAAGACCCAGAGTTCAGAGGTGGGCTTGCACGGGCTCACCTCCCTCACCAGAAACGGGGTGCAGAGCACTGCCTCTGCAGCTTCCCCTGGCTCCCTGCTAGTGCTATCTCTGCTGTCTGTCACTGAGCTCTGCCGCTGTTACCATTGTTACCGGGAGCTCACTGCCACCTCTGTGATGCAATGTTCTGAGGTTCCACCGTTTAACCCAGATCTTAATGATTTCACTGGGTAGGAAGGATCCTCTCTGCTTCTGTCTCTTCACTGTCTTTCACTGCAACACTATCCCCAGCCAGGTCTAAGACTTAGCCTCTAGCCTTGATCATCTGTGACTTCAGCTCTAGTAATCACTGAACAAAAAGAAGGACTCTCAACTGAGTCCAATAAGCTCAGTCTTTCAACACGGCCGAGGAGGGGGGCCAACTTGTGTCTAGGGGCATGTCTACACTTAAAGCACAACAGTAGCACTGTACCACTTCAGTTTTGACACTGCCTAAAGCACTGGGAGGGCTTCTCCCATCAGCATAGATAATCCACCTTCCCTAGAGGTGGTAGGTAGGTGGCTGGAAAATTCTTTCATCGACCTATCACTGTGCCAGGTATGCATAGCTATGTCTCTCAGTGAATCTCTCATCTCTGAAAGATGCAGCAATATACCAATAAAGCTGCTATACCAATACTAGAGCTATCCCTGATATAGACCACATCTAGGACTCTTTAGGAATCAACCACACTATTGGGTCGGAATACCTGTCCCCAACCACTCTCATTTTCACTGGCATTTGGCATCCCTACAGTCCTTTCTTAGCAAGTGAGGCTCAGTCAGAGCATGCTAAGAGCACTTTTCCTGCCCATTTCTCATACAGTAAGAATAACATTTCATTACTCCTGGATTCAATTTTTTTAAAAATTATTAAGGCTAATGTTAAAGTTATCTAATAAGCAAATTAAGGAAAGACTTTCCATATTTCTGGGTATAATGCTTAAATTATCCAGAAAGACAACCTTTGGTTTAAAAGTCATAAAATACATAATCTGCACTATACTAAATTAAAGTTAATAAATTTAACAATACAGTTTAAATATGAGCATCAAAATATTCAGGTACATCATACATCTGCTTTAATCTCTTTGGCAAAGCAGCTCTGTCTGCTGAACACCTAGGCAGAGTAGGTGTGTCCACACAAATGCAGTCTGCTCCTGAAGTCTTTTTACCCAGCTCATCACTAGATGTCAAGGAAAGCTCATTCAGACTGCTTACATCTATATCTAGATAGATAAAGTGAATTCTCAGTAGCGGCTGTTTGAGCTGTTAAATGATAATTGCATCCCAGTGGATGATATTCTTCATGAACATTCCTCGGTATCAATAAAAAGTCTTCTTAAATATTTCAAAAGCATATATTCTTTCATTTGTGGGTTTAGGTTTTCTTCAAAGGGAACCATCTTATTACCTTCTTGAGTCAGAACCTTCTAAAAATGACTCACAAAAGAAGTATTTGATAAAGATCTAAGAACATGGCAAAGCCTTTGATTCATAATGAAATAATTTTGAATCCTCCCTCCATACAGAAAGGTAAGACAATGTATCTTTTTAAAGAAACATCATCTGCTTGGCTTATAAAACCAGCATATGGGCCGCCTTTATTATTTATTGCTGAGATAAAACAACTGTAATAAACTGGCATTAATGCATTATTCCATTGTATATTTCAGGATGGTGCTCAAAGTCCAATGCTGATTAGCAAAATAAATCAAATTCAGTGTTACATTGAAAAAAAGGGGAACAAAAGCGTAGATTTTCATCTGACAGTGAAAATTGAAAGTGTTCCAAAAATATGCAGAATTCAATCGTGCAATTCTAGTGAACTGGGAAACAACAGTCATACAATGTAGACTATGTGCCGTTTTGTGTCAAAAAAAGAAAAGACCTTTTAATTTTGTTTTTAGTGGATTGTGGAGAGTTGAGGGGAGAACTGATTGAAATGATAGCTGAATGGAACACTGAGGTTGATCAAAGAGCACTTTTTTTTTGCTTATTTTAATACATCATAGAAGATCAATTAAAGAAGAAGATCAATAAAAAAAATTGGAGCTAAGTTAAATACATACCTTGGAATTTATACAAGTAGTGCAGCACTACACGCATGATGGTTATAAATTTTTGATACCTAGTGGTCTAGATGATCCCTGCCTTTCAGATATTCTATTATGGTATCGAAACTAATAGCACATTAACATGACAAGCTACACATTTTCTACTTCTGCCAGGTTTCCCATTCGTACACTATTCTTCTATCTGGGAATTCAGGGGTGCAATCCAGACCAGTAAGGGATTGTGTCACCACTTGCCCTGCAACCCTTACAGTGTGCCTTACAGTGTTTTGACACTGTTGCTCTCTGCCCGAGATGCTAACAGTCAGCACCAAATATGCAGGTTATACCTTGAATGTCTATCTGGTGTGCAGCCAGCCCTGGCTCAACAGCTCTGACCTCAGCAGTCTGTCTATAGCTTCACAGCCCCATTCTGGCTTCCATGAGCCTCAGTTACAAGAATTAGGGTAAGGCCCAATACACTCTCAGTCCCAAATTTTCCCAAAACTGTGCACTCTGCAATGTTCAGCCCTTTCCTGGATAGCTCAGGTTTGTTCCTTTAAAAAGACAAAAGCACAACATAGCTTAGACACACCCTTTCATTCAAACACTGCACTGAATTGGTTTAAAAATAAAACACATTTATAAACAATAGGCTATAACCTTAATGATGCCAAGTAAAAGAAATGAAAGTGAAGATAGCTGCAAGCAAATAAAAATGAAAACAACTATCTGAAAGTCTAAAATTTAATCTAACAAGGTACAGGCTTTGTTCAAGAAGTTTTGTCTAACCAGTCATTCTTCTTCCCAGCCATGTCTAACTTTCCCTCAGTCAGGACTATCCACAGATGTACAGGATGTTTGCTTCCCTGTTCTCCCTAGGGGAAAGGTCTTAACTGAGTATGTTTCTCACATATATTCTGTTTCAAGAACTTCAAATCCCCTTTGGTTGAAGGACCCTTCTTTCTCATCTTGAAGAGCTCTGGTATCTTGTGTCTATCTAATGATGGATGCCAAAGATGGCTTCTATCTTTGCTTATATATTCCAAAATTCAATTACTGTGTTTCAAGAGGCAGGATAATCTCATTTTGTTCTTTTATTTCTGTGGACTTCCCCTCTGCTGATTTCTATGTAAATAAGGCTTTCACTGTTTTGGGTCACACCTTGCTTCATCTCATGGGAGACAAGTAGATACCTGCCTTCTCTCTTTTTTGGAAGGATTCTGTTTCTCCCTGTTTGCCCATTGATTTTAAAGCATAGTATCATTAAATATCCATATTCTCACCCTCCTCTATGTGCTGTTTCCCAGTATTTGAATCCTAACACCTATTTTGATATGCTGTTACAGCCTGACCTGATCCTATGTCATACACTCCCGTGCATTTAATTTCCTCCCATTCTGTAACTTTCCCATCTTCAAAGCGTCTGACGAAGTGGGATTTTCTCCCACGAAAACTCATGCGATAAATAAATCTGTTAGTCTTTAAAAGTGCCACAGGACTCTGTTGTCTTTCTACAATAGACTAACATGGCTACCCCTTTGGAAAGTGTTAATATAGACATTTTAAAATTACAATCACTAGTGTCACTAGCTTTCAGAAAGATCTCACATTATACACATTATATCCCTAAGTCAGTAATATTGTATACAATCGGTTGATTCAATTGCTTATCACTTGAGATTCAGCATCCTCATTTTTATTGTCCAGTAAACCTTTGATATGTTGTCTGAAAAATAAAATCCAAATCATGTCTCTCTCTTCTGCTGGAGAATAGACACTATGTGTTCTTTTCTCCCACTCATTAGTTTAATATCTTTGTTTACTTGTTATGTAAATGTATCTTTATTGCCTGTGCTGACAGCTGCTGTTTTTACCCCTTCGTCTTCCCTTCCCATTTCCCTTTTAGCTTTGTATTGTTTTGACCTGCCACGTTGCTTTGTTCTACATACAGTATCTGCAGTGTGATATTGATTAGAATCATTGATTGTGGTAGGTGTTGACTAGAATCCCAATGCGCTTCTCTGCGCCTAACCAGCACAGGGTGAAAAAGCAAGGAAACTCGGATAGTAAATGGGACAACCAATTCCCAAGAGGAAGAAAACTCAGGAGAGCTTCAGAGATGGAGAGCAGCACATGCATATCCAAAGCTTCCACCTTTTGAAAATCGAGGCCTTTATTGTATTTTATTCAATACTTACAGTCTGCCATTTGCCCAACTTAATAAAGGTGCACCTATTGCCACTATAATTCAACTCAGCTCTCCCCACTAGCCATCCACACAAACCCTCAGAGCAGTGGCCAGCTGGGTTGGATTTCTTAGGAGCTTCCCTGGAAGGATACCAGGTTCCTCATCACTCCCAATCAATCTTACCCCATCTTTGTGTTGGGCTAGCACCATAAGTTGTTGCTCTTGTTTTGGTGAGTCAGGAAGGAAAGGAGCTTCTTTACTGCTTCTTTTAGGCTGACCTGTGGAAAGAACAAAAGCTCCACTGGCTCTGTCCTTCTTGCATCAGGGTTTCCCTCTCACCCCTTCAAACACTGGGGTTTGGGGAGGCTTAGGGGAAGCAGTCGGTTTGTTCCTCAGGATATTGTTCATGTGTTAATAATCAATTGATAATATTATGTGTACTAACCACTGCATTTTTTTTCTGTCTCAACCAAGCCAAAATCAAGTTTAGATGTCTGTGTTTGGTTGCAGCTTTGAGGGCCTATGTAGTCTCTGCAGGGAGTGAATTTATTTGCCTGCTTGGGCGGGATTCATAGGGAGGGGTATGCATCTCCACAGCTGTGTGATGCTTTATTGCTGGTACAAATCAAGCAGAGTCTGGTTCCATTGTGTCTCTCAGGGCATGTCTACACTATAATTAAAAACCCGCCACTGGCCTCTGCTAGGTGACTCGGATTTGTGGGGCGTGGGCTAAAGAGTTGTTTAACTGCAGTGTGGACATTTGGGTTCAGGTTGTAGCTTGGTCTCTTGGGCCTGCGAGGTGGAAGGATCCCAAAGCTCAGGCTGCCCCCATGCTGGAATGTCTACAGCTCAGTTAAATAGACTCTTAGCCCCACAAGCCCACATTAGTTGGAACGGGGCAGCTGCAGATGTCTAACTGCAGTGTAGACATTCCCTAAAGGTCTTATTAGGGGACAGTGTGAGCTTTGTGGTCCATGCCCTGTGACCAGGCCTGGGCAGGTTAGGCAGTATTTCTGGCTTGATAGTCATTTTCACCCTGAGCTCAGGCCACTGAGTCCGGTGGGGCCCTGGGGCCCAGTCGCAGGCAGCCACATGATCTGGAATCCTGGGCCTAGCCCTGAACCAATTTCTGGAACTGTGATGCCCCTGGCTCAAGCACTTAGGCCAAATAGAGACTCATGAGTGGATTGAGTGGCTACAGCCAAGCCTTTTCTGGAAAACTACTTTCATCCCTTTCTGAGATGAAGCTTTATTTAATAAAACTGTGGCCTCTTGTGCTATAAACTATCCCTAGTTTGTGGGGTTCCTCAGGTAATGTTTATATTGAACCTCATTCTAATCAGTTACATTATAACACCTAATATGCCTGATTTCTGAAGAGTACAGTATAAGAGGCACAGTCTATCCTGTTCCAAACTCTTCGTTATTTCATCTTTGTTCAACACAAACATTAAAGGCTTGATCCCCTGTTTATGACTAGCCCATCATAAGAGGCAGTTGTTTGTTCTGCTGTCCTTTGAGCCACCTGACAAGTCATCACCCCCTCATTCTCCCCAGGGTTCTGCAAATGCTCACTGATGCATCAACATAGCTACACCACCAGGCATATGGGGATGTGGAATCAAGACTCTGTTCACTTTCCACCCACCTCAGTCACCTACGCACGGGAGGATGGGACACAGCAGATCTGCAGAGCCTGCAGAAATATAGCACAAAGGAAGTAAGAGGATACCTAACAACCCTATTAATCCCTTTGCTAATGCATGACATGAGCCACAATCTGACACTAAAGTTGTAGCCACATTGCACCCTTTCATCAGGGAATTAAAAACTGATCTTACTTAATATAATTACAAACCAAATGCTAAATTCTGCCCCAATTTATGCTCTGGGTGAAAGGAAAAATTTAGACTAGACTTTTCAATCATTCAGTAAGGGACAGCCCCTTTTTCTTTCCCTTGAAATTTCCCTTCCCCTCTTACTTCTTTTCAGCTTCTGACTCTTTCCCCCAACCCCATTCTGTTCTGTTTACATATAAGAGGAAAACAATCTCTTGATGATTCCAAAGAGGGCCAATTTTCTAATTAACAGAAAGTTCCATTTCAGTTATGATAGTGAAATTACTTTAATTTACTAGAAGCTCTTAGACATGACATACGAACCAAGAGTCACCAGTTTTACATACAGAATTATACCGGACCCTCTGAGTTGGTTATTCTTTCTTCTATCATTACAGATTAGAGAATTTAAACAAATCAAATGGTACAGAATTTTATAACACTTGTGTTCTGTATTAAAGGTTTTCACACGTACAGCTTCCTTTTCTGTTCCTCTGCTTGTCAATTAAAAGCTATCATGTTATGGCATCACTGCCCTGTGGTGGGGGGTAAGGGTTCAGCAGAGCTATATGCAGGAATCAAAGAGGAGCACAGAAGAAAGTCCATCTTTGGATAAAGGAGGTTTGTGATTCAGAACTGGTCCAAGGCCATGCTGTACTTCAGCTGACAGTACCTCAAAACCAATATGAAGTATCCTTCAAGTATTTCAACTCCATTTTCACAAAGAGGTTCTTGAATTGCAAATAAATTTGTACTTAAATATTAAACCTGCTGTTCACCAGAAGTCAGAGTTCTGGCCAACACAGCCCTTCTAGACTTACCAGACAAAATCTAGACCCCTGCTGCTTTTCACCTCATTAGACTCTCCGTGGGCTTACACAGTTAGTTTAAATGTGTATCAGGGTGGACATGGGGCTGTTCATTGTAGTTGACTTTTGAAACCCCAACCCTTTTTGTGAAGCAAAGTGATCAGCGGTGTCTATTCATCACAAATCAGACAAGGAAAGAAAAAGGAAAAGTTCAGAAACAGAGAAAGGAATAGTGGGAAAGGGAAGAGGGAAGGGATAATATGAAGAAACCTAGACTGCAAGAGAAGAATAAGCAAAGGAGAGATAACAATCTGGACAGAGATGACACAGAATTGGAATGGAAGAGGGAGTAGCTAAACAAGTGGGATAGGGAGAGAAAGACGAATGGAGAGAGAAGTGGTGATAGAGTAATAATTAATATTTAGTGCTTTTTTAGCAGCAGATCTCAAAATGTTTTACAAAAAGAAGCTAGCATCATTATCAAACAGAGAATCCAAGAAAGGAGATTTAATAACATAATAGTGGAGAAGTACAATAGATAAAGATGGACGGAGAAAAAGGAAGAAAAGCGGACAATAGAAACAGAACAAGATGGGGGAAAAGGAAAGAAGGGAGCAAAAAAGAAGCAAGAAGGAAAGTGTAAAGGACAGCAGCAGAGGGGAAAAGGGAAAGATGTGAACTGTAGGCTGGAGAGGGAAAGAGTTGCGGGGCAGTGGAGGAGCTGGGAGGAGAAAAAAGAGTCTTTAAATTAACTAACCACTATCAGCTTTTGCTCAGTTTAGTTCCTGCACAGCACTCCTTCAAAAAGAAGCAGGGCAGGATGGGTAACTGCATCCTCCTCAGCAAGGTGTGGAGCCCCATAGAGCTGTTTTCCATGGTCTATGATAGCCCAGGAGCTGTACTAGCAACTGTGGATGATGCCCCCATTTACAGGGGTTTCAACTGGTGGGGCTAGGTACCCACCCGCCTCACTGATCCTGAACTTGCCCTTCTCTCCAGGATGACAGACTACTGTTCCAAGTTGCACAGAAGGTGTGGAACCCCCTTGCATGACACACCCTGCATGCTGCCTTCTTCACTCCCATGAATGGAAACGCACATCAGATTTACCATGTGCCAAGCCTGTTGTCTCAGAACTTGGGGAATTGGAGGCAGGATGTGGCTCTTAGTGAACTTTGTATGTATACAATCAAACCTCATCCAAAGAGCTTATCCAAACCCTCACATCTTGCTCAAAACAGAAGAAACCTTCATTTACTAGCATATAGACTTTTCTATATGTATAATAACTGGATCTCTCTGATCTAACTGTACAGCTCAGTTATACTGTAAGTCAATAAAATCAATTTGATATAAATGTCTAATTTGATATAAACATTTCAGGACTTAATTAAGCCCTTTCCACTGGTTTATGAAAACCTCGCCACTTTGTAGTTTCTCAGTTACCATCTATCTGCAAACATAGTCCTATGGTGCTTTTAAAGACTAACAGATTTATTTATCGCATGAGCTTTTGTTGGAGAAAATCCCTCTTCGTTAGATGCTTATCTTCAAAGCATCTGATGAAGTGGAATTTTCTTCCACAAAAGCTCATGCGATAAATAAATCTGTTAGTCTTTAAAAGTGCCACAGGACTCTGTTTGTTTTTCTGCAATAGACTAACAGGGCTACCTCTTTGAAACTCATCCATCTGCAGGGTCTTTTTAAAAACCAGACACAGCACAGTTAACACCTTCCACACCTCACGTTTTCATAAACTTTCTGATATATTCTTTCTTTCTTTCTTTCTTTCTTTCTTTCTTTCTTTCTTTCTTTTCCACCAACTTTATTTTAACCTAATCAATTGTAATCCTTTTTTGGAGGGCGGGGAGGAGAAGATATAACATTACTTTCCCAAGAGCAGAAGCTAAGGAATGGCAGCATATGTGGGAGAAGCAAGCATACATATTTTCAAGAGTTATTCCTGTGATTTCTCAGTGTTCATTTTTACATAAGCTTTCCTGTGATTCTGGCACTGAATCACCTGGTGAACTGTGCAGCGTCCTTGTATCATGGCTGAGAGGCACAGTGCTTTTGCGGCTGCTTTATTAAAATGCCCTTAAGTTATAAAACCCAACTTTGAAGTAGAACAGAGAGAAGCTGCTTGAGTAAGTGGAAGATCAAAGCAGGTGCTATCTCAGTGGGCCAATGACAGCTAAAACTTGTTTTTTCTGTGGCCTCTTTTTTCTGAGGCATGATTCCTCACTGAAGGGAAAGTGTGGACAAGACTCCCACAGATAACATCCATCCCTTCTACACAGTTCACATCTTTAAAGTGAGCCTCCTCTGGCTTCACATTCTTCTTATAAGCCTACTTTCCCCACCCATCTCCTTCCTTCATTTATTGTGCTTTTCCCTCCTGTATTCCAGAAGCATGTTTTTACCCAACAGGTCAAATTCCCCTTACAAACAGCATCAGGGGTTGAATCTAACATTTCACACAATAACTGTTATGTGAAAAATGCCATGCTATTCTTTCTCTTTATACTTCAATAGAGCTAGAGTAAGATATCCAAATCTGAATAAGTAAACTCAGTGAATGTTACTTCATCTGTGGAACAGGTTCTCATGTAAACTAAGGCCCCTTTATGCTAGTGTAAATTAATTAATTAATTTAATAATTAATTAGTGTAAAGGGGCTCTAAAGGTTGCATTTTTTTCAATGAGATTTCCAAATTTACTTCTTTAAATGAAGTACAATAATTTCTACTGGCAATAAACAATGTTGTTTATGGCTTGCTTTCACAACCCAACAGAGGCTCAAGACTGTTTCCCAGGTTGTGGCTTTGATAATAGGGATAATATTATTTTACCTACCCATACTACAGAACATAGTGAGGCTTAACTAAGAAACATTTTAAAGAGTTTTTAAATCTTCAGAGGAAAGGCGCTATAGAAGTGCAAAGTATTTATATTATTCATTAGTTATATCACAAATCAGGTGGAGTATCTCTAATGATAAAGTTGCTCTTCTGTTTGTCTTTAAAAAGGACAATCAGTAGGCTCCAGTAGATAACTCTTGCCTGAATATGCAAATGTTATTGTATGCTTGAACACAGGATCATGTCTTCTTCCCTCCTTGCCCCATAATTTACTGACATTTTAACTGAGAGTTAATAGTTTAGATAGATAATAATTAATAGTTAAGAGATATTAATAGAGAGACAATCACTTGGCCTTATAAACATTTTAAACACTATGTTAACAAAGTAATAAACTAATTATAAATGATAATCATAAAACACTTGACTCTTCTATAGTGTGATGATCTCAAAATGCTTATATCAGTAGCTTTAATGTCACGTATTTCCCAAGCCTTGGATAAGGCACCATTAACCAAATGTTTGTTAAAGAAAAAGGTTGCTTGTGAGAAAAGAGAAAACATTGACATTTCTCCTACAAACAGACCACTAATAACCCATTCATAACACACTGATTTATTTAAAAGGTCATCCTGGACTGGTGCACTGTGAAAACAAAGTGAAAGATGCAGACTCTCAATACACAGAACAGACATAGGGCCAAATTTAAAGCGTTGCAGCTTCAGCTGAACACTTTAGTGGCCATTTGCACGTGTAATTTAGGTTATTAGTTTTGAAGACCTCTCGCAACTGCCACTCCACCCATCTCCTTTTTAAAGCAGGGGAGAGATTCACATATATTTTGCCATAGGCTCTTCATTCATAAGCAGCAGTAGCCCATACAGTACATCAAATAAGCCAATAGATCACAGAACTCGCAGTAAACATTTGTCTTCGCAACACCTTTAATGGCTGTTCTAAGGATGGAGCTGCAGGGGGAAGATTAGCTGCAAAGATCAAAAGAAGTATGTATATCTTTGAAATCTCTTTACAGTCCTGTATTTTGTTTATGACCAAAGCCCCAGAGTTGACTATGAAAGCCAGTTTCCATGGATATTTAAAAGGCACTTTTATCAGGCATATCAGAATGACACACTTTGATATTTAGAAGTCTGGCAAGGTCACTTTGCATCCACCACTGAATTCATTTGTTTCTAGCAATCAACATTTCTTGTAAAAGGACAAGAAACGTTTGTAGGTTGTCAATGTGACCAAAGTAGAAATGAATTGAAAATGTGAAGTGTTGAAACAAAGAGGATTAACCATGTCAGTAACCTGTGACTCAAAAACCTAAACCCTTGTAATCCATTCTTCTTCCTCTTCTGCCATCCATGACCTCACATATACCCTGTTACAAGGCAGGGTTCATTTTGTTCAGTTAAATTGTTGTATACATGAGAGCGCACAGAATCTTTTTATGATCATATCATTCACACTATTTCAGGCATATATCATGTGCATGGAGTCTGGCAATTTTCACAAATATCATCATCTGAATCTGGCCCTGTGACATAAGCAATAAAAATATACTGAGATGAAAACCTGTGGTCCATATAATATTTCCCAAACTATACAGATTTCACAAGAACATTATATACTCCTCAAAAGATTCAGCTTTTTTTGTGCTTACTTATTCCCACAAGAATAAACTCCTGCAAATTCCCATACATATGCTTACTCATGTAATAAAATTATGCATGAGCACAAGTGTTTGCAGAATCGGAGCCTGAGATTGCTTCCTGTAAAACTGTGTCATAGTTCCTAGACTGCCAAAATACAACATCTTGTTCCTTTAATTCAAGTTTCCTGAAAAAATTAACAGTAGTAAAAGCTGAAATAAAATTATTGGACAGGAATTAGCAGTGATGAAAATGTTTTCAAAGTAATGCTATGATTCTGAAATAGCTATTATAAACATTTGTGCTTGCTATGGCTTGCAGTTAAATTTTAAAAATAGCACTTAAATATGCATGTTAATAACATCTAGGAGGCATTGCTTTCAAGCCTGTTTGGGCTGTTGAAGGGTTTAATTTAACCGCAGCATTCATTTATGTCTAGCTGTTAGAAATTTCTTTTAAGCTCAAAGGAGCTGAGAGTTGTAACTATGAGCTAATTGGTAAGGAATGAAGAATGTTTTTCATGTTTTATAGACAACATGAATCCTGATCATTTTACAACAGTAAATTATAGAGTGCTCCGCTCACTGTGTCTCCCTCTGAAAGCATGGACCTATATCTCATTAAACTATAAAAAATAACTTGCAGTATTCGGCGGCTCCTAGAAAGCTACCCTGCCAAGGTGTGTTATTTTTATATCACTACTGCGCATTCGCTGGTCGCTACAGAACAAGTTAGATTCTTTATGGTCTCAAACTAAATTAATTTACAGCTACATCTACATGTCAGAGAGAAAGTACGAAGAACCCAAACTGCTATAGAGAACAATAACTTATTATTGATTTTCAGCTCTTTTTTAAAAGCACCTGCAATTCACTGGTTTCTTAGTTCCTCTCCAGAACAAATGATCTATACAACACTGGTGACGTGACACAGTAGCTCCTGTGGGTTAGGTAAAGGACATAAAAGTCAGGAGTATGTTGCTGCCTGGTAGTTTTAAGACAAACTGCATGTCTTAATAGGAATGACCAGAGGTATTTTTAAAAAAATAAAAATGGATTCTGCAAAATACTTCCTTTATATTAATAATGTGCCTTTGAAAATAAAGAGCAAGAATCATTACATAATCCACTGGTGAGGGCACTCATCTGAGAAGTTAAGAGTTTGAACAGGAGTTCCCTTCACCGTCATCAGCCAGAGGAAAGGCTTGAATAGCAATCTCCCACATCCCCGCTCAGTGTCCTAACCACTGGGCTCAAGGCTGTAGGGGAGGCCCTCATCTCGCCTATCAGCCTATTTTGTGTGTAGGTAGACATGCTCAGAGCTTACCTTTCCCCAGGTTGTGGTTCATACTGGGGCTTAAGTGTGAGATAGGAGCCCAATCACCTAGAGTGAGGTATCTGTGTGCATGCTTAGAGTCAGAATCTTGGGTGCCTAGAGAACTTTTATAGAAAAGAACTTTTATAGAAATGTTGATGCCAAGTGAATTTAGGTGCCTATAGGGTTAGGCAGCAACCAAGCTGGGGTGTGTGGATCATAGTAGCACCTAACCTGGGGTTTAGGGGTCAGATCTATGAAGGTGCTTAGTCACTTAGCTGCCAGACTTGGATACCTAAATACCAGTTTACACTATTCTCATCAGAATTTCCCACTGTTTAGCTTAGGTGGCTCCCTACTAGCACTCTAACTTTTGTGGATCTCATTCTAAGGTGCCTGTCTCTCCCCATTCATTGTGTAGGGAGCCCAGGTGCCTACTCATGAAATGGGAGTTTCTCCCACAAAAGCTCATGTGATAAATAAATTTGTTAGTCTTTAAAAGTGCCACAGGACTCCTTGTTGTAGTACTGTTCCTGTGACTTTCTAGGTGCCTACAAGTTAGGTCTTATGATGCTGAGTGTTGAAATGAAATGTTGGATGGACCCAAAGTAACTTACCCTTCCCCATCTGTCTTACCTCTGAGCGAGTAGAGCTCAGTTAATATCATCCATGGGTAATAATAGATACAGTACAGTGAATGCATCAAAGTAGTCCGGAAGTTAAGCAGAAGACAACTTTATAATCCAGAAATCAGAGACTTCCAGAATCATCCTGAATCATTTACTTGATGATAGGAATAATTCATTAGTATCTGAAGGGTCAATCCTATGAGGATGAAGTGAATTCAGAATGGTAAACAATAGGTTCAGTGAATGTAATACAAGGATATCAGAGGTCAAGAATTTGGGGGAAATTAAGACATCTAATAAAATACAATGAAAGAGTGCAAATGGCCAATAATTCATCTAAAGATCCAATCCTAAATCAGTTAACAAAACTCCCTTTGATTTATGTGGGAGTAGAAGCAGAACCTAAATGGGAATTTGCATGTAAAAAGTTCTGAGTAAGACTATTTTGAACAAGCATAGAGGCATATTTTGAAGAGTAGGCCCCCAAAAAATAATTTCTTCAACGTTTTTTTACTTGGTCAATGCTGCAATATCGTGGTCTAATAGGCTCTCCTGTAATAGGGACTGAGCTACCCACTGGTTCAGACTCCATCCATTATCAAAAAAAGAGAAAGCTTTATTTAAAATCTTTAAGTTGCCAGGCATCTGATTTTGATAAGAGAATTAATGCAAATTCTATTGCTGTAACTTTCCCTAAAAATAACTATGTTCTTTGCAATTCATTTTTAAAATGAAAACGTCTGTCTTTTTAAAGAGAACATGATCTGTTCTTCTTGTGATGAGGGATGAACAGTATCACTTGGTTAAAAGTATGTGCATAGCAAAATAGAATTTGGATAAGACCCACGGAGTTAATCTTTTGTAGCCCAAAGACGTGTAGATTCATGGGTGTGGCATCCAACCACATAATAAAAGTTATAGACAACTATAATTACCAAGCTCATAACTACCAATGTGACATAAGAGAAATTACACATAAATTTAGGAAAGCTTGATTAATATTGGCTCAGCATTATAAATCATAACCATCAAGGATGATCCAATGTAATTACCATTTGCGAAACTGTAATTTACTCAGATTTGAAAAGGCAGTGATACAGTATGACATAAAAATATACAGATGCTGTCACCAAAATAATATCAGTACTTCAGCTCTTATATTTTATATTTAATTTTGTGTAAGCCAGTATATTTGTAATCTATCTGAAAAATTCCGTGTACATGAGTCTGAAATAAGTCCTGTGCCAGCCAAGCTAAATGTTGGATGAATTTTAATGAGACAGACTGTCTCTTTTAATATGTGTTTTTGTATAAACTGATTATATTAAACTATGCTATAATTGAATTATATGATAGGCTATTATTTAGGAGTTGCTTGTTATTTTATTTTATTTTTCTACATAAATAATGTGATTCCTAAATATTTTAAACAAAATGATTTGGACTAGAAACAGGTAAATTACATAGAATTGTGTATTATTCTTGTTACTAAAAAGTGAGAGAAGATTTCACTTAAGGGTTTTTGCTTTTTTATTTGTATTTTCATATTCCCCTATGGTCTTGAACTCAGAGAAAAACTGAAGGCCAAAATTATTGAATGTTAGTCTAATACAAGATAAATGGCCATTTTATTGTCATTATAGATCACTTTTTCACAGCTCTAAAATTCTCCATATTGTCCATATTACTAACCCACCCACCCACCCACCTTTGGCTATGTCTACACTTGTAAATTTAGGTCGACTTTAGCTAAGTCGACTTAGCATGTCTACACCTAAATTTTAAGTTGGCTTAGAGGAGAACTAACAAACTCGATCTACAGTGTCCACACTGGATGCCTAGGTCAACTTCTAGGGGCTAGGGGGACCTAGGGCAGGTCCACGGGGGTAGGGGAGGCACCCGTTGCCCAGTGCCAGGGGGCTCAGCCTTTGCCCCATTGTACATGGGTACAATAGAGCAAAGGGGGACAGGGACCCTGGCAGGGCATAGGGGCAGGGTGGGCAGGGCTCTGCCCTGCCCTGTGTGGGGGCATGCCAGGCTCCCCCTGTGCCTCCCCCCCCCCCCCCCCGGAAGGGAGGGTAGTGGTGGAGTCCTGGAGTAGCCCTAAGTCGACTTAGGGCTACTCCACATCTACACTGGCCTAAGTCGACTTTAAAAAGTCGACTTTAGACTTAAGTAGAATTAAAATGAGGTTTAATAAAGTCGACTTAATTGTCATTAAGTTGACTTTATTTTCCTTAAGTCGACTTAAGCAACTTGCTTAAGTCGACTTAAGGAAACTGTAGTGTAGACACAGGGTAAATTTAGTCGACTTAAGCATGCTTAAATCAACTTAATTTACTAGTGTAGACGCACCCATTTTGCCCAGTTTCATACAGTTGGCTGTTCCAGTTCATGAAAATTCAACTCTGAGACAGAAAGGAGACTGTATTTTCCATAGCTTATGGGAAAGGGAGCTCATTTTGGTGGCTGCCCCATTGAATCTGTCTTCTTATGAACGATGAGGAACTTGCATTCCTCCCCAATGTTATTGGTTCACCCATTTTCTAAAAAATGAATATCCCTTCAGTGTGAGAAGCCTACATAATAACAATTCTAAAATACCTGACTATAAAGCTATTTTATTATGCAAATCATGATTCTGAAGGCCAAGATGCAACTTCAACATCCATGATAAGAATCAAAGCCATTGAAGCAACAGTAATCTCCTTCACCATCTCAAGGGTGATGGTGAAGAAACTGTATCCTACTTCATGATGGAAGACACTTAATCCTGAATGTATCTTGTTAAATTAGCGCATGAACCCAGGACCAAAGTAATCACTGGCCCAACTCTACCAATGTTTCTAAAACAATCTCTCATTTCTCATGGGTGTACATTATCCACAAAATTGTAAGGCAAATAAGAATGCACAACACCTGTATTTACTTTACAGCAGGGTCAGCAACCCCCAGCACTCATGCCAATAGTGGCACATGAGGCCATTTGGAGTGGCACACAACGCCCTCTGCATTGCCGTGGACATTGACTCCCCAGGCATGCCACAGAAAGAAGCTGCCTGGTGCAAGTCCTCTCCATGGCATACCTGGCATCACAGAAAGAAGTCACCCAGAGCAGTTCCTCCCCATGTCATGGTTGGGGACCCCACATAGGTATTCTTAAGTATGGGGCAGGGTGGGCAAGTGCCCCAAGACCTGTCCTCAGGGAGGGCCCCTGCGCCGGAGCAGGGCGGATTCCAGCAGGGCAGGGTGGATTCCATCAGCTGGCTGGCTCTTTTAAATCTCCCAGTCACTGCATGTTCCACATATGGGCCAACCAGGGCAGGAGGAGCCACAGTGCCTGCAGCTCCTTGACTTTTGCCCACGGCCCCAGAAACACTAAGACTGCCCCTAGACATCCCTCCCCCCGCCATCCCAGCTGCAGTTGAAAACATCTTCAGAGATGCTGACAAAAGAAGTCAGTCTGCCCAGCTTCTTTCCACTCTGTGCCTGGGAACCCACCTTCTCCCGCCATTGCTGGTGCTGAATTTTCAGGTGATGGCCACTTTTTTCAGCAGAGGGGGCCGCTGACATGGACTGAGGATCAGAGTAGAGGGGCCTGCACAGGAGTAAGCAACGCTCTACATCATGCAAGATGAAAGTTTTTCAGCCCTCAAGCTATGTAATGTACTCACCAATAGGTCATTAGATAGAAAAGTCCACACAATTAGGTTATCAAAGGGATTTTAAGCATCCACCATTTTTACAGAAAGCATACCAGACTGGATGTATTGATAACTCCTGTGTGACAGTTCTTATTGTTAAGACAGAACAGGCAGAAGAGATCTGGAGTGATAAATGATGCTAAGAGGAAAACAAGCTATTTAGCTGAAGGAAGTCATTTGCTTGCTATATTAATGAGTAAATATTTTATAATAAACTCTTTTCAACTCTCATCTGTTCAGAGCATTTATGAGCCTCTCTGACTATATAGACAAGATAGAAAAATGCAGCACAATTTTCATTAAACCAACAAATAATTTATAATACATGGAAAGTTTTTGACCTCCCCCAAGTCCCTTGTTCAGATGTTAGCAGTAAAATTCTAAATTAAAAATAGCATATATTGTCCACTATTCCAGTAGACACAGATTTTTGTTATACAGGTTGCTTACCATCAAAGGCTGCTAGCAGTGACCTCACATTCTTTTTAATATAACACAGCAGATACAGTAGGTCAAATACAGATCAGAAAGGGGAGGATGAGGGTAAGCTCAATAGAAGGTTATTTTTCTAAAAGAAAACTGGATGCATTCCTAGCAGAAGATAAACTCTTTTGAAGCTGCAAACAGTAAAGCATTCTGTTTCATCTCAGTTTTTGTAGGAAGATGAGATTTTGGGCCCAAATAGTGCCATGCTCCGGCAATATTGTCACATTTCTGTTTAAGGCAAATCCATCAAAATCCACAAACTTACTGAGAAGGGCAACATTTCACCATTTTCTCAGTATTGTTTTCACGAGCAAAAATGAAAATTTCATCCTGGAAGCAAAGATGGCAATGACATAAGATTTTTGAGTTTGAAAACATGTAATCAAAACTAGTGGTTTTGTATATTACTTGGCCTAGATAACCTGAGCATAGATAGATCAGATTAGAAACATGTAACCTGCCATTTTAGATACCTACAACCATGTATGATTTTTGGGCTAGGGATTATCTTTGTGTTTGGAGTCTCTTCAGTTCCTACTACCGTGGAACCCTGGTCTATCACTGGGGCCCTTAGGTGTTACCAGTGTACAAATTAATAATGATAAATTAGAGTGTGTCGATAACTGTTTCAACAGCACCCAGACATTTTAATACATAAACACACTATCTCCTCTCTTTTCACCAGTGTAGCTCCATTAGCTGCAATACAGCTATTCCTAATTTACACCAGCATAATTAAATCAGAATCCAACTCATACTCAACTCATGTTCAAACACAGAGTAACTACATCACTACCATTTTCCCTAACCTAACCCCTTCTCAAAGGGAAACATGTGGGCGTTGCAGAAAGTCATCTTACTTGAGGCCAGGGGTTCTCAAATTGGGAGTCAGTTTGACCTTAAGGGGTCATGAGGTTATTGTGGGGGTGGGGTTATGAGCTGTCAGCCCTCACGCATGCCAGGTCTGTGGCTATAAACCCTACGCGTGGCTGACAGCCAGAGCCCTTCAGAGAGCTAGCAGTTGCTGGCTGGGTTTTCTGAAGACAGTGCCTCACCCCACACACCAGAAGCAGTTTAGAATTAAGGGTGGCATGACACAGGTGTAGGTCTGGGGGGAGGTCTTCACAGCCTGAAATATTTTCAAAGGAGATCCCAGGAAAAATGTTTGAGAACTCCCTGCTCAAGTTTTATCTATCTGGAGAATTATTTCAGAGTAGTTTGTCCTTATGAACTCCTTGTGTGCATGCTCTGATTCTGAAATAAGAGCACCCTGACGCAGAAGTAATCAGGAGTAGTTAATTTGTTTTAAATTCAAACCATACCATAATCCGAATTAATTTTCATGTGTAGACCGGCCCTCAGGGTTTCAAAGTCAAGAGCCCATTCAGCAAAATCCTCTGCCAGGAGCCTCTTTACATTTATACCAGTGGGCTACCAGCTCAAGCTCCTCAGGCTGGCCTCAGCTGCCAAGGTGTCCCATGAAGATAGATGTGCTCACTTATCGAGGCACAACAGGGAGCATTTTTCTTTTCTGCGTTCATCTCACTCCCCTATTTAAAGGCAAGAAGGAGGAGGTAAGAAGGATTTGACAAGTGCAGATAAGGGCTGGTCAAAAAATCCAATTTAATTACATGAAAAAAATTAACATGTTTTGATTTATTAATATTTTCATTTTATTTATTTTTCAGTAAAAAAAATTGAAGCACAACAAGAAATGTGGGGTTTTTTCTCCATTTTCTCTCGCTTGTAAATGTTTCTCTCCCTTCTCCAGCTTTATCTTTTTCAATTTTTATCCCTACCCTCCCATTCATTTCCAAATGAAAAAAAATGTTCCAATTTGAATATTTTGTCAAAATTGAAACATTTCAGGAATCAAAAATATTCCAAAAACATTTTCAGTTGTTCGAAAACAGTTTTTCATTTAACACAACGTATTTGTCCATCAAGTCTGATCAGAGTTTCCAGCAGGTAGATCTGCTCTGCTTTGCAAAGAAGTGTCTGGACCAACAGACAAGCAATCTGTTACCCAGCCCTGATCCTTCTATAACTAGTAGAGAGATATACAAAGCATATTTCTATAATGCCAAAAATTCAGTGCAGGCATAAGTTAGTGCAGGCACCATGGAAATTGTTGTGCTTATATTCTGTTTAACCCATAAAGTACATATTGTTTACAAGTCAAGGCAGATATAAATAATGTTCAGATAATGAATCATCTAAGAAACCCTATGGCACTCCAGCAAATACTTCACAGGCAAGACTTTATCTATAACTGAAGTATTTAATATGTAAGTACTGTGCCATCATAGCTTATCTTTGAATAATTTGCTGGAATGCCATAGGGTTTGTTAGATGTTTTCATTATTTTCAAATGGTTTGAGAGATAATATTCTCAAACTTTATTTAACCATGCACAAGCAGTACAAAACTGGAATACAAACTTAAAACTTCTCTCTCAGTTTTCATATACAGGAGTGGTAGTGGGTATTTCTCCAGTAAAACAAGAAGTTATGCTTATCCAAGTTTACAGTTCTGTTATGTACTGCATTTGTGTAGAAACTGGTTCTGTATCATCAGTGATCTATACACTGTGGCAATAGAAATATGTAAGATTCTGTCATAACTGTGCAATAAATACAATATATGACAGTCCCTGCAAAAAAATAATTCTAGGAACAGCATATAAAATTGCTATTTGGAAAAATTTAAGGAGAAACTTAAATAAGTGAGACTAAGGGAAATATAAATATATTTTCCACAAGTACTCATGTAAAATCCATGTGCATTAATTAAAACCAGCCACACAAGAGGAAATTTATGCCTGTAAAGAGCCAACATAGGGTATAGTTATGAGTAATATATAATTTAGATGGATACTTTTCTAGAGGTTTTTCAGGAACTATTCACTTTAACTGCTTACTATTCATAGTGTGTGATTGGTCACATGGTATGTTTTCTGCTCCCGGGCTGGATGACAGCCTTTTCAGAGGAAAATGACAAATAACTAATAGTGAATAGCTAGTAATACATCTTACAAATTGGGTACAAAATTTGTGAAACTTTAAGGATTTGTATACATTGTCACAAAAAAACAGCAGCCTTACAAATATTTGCAGATAATGAATAGTATGACAGCGCCCCGCCTCCCCCCTCAGTTAGGTAGAAGCAAATCAAATTCAAGATATTTGTTAGAAAATATATTCATTATTTCATTACTGAACCAACTGTGTTGAACGGGTATAATACACCATGGGCCTCACTAATGTAAACTTTCCAATGCTGCCCTCCCCATGAGATTCATTTCTATTCTCTGTGGGTAAAAGCATATTTTCAGTTTCTATGCCCATTCTGTTCTTCATTGAGATTGCCAACCAGCATGAGTCTGATGACATGGACAGTTACTGACAATGAACTGGATTAAGTTCAAATCATTTCCAGAAGATCAGTAATGGAAATAGTGTTTTCTGGAACCACTGAGTCCAAGTGTTCAATTGCCAGAGCCATCTAATCCCCAAAATTGGACACTTGCAAATATATTGAAGATATTAGCTACTTAATATATATAGGCTCATATAGTCCTCCACAAAGTTTTCTCATATAATATTTTCAAACAGAAATGTTAAGTAGCTAAAGAAAGCTTTTGTTAAAGTGTGTATTTGAGGAAAAACAAAGAAAGCAGCCTGAAAGTAAAAAAGAAAAGCAAAGTTGTGATCAATTAAAACTTCATTTTCCTCTGCAGAGGCCAGGACACATTTAATATGCTTTGCAGATGGTAAATGTAGATTTAAATTAAATGAAACATCAGCACATATAGATGAATGTTTTTAAAATGAAAAATGTTCTGACAATTTAATTTGTATGTTATTGACTATATTTTAGACCTAATTTTATGTACCCCTTTTTTAAAAGAAAAAAAATACTTACATGTTGTCATTATTGGCCCCAAAGCAATTTACTTGTAATGAACTGGAAAGCAATTAACATAAAAGTCTGAAGAGTATATTTTCATTTTTAAAAGCTGCAAGTGCAGGAGTCATCTGAAGACACACATACCTAGAGCTGCAGACAAAATTAGAAATGTGTGAGAATGTAGTTATTAAAAGGCCTACAAATAAAAATTATAATGCCAGTAAAAAACATCTCAGAATTGCCTATATAAAATAATATGAAAGTCAGGCTTTTTTAATATGTTTGATTGCATCAGGTTACATTATATCCTCTGACATGAATTAATCTGACATATACAAAACAGCATACACAGGAGGCAACATTGAATTAAAAAATGATTGGCTGTGCTAATTAGTATATTTGGCACTCTGGGAAGCAGGGAGGAAGGAAAAAAGAACGTATTATACAGAAAAATGTATCTGAAAAAACTGATCTGCATTTTGCTAGAGGAAGAATGAAAAGATTCTCAAGTCTCACATATCTCTGCACTCCTCATTGTCTCACTTAAAAGATGTTAATGGCTGCTTGAAGGTTTTTTCCATCCTATTCAGAGCTTCTTAAGATCTCCATTCACACAGATTTATTCTAGAATAGTCAGTTTTACTTTTGCTTCTAAACAGAAAACTTGTAACTCAGATTGCTAGCATATTAAACATAGTTCTTAGATATAACTACACCACTGAGAATATGCACCCCCATCCCATGAAAGTAGTGGGCACTTTCACCTCCCATTGATTTCAACACCAGTTGAGGGCATTTACCGGGGTCACAGGAGCTACAGACTCATTTTCTCATTCTTTTTTTGCCCCAGCACATAAATACTGAAACCAAGAGATTATATGGTTAACATCTTTGTTAGATACAAACATGCCGAAAACAAAAGTATGTTAGCGAGAGAATGTCCTCTAAAAAATGAAAAAAGGTAAGCATCCACATTATAATATTTTACAAAACTTTCCTTGCAATGCAGACTTAGTGCCCAATCCATTGCCCTTCCAATTCCACTGATGTCAATGACAGCTATGTGCATGGAGGATGTACAGATTCAGGCCTTTTATTTAATAATGATGACTTTTTAAAAGTCTACCAGGATCTCAAAAATATTAGGCTTTAGATACCCAAATGACTATACAGTCTCCAATTTTGTGTATATTACCACATTTGTGTGGGCAATTCCTATGCATGTGCTTATCAAACCAGTCAACTTCTTTGAACAACTACTCCACTTCTTTCAGAGGATAGGGAATGAGCTACTTAACATTTATTGCCTCCCTACTTGTTAGATAACAGTTCCAAAACATCTTTTTAAAATCATATTTTTCAAAATATCTACAAACTACATTAAAACTAAAACTATAGCTTGTGGAACACTTCCATTTTTTAACTCAGTAAAACAATCTCTGTCTGAGCAGGAAATAGCATTCGATAAGCATAGCCTAGTATGTCTGTTTACACGTTGCTTTTCTATTAATAATACCACTTATAACATGTGTAAATTTAGGCCATTTTGATACTAATGACCTCTAGACTGAAATTGACTGTTATATTAGATATCTCACAACATGGAAGTCATTTCTATTTCACTAAAATCCCAAAGAGAATACAATAGTCTCAGTTTCTTTAGGGACAGAAATTATTCACTTAATGGTTGTTTTGAAATTGCGACTTATACAGAATTAGCAAGCCATTCATAGCTGAAAAATGCAAATATGATACAAGAGAAACACTAATTATTGTGATTTGTTGACCTTTCCTTTCTGAATATGTGAGGTGACTTGGAAATGACCTTACAATGTCTATTCATATTAATTCATAATCATAGCTTTGTTAAGATTTGACATTTCATATTTTTGTATAGTACCACAATTAAGTTAAATACTCATCATGTGGTACATGGTGAATCTATGCTGTTTTCAAAAGTTCCCAATATATAACCCAAATCTTACTCCTCCACTGGGAAAAAAATACTAGTTCATAATATAATGACAAATGAACTTCATTAGCTTACTATTGGCTATATTTATTATTTACAAAGCAGGCTAGCAAAATTTTACTTGCCCCTTTGTGATTTTTTTTTTTTACAAGCATGAAATAATCATTTTGTCCCTCTATTAGAAGCCATGGTAAAAAAGGGAAGATGAGTAGAATCCATGAGAGGATTTTCCCCTCATATTCCAGGATTTCTTGTCAAAGACTTTCTAAAGTCCACGTACACTATACCCACGGGGTCATTCTTGTCCACATGTTTGTTGACCCCCTCAGAGCATTCCAATAGATTGGTGAAGTATGATTTCCCTTTACAAAAGTCTTGTTGACTCTTCTCCAACAAATTCTGTTCTTCTCTGTATCTGATAATTGTGATCTTTATTATAGGTTAACCCAATTTGCCTGTTTCTGAAGTGAGGTTTATCAACCTGTAATTATGAGGATCACCTCTGAAGCCTTTTCTAAAAATTGGCATCACATTACCAGCTTTCCAGTCATATGATACAGAAGCTGATTTAAGAGATGGGCTACATACTACTGTTACTAGTTCTGCAATTTTGGTTAAATACCAGCTTGTCCTGGTGACTTTTTACAGTTTAATTTATCAATCCATTCCAAACCTTCTTCTACTGACACTGCATCTGGGACAGATCCTCAGATCTGTCACTTAAGAGGAATGGCTCAGCAGTGGGAATCTCCCTCACATGCTCTGCAGTGAAGACAATGCAAAGAATTCATTTAGTTTCTCTGCAATGACCTTATCTTCCTTCAGTACACTTCTAGCTCCTCAATTGTCCAGTGGCGCCACTAATTATTTGGCAGGCTTCCTATTTCTGAAGTTCTTTAAAAAAAAAATTGTTAGTTTTTGTGTCTTTTGCTAGTTCATACACTCAAAGGCTATGTCTACACTGGAATAAGTTAGATCGACTTTGTTAAGTCGACTTAATAAGGTTGACTTTAAGTCGACCTTATTAAGTTGACTTAACAAAGTGGACTAAGTCGACTTAACTTTAAGTCAACCTAGTCCACTTTTTTAAGTCGACCTAACCACCCTTAAGTTGACTTAATAAAGTCGATTTAAGGGTTACTCCATGTCCACACCATCCTTAAGTTGACCTAATGGGTGGTTCTTAATAAGTCGACTTAAGCTTTCATTAAGTCAACTTAATGAAAGTCGAGTGTAGACAGGGAGTAATTTAGGTCAATTTAAGCCTCCTTAAGTTGACCTAAATTGCTAGTGTAGACATACCCAAAGACTTTAAAGTTAGAAGGGACCAATATGATCACCTAGTCTGACCTCTTGCACAATGCAGGCCATAGAACCTCACCACCAACTTCTGTAATAGACTTCTGGACCTATGACTGAGTTATTGAAATCCTCAAATCATGGTTTAAAGACTTCAAAGTTTCTCTTCAAATTCTTTTTTTTTTTACCCACCTAATTATACTATTATCCTTTACTTACCAGAGTTTATGCACCTTTCTAATTTTCCTCCATAAGATTTTACTTCGAATTTTTAAAGGAAGACTTTTTGTCTCTAGCGGCTTCTTTTACTCTGTTGTTCAGCCATAGTGGAATCTTTTTAGTCCTCGTATTATTTTTTAAAATGTTTGGGATATATATATTGTCTGACCCTCTTTTATGGTATTTTTTAAAAGTTTCCACTCTTGTAACTGCTCCTTTTAATTTCCATTTAACTAATATCATTATTTTTGTATGGTTCCCCTTCTTGAAGTTAACTTCTACAATAGTGAGCTTTCCTTACAACACACGTGTATACACACAAGGATGTCAAATTAAATTACATGATGATCACAATTACCAATTTGTTCAGCTATATTCACCTCTTGGACCAGATCGTATGCTCCACTTAGAACTCAATCAAGAATCACCTCTCCCCTTGTGGGTTACAGGACTAGCTGCTCCAAGAAGCAGATGTTAATGGTACCTAGAATTTTTATCTCTGCATCCTGTCCTGGGATGACATGTATCCAGTCAATATGGTGATAATTGAAATTCCCCTTTATTTTTGAATTTTCTATTTTTGAAGCCTCCCTAATATCCCTGAGCATTTCACAGTCAACATCACCATCCTGATCAGGTGTTCGGTAGTACATTCCTACTTCAACATTCTTATTATTCAAGCATGGAATTTCTATTTATAGAGAGTCTATAGTAATGTTTGACTTATATAAGATTTTTTTTTTACTCTATTTAACTCTATACTTTTTTTCACCTGTAATGCCACTTCCCCACCAGCATGACCTATTCTGTCATTCCTATATATTTTTTCCCCTGGTATTACCATGCCCCATTATCACCATTGCACCAAGTTTTTCTGATGCCTATTATATCAACATCCTCATTTAACATCAGGTACATGAGTTCACCCATCTTAGTATTTAGATTTGTAGCATTTGTATACAAGCACTTATAAAATTTGTCACTATTTAGCTGTCTGCCTTGACATGATGTAATTACACGAGACTCTTTCATTTGATTGTTTCTCTTCAGTTCCTACCTTATTTTATCAACCTCTATCTTCTCTTCTTTACTACAATATAGAGTATCCCCATTAATAGAACCTCCCCTAACGGTGGTCTCTGTCCAAAATGTGTGTTCCTCCATTCCTCTCAGGTGTCCTCCCCCGCCCCCCCCCAACCCTTAGTTTAAAAACTCAACCATGTTTTTAATTTTACATGCCAGCAACCTGGTTCTGTTTTGATTTATGTACAACCCATCCTTCCTGTATAGGGTCCTCCTTTCCCCAAAGGTTTCCTAGTTTATTATAAATCTAAAATTCTCCTCCCTACACCATTGTTTCATCAATGCATTGAGATCCTGCAGTTCTGCTGTCTGTCTGACTCTAGAGACATTTCAGACAATGCTACTGTGGAGGTCCTGGATTTTAATCTCTTACCTAATCAACTAAATTTGGCAGCCAGACCTTTTCCTTTGTCATTGGTACTTACATGTACCAGGATCACCAGCTCCTTCCCAGCACCGCACATAAGTTGTCCAGATGTTTTGAGAGATGTGCAACCTTCACACCAAGAAGACAATTTATTAGATGGTTCTCCCAGTAATCACAAACCCAACTATCTATATTTTTAATGATTGGATCACCCATTATTATTACTCTCTCTTCCCAATAACTGGGGTTTCCTCTCCCAGAGAGGCATCCTCAGTGCAAGAGGATACTGTGACATCATCTGGAAGGAGAGTCCCAACTGTGGGATCATTTCCCTCCACTCAAGCTTGATGTTCTTCTTTCCTCGAGATTTTCGTCCTCCTCAACAGCACCAAAGCTGTGAGTCTGCACGTGGCACCACTTTACTGTGCCCCAGAAAGTCTTGCCTAAGTACCTCTCTGTCTTCCTTAGCCCCCTGCATTTCAGCCACCCTCTGGCCTCAAGAGCCCATACTCTGTCTCTGAGGGCCAAGAAGTGCTTGCGCTGAGTGCACACATAGACCACCTGCCCACAAGGCAGATAATCATACATGCTGCACTCAGTGCAATAAACTGCTGCTGGATTTCAGCCTGCATTACTTCTACCTCTGAAGCTTTTGTTTGTTTCTTTTGGTGGCTCTCCTTCTTCTTCCTTCATCTCTCTCTTGCTCCTAATGTATTTATAAAATCTCTTCTCATTGCCTTTCATGTTCCCTACAAGGTGTAACCTATTTTGTTCATTAGTTTTTCTGATTGTGCAATACTTTTGTACTCTTTAGCAAATTGTCCCTATTTTCCATTTGTTGTAGGATTCCTTTTTGATTATCATGTCAGTAAATAGCTCTTGATGGAGCCCTTTTGGCTTCTTCCTATCATTCCTTCACATCAGGATAGTTTCTTGCTGTGCCTTTAGTATTTTCTCCTTAAGAAACTGCCAGCTCTTCTGAATTCCATTTTCCCTTAGTTTTTCTTCACATGGGACTTTACCCACCACTTCTCTGAATTAGTCAGGTTTTTTGTGTCCAGGCTATAAGCCCCAGTAGCAGAGCATTTAATGCACCCAGGGCTACAGGACAGGAGATGACACAACCCCTCACTCATTTGAATTGCACCTTGAAATGTGACAGACTCTCATGCAACTGTCCCTGCTGATGTAACCTCTGTGTCACAAATTGCTATAGGTAGCCTTCTTGTCTCTGAGAAGTACCACTCCCACCTTCATGCCTGTTAGGTCTTTGTGGGAAGTGTTTAAATGGGTCCAGAAGCAATGGTCCTAAAGTGTGCACCTTCTGGACCATGGCTGACTGCTTTCCCACATTCCTCAAAGAAACATGCAGAGGCCCACTCCCAGGACTCACTTCAGAGAGAGCCTAATATTCATTCACCCATATCTCAAAATGCTATTCATCTCTTCAGCAAGGGCCAGATCCTCAGTGAATGTAAATCCAAATAGCTCCATTGATATCTGGACTTACAGTAACTTACAATAACTAAGGATCTAACCCCATATCTATAAATGGTCCTTGGCCTAATTTTCTGCCATACTTCACCAAAACAGCTGGGTGAAGCATATTTATGTTGTATATTTGAGCTGCTTTTATTTGATGAGCCCATAAATAAGGTTCCATTTGAACCAGGGAGTTTCCCCAAAACTCAAAAGAAAGATTTAGTCACAGTGGCCAAAATGAATTACACAAAGAAGCTAAATTTAAAAAACAAAACCAGATATGACATAAAGATAAGAATTACAATAATAATGTTCCTTTCTGAGTCCATTTTTTATTTTTCTCCAAGGTGACAGATGAGGGTTGGGAATTTTTATCCCTAGCCCATCTTCATATCAAAGTGCTATTTTGATTAATAGGCTAATATATATACCATTTATTTAAGCTGTTACTTTCTTTTTGCTTGTTTTCCCTGTATTAATCTTAGCATGTATGTCAATGATGAAGAAAACTGTCCCTGTTGTCCTGCATGCAAATAAGGTTTATTTGAGAACCTATTGAGTTTGCTAAAGACAATCACTAGAGATAGAACCTTAATTTAACCTCAAGCATGCAGCATTTCCCATGAGACACAGATGACTGATAACATGGCAGAGAGCAGGAAAGTACAAAATTATTGAGAAATGGAAGCAGCATATCTGAAGTGTTAAATTTCTTCCTCTAAATCACTGTTTATAAGGACAATCATGCATGTCTGACTAAGTCTGTAGATACTAGGAAGCAGCTTAAAGACGTAGTTTTAAAATGCACTTAAAGTTTCCAAAAGCCATGGCCAAAGCCCATGAAATACATTTGTCATATTGTCTTGTAACAAAATGATGCCATGACAGAATCAAAACACACTTGCTCATAACAGTTTCTGCAAAGGGTAGGTCAGCAATTACTAATGTAAAGGAAGTAAGTCCATAAATATACAGCTTGATAACCTTTCCCATGGGAACATTAGAAAATGGTGTTAATGAGCATTGTAATAGCCTGCTTCTTTAAGTAGCTGTGTAAATAGATCTTTATTAATTGAGATTATATATGATGTTTTTCAGTATCATAGCATTCAAGGGATATTGCAAAATTTATCTGTCTGAAATAGCTAGAATTTTATATTGGTTTTAAGTGGTTTTTTAGGTTTTCCAAACTAAATATCAAGCTAGTCTGCTGAGGTTAAAATAGAAACAACATTTTTATTTGCTAATGATAAAACTAAAATCTTTTTTTAATTTTGTTTTCTTTAAGAATGAGAGGATATCTTTTATAAAACATATAGAAAAGTCTTCCTCAACTTCATTTTCACTGACTGCTTTGAATGAAAGAGTTCGCTTGTCATTGCAGATGTACCATGTACGATATCCTTTACCAACTAATTGGGTCACACGAGGGGCAAGGGGGCTAGCGTAGAGGGAGGAGCAGCTGCCAGGCACAGAGCTGTTGCTTCAGCCCCAGTGGCTCCTTTGGCACGTGGGGCTCCTGCCGGCCCCAACCCCCAGCTGGGGAGCATGGCCACAGGGGACAGGAGCTTCATGCATGGGGGCGGGGCAGGCAGGGAGCAGGAGTCCCTGGCCCCACCCCTGGCACCTGCTGGCCCCGCCCTGGTACCTGCTGAGGGCGCAGTGGGCAGGCCTGGCACAGGAGCCAGCAAAGGTTGCCAACCCCTGGATTAGGTGAAGACATGTAAATAGACTATAGAAAAAAACATCAATTTTTTGTATTCGAAATATGGATTCTCTTACAATGACTTTCTTCATGTTGAAACAAGCAAGATTTCTCACATGTCATCTATGAAACAGTCTGAATTGCTGAAGAGTTTAAAACAAGGAGTGAAGGTAACATGTTAAATGTTGTGCCAATTTTTATCTAGTGAGGTTTCATGGAGTATTAAAATGCATAAGTGTAGCCCACATAGTGAAACCAATTTTATCGTTAGCATGAAATCAATTATTTACAATTTTTTTGTAGTTCAGAGGCCACCGATTTAAGAAGTACTTACATTTCTGGGGGTGGTTTCAGCTTGATAATCAGAAGTAAAATTAAATAAATAAATAAAACCTTCACTTGTGATTTTAAAGTGCCTGGATAGTTGTAAAGAAAACAGGGGATTGTATTTTGATAAGGCCTTTAGTTCAGCAGAAGGCCAGGGCAAAATGTAACCCCTTAAGAAGGTATACCATGTTTCATATCAAGTAACAGCTAATGAAATCCTAAGAGGGTTTGTTACATGAGCCAGTGGACTGCAGCAACCTTTAACATGTAGGAAACTGGAGTTAATTAAACTCTTATGGGCATCCTATCCATCATCCCACCAGCAAGCTGTATTCTAAACCTATTTACATTTTGCAATTGAAAAAAAAAATGTACTCAGGGCTGTTGCTAAAACATGTTTACTGTCTTGATGGATTTGATATTTATGTATAACCTTTATGTTTTAATTATCTCATAGTATTTCTTAAAGCCTCTTCTGCAGGAGTAGGTATTTGATTTCCAAGCAATTAGACACTCTGACAATTAACAGATAGTAGGAGAATTCCCTTCAGTGAATTAATCAGTTTGGGAAGGTATTGGATTATCACTACAGTAAATTTGCTGCAAAGGTTGTGCTACTGAAATTCAATATTTAACCTGGTTTTGTACCTTTGCGATTACTGAAGTGCATTAAAACTCAGATCATCTTACACTAGTGGGTTGTATTACTTTGAAGGAGTTTTCTTTAACATACCTTTAGCTTTCAAAAGAATTGTAACTTTGTAGAGATTAAATTTATGTCAAAATTTACACTCGGCTACATTAATTGGAGTCAGTGGGAAAATTAGATCAAATCTTTTCTCATATAAACCTTTGCAAGGTGAAGAAGAAAGCTGACTACACTGGAACATGAATTATTTTAAATCTTCATTACTAAAGGTGGATATTTTATATGTTATATTTCCAGATCATGGGTGAAATCCTGATTGCCTTACTTATGGATTTGTCAACTATATAAAAGCATTTTGTAACTTTTTTAGCTTTTTGAAGTCAACATTTTCTCTCGAGCCTTATTTTAACATCAGTTTTTTTATATATGAGTTTATATTTTTAATTGTTTGGGATCAGTTATGACATTAAAGGTAACAAATGCTGATTTTAACGGAAGAAACTGATTTATAGTTTTAGAGCAAAACATAATGGAGCATATAAATCTATGAGAGGTCCACAGAGGGTAACACAAGGGCTGGGGAAGCAACTGCTTCTTGCCACATAGCAAATGATGCCCATTCGCTGCAAAGACAAGTCAGGAGACTTATGCCAGGGTTGTCCAGTCCACACAGTGCTCAGGATAAACAGGGCAGAAAATTGCCTTAAAGCCCCTGACTTCTATTCGGCTGCATGTTCAGTGCTGCACCTTTAAGAGACACAGCACAGGATTACTCTTCCAGACTTCTGTGGGAGTACTCACATAGCAGCAGGTTACAGAAGGGTGCCACGGGCAATGCTTGTGTCTCTCACTTGAATACGACTTTGGCTTGTACTTTGTTCTGATTCGCTTGCAAAACATTAAATGGCAATTTAAGCAATGAAAATCTAGAAATGAATTAAAAATAATATTGTATATTCATATTTTAAAAAATGCAATTACCAGTATTTTATTCAGAAATTTTATTACAGGGATTTTAATCTATAAACTGAGACAGAAAAGATAATTACTTCTATCAGGCAGAAGGAAAAGATTGTAATCTGTTTCCCTTCTTCACTAATGTTTGCAGTATTGATTCTGCACACAGAGCACCCAGAAACAAAGGAAAATAAGCAGTGGTTTGAAGTGTTTTACTAATTAAAACAGACCGAGAATCCAGACTCGAAGTGTCAGAAATTATTTATAAAACCCTTTTGAAAAATTGCAACTAATTAGCTCACATTATTTCCATAGTTATTTCTTGTTGGGATTTTTGTTAGTTTCTTGGCATCAGTCCTAGGATATACAGAGACCCACGGAAAGGTGCAGTGTTAGCTTGCTACTACTGAAGTTGAGAGCATTCTGAATCTCCTCATGTATCATGGTGGCCTTCCTTGCAACCTAAGCATTCAGTCATTACCATCTTTTGATTTACCTTTAAACATTTCCTTAAGATGGGGATTCTTATGATGCCGGACTCAACATTGCAGTCCACAAATATAGACAAAACTCCCATCAGTTTCAACATAATCACATTCAAAAACCAATAGGGGACCACTTCAATCTCCCTGCTCACTCCATTGATGACCTGTCAATAGCTGTGTTCAAACAAATGAATAACAAATAGCAGCTTCAAAGAGAAACTGCAGAATTGGAATTTATATGTAAATTCGACTTCGTTGTCTCAGGGTTGAACAGGGACTACAGATTTTTTTCTCATTACAACAGATGATTTGACCTCACCTTCCTCTATCTGCTGTTCCCCAGTGTTTGAATCCCAACATCTATTTTGATTTACTGTTACAGCGTGACCTGATCCTGTGTCATACATTTCCCTGCATTTAATTTTCCCCCGTTCTGTAAGTTCCTATCTTCAAAATGTCTGACAAAGTGGGATTTTTCTCTTACAAAAGCTCATGCAATAAATAAATTTGTTGGTCTTTAAAAGTGCCACAGGACTCCTTGTTTGTTTAACATAATCACAGTTATTTCAATGGGAGTCTTGCCTGAGCAAGGAACTGCAAAGATGGGCATTCTGTAGAAATCAGTCCTTTTAATAGAGTCAAAACTATTCATGGAACATTTTGGCCTTGGCACAAGAATTCTGGAGAAACAAGACAGAAAGGTAACATGAGTGTGCCCTAAATGCAAATGCCATTGCAATTATTCACCAGTAGTAAAATTGAGTGGTTTGCCCTCTGTTAATGGTCAAGATAGCCATGCATTTTTTCTCTATGAATTCTTATATCAGGCATGCATGAATACTTCTTTCCCTGGCAAATTGCCATACACTCTACATATATTCTATGGAAAAATTATACAACTGGACTCCAGCAATGTACAACATCTCTACAAGAAAGGAAGGGAAAGTGATACCCAATAAAAACTTTCTTCAGCACTAGCCCTTAAGTGGAACAGCTGAAACAGCCTGAGGAAGGCCATGCTACATGCAATGGAAATCCTATCTCAAGTAATGCATAGAAGCTGCCTTCTCCCCCACTGTCGAAAGAGAGAGAGAGACTCTGAAGGGACCACAAAAGCTATAGCACAGTGTCTGGAAGGCCTGATGTGAAAGTACATGCCTATAAAGAAGGGGGCTGCCCCCACCTCAGATCTTCTACCTTCTGATTGGTTGGGAATGGTGAATTGCATTAGCTGATTGGTTCTTGCATTTGGGTGCTCTCTCATACACATGCTCCACTAAGTTGTAGCACGGACAGTGTTGGGTTTGTTTTTTTAATGATTTCGCATATCTGACCATCATTTGTTTTGGGATCAAGGAGTAATTTTTCCCGTTAGACTAAATCAGCAGAGATTTGGTGGGGCTTTTTGCCTTCTGTTCATCATCATGGATGCACAGTTGCACTGAAAGCTTTAGGACTTGAAAAGGTTATTACCAGGAAAAGCGAGACTGTTCAGCTTATCATAATTTTCAATCAATGTCTAGAGCAGATAAACACTGAACAGGCCAAATCCCAGACATAAACGAGACCATGGATTTCACTGGTACTTTCTGCCTACAGGAGAAGGTGAGAGCTGGAGTCTTTACAGACTGAGATTCCCCCCTTTGGTAACCTGTAGAGAGGATTCAGAAGTAAGCTGAGTCCTAAAGGGTCGGCTGAGAAGGGGTTGCACCAAATTATTATTTGCGTAGTGGGAGCTCTGTATAACCCCACATTAGACTCATTTAAAACCCCACATTAGACTCATTATGAGATCAGTGGAGAGGGTGCATGCCCCCCACCCCCAGTGCAAAATTACTAGCCTTTCATCCTGATGCTTAAATTCACCCTGTGTGTGTATGTCATTTATTCAACTGCATGTCTGATCAATAAGTTACAGTATAGTTCAGGAAATAAAGTGGAAAAAGTTGGGTAGGTCTTAGCTCAACTGCACTTCCTGATATTTAGACACTTCTTGTTTATGTAAAAGCCTTGATATGAGAACCCTGTTGTTTGTGCAGGCCTCGAAGAGTACACTTTTTTTACAGGATTAAATTTTCTTCCATTTTAATGATTCAAAGATGTTTCCTTTCCAGATTCTCTTATTTTGCTGGAGGTATCATTCAGAATTGATTTTTGATAAATTCAGAGTGGTGCCTCTGCAGCTACTGCATAGGTACAGTATCTTTAAATATTAATATTGTGCTGCTGGTGACGATTATTATTACAGCTCAGCACCATTTAAATATCAGTGTTTCTCAGTTTAATTCATCATGCATACATTATGGTGCCTGTTCACATATATTCAGCATGCATCTCAAAGGATGGGAAACACGACATTCATATTTCAGCAGCTGTGAGAAAGAAAGAACAGATTTCCTTTACATTCTTAAATGTAAACATTAATTAGACTTACCATTCAGTAGTTTTTTTATTTAAAAACTTTTGTAAAATAATCTATCAGAAATTCCTTTATCACTATGCCAACAAGAAGAACTATTCTATTGCATTGCATTCTCTCTGACTAGAAAGTTAAAGACAATGTCTTAAAATAAAATCCATGTATTTATGCAATTTGTTTCCATGGGGAACAAAATGGCTCTGCTGTGATACTTAGTAAGTTACGAATACAAGAATGTCATGCTTTATTATCTATTTGTATCCTTTTGTTGAAGAGCAATTAAGCTCTTGCCTATACCCTTAGTTTGTCTTCTGGGCTGAGCCACTGTGGCAGACTAGGAAAATGCTCAAACTCTTATTTTCAGATTCTGTGTTCCCCAAAACATGATTATAAAATGCAAGACATTACCAATGAAAAAATATTTCTGCAGGCAGGATGGAGATGTAGTTTAACCCTGTCTTGTCAGGGTTGAGATTATTTGCTTTAAGCAAAGTATAGAAGAATAGAATATTTCACTTCCAAGGGGTGAGCAGTGGGGGACAAATGATTTCCTAGGTCAGGTAAAGTCCACAAAGGAAACAACAGAATCTCATTTCCAATCCTATAACAGCATCTTTAGTATTGCTATATGTGGCATTGATTCTATTTACTCCCTTTAAAGGGGTGTGAAGGCAGCCATGACAATCTGGTCTAGGTGTTGCCTAAAATGCTAAATTGAAGATGTGTACTGTCAGCATGATGCATAACAGTTCAAACAGACTCCTGAATTGATTTTATTGGTGTTCATCCACCCAGTCTGGGGGTTTTTTCAGCCTAATGTTGCAACTCCAGGATGCGTAATTATAATTGACCAGAAGAGAATGTCAGGATTAATTATAGTACTTACACTATTGAAGAGAACACAGTTTTGCTGTGAATTCCCTAGCTTTTATTTATGGTCTTTAATTATTCTAACATTTAAGATCTATAATCACTTCTAAGTCATATTTTATAGAACACAAGAGTATGTGTATTGCAGTAAGTCAAATGTAACATGCACAACATTTGTGCAGAACATTTTATGTTTTTGCAAGTCATGAGAAATTTAAGAAATAAGCAGGGCTTTTTTTTTTTTTTGGCTCTTACAAGGAATGTGCAAGCATTCTATGCCTTCTAAATGGATTTACTCTAACTGCCTAATTCATTATGCTAAAACCATGAAGCAATTTCCTGTTCAAAGCCCAGCTCACAGCTCTCTGTTGTCAAGTATTTGAATTTCAGATTAGAAATGTGTTCATTTGGATAGCATGAAAGGAAAGCTTTGTTGTCAGCTTTGCTTTATGTTCTGCCAGCAGCCAAATCCATCTTCTTCAACAGTCACCAGCAAAATACCAGACCTCCACTCTGTTCTCAACTATCTTGAAACAAACACAAACGCCTTTGGCCTTTGCGGTCTAAGCACTGGTTTGAGGTTTGTGTCCCTCCCATCCCCCTTAGTATTTGTTTAAAAGATTATTTCTGACAGATAATATCAGGAAATATTTAAGTTACATAGAGTTCCCCCCATCTCCCTCTGAAAGATGGGGGGAGGGGGGAGGAGACAGGAGAAAGATCCAAAACATTTCACAATGAGAAATAGGAGCCAAAACATTTTATTTCTATTAGTAGATCAGTAGTTTGTTATGCAATAGGGAAATTGCAGCATTTTTACCCTCAGCATGTTAACAGCTGTCATCTACTATGCTTAACTATCCCAGTCACTAAACATTGCTGGTGACATATTTTGGTCAAAGGAAAACAAAGTTACTTTATACTCTAGGGCTATGTCTACACTTACCAAGGTTAGTTCGAATTAGTTAATTCGAGCTAACTAATTCGAACTAATTTTAGTTAGTTCAAATTAACTTAATTCGAACTAGCATGGCCCCACTAGAATGCTAGTTCGAACTAAGCAAGTGCCATGTATGGCACTTGCTTAGTTCGAATTAGTCAGCTGCATTAAGGTCAATGAGCCAGTTAGTTCGAACTAATATGACCACATTGAGTTAATTTGAACTAACTAGTTCGAATTAAGGGTTAGTTCAAAGTAAAACGAGGTTTTACTAATTCAAACTAACTCTGCTTAAGTCGAATTAAGGAAACTCAAGTGTAGACACAGAGTAAATTAAGTCAACTTAAGCCCAGGTGTCTAAAGAAAAGAGCATTTAACTAACTTTGGTCAAGGGGCACAGAAGAGCTGGGCAGTAACTGAACTCAGACAAAACTTCTTTACCCAGGAGGGGCCCTTTGGAAATTCCTCAGTTATTGTAAAATATTTCTCCTAGGTTTAGAAGCTATATTCACTAAACACTCAAAACTAAATGCACATCTTTTCTTAATTAAAAGAAAATATTCACACAAGGAATGCTGTAATCTACATTGGAACTTTAATGGCTGGAAACAAGAACAATTATTTGCTCTTATTGAGAAGGACATTTTGATATTTGTAATCTTTTCTTTCGAATACAATAACCTTGATATAATCACAATAAGCCCCCCAGTATAAGAAATAGTAACAGATCTGTTTCTAAACACACAACATCTCCCTACAAGTTTTGGGAGTGAAGAAAAATCAGGATACAATGTTACACCTGTTGATACAGTTCAACCACTTAATCTTGCTAATACTGACCCCAAGCTTAAAATGTTTAAGTCCTTTAGCTCCAGAATTCGTCCTCAGTCCCAAACCGTATGCCGTGAATGCAAATAATATTTAACTCACATTTCTGACTGACTGCTGAATACTCTCGTTCTCTTGTGGAATTTGTTTCTTCCCCCTCGGATTATACAAAAAGGATCAGAGAGCATAAATATAAAAACTTTAAGTAGAGAGCTAACGTATGCAAACCATTTTAGGTTAACAATTGTGCTGCAAATATTATAAATCAAATGATTATCACTTTTCTGAAGCACTACTGCTTTACAGCACCATACCTAGAAGCATGCCCATATGGTTTGTTTGTTGTATGGCATTGTTACTTTATAAGTATTCTTCAGTTATCATATCGGTCTGATTGCCATTAAGCTTATGGATATGATTTCCTTGGTGAAACACTGATTTGTTACAGTTCTGTAATTCTACTGGGCCTAATCCTGAAGTTCTTGTTCATTTCGGTCTCAGTCCTTATTCACACAAAACTGAGTCAGGATTTGGCCTATTGTGGTTTTCCTCATTTCCAGTTGTTCCCCCAAACTGTACTGCGAGGGGTGAGTTTGTGTGTGGATTTACCAAACAGAGTCAAAAGACCATTGAAAAGATGGATGGTTTTTATTGAATGACAGAATGAATAACCCCAGGCAAGCAAAGCAGAGTAATGAGCGGCGAGCGCTTATGTCCCTTCAGCAGCCAGGAACTCCTGATGACTGCAGACGATCCCAAGGAGGTTCCCGAGGCACCTTGGGTCCTCGGTTACCAAGGCAGCCTGGTCCTTGGTCCTACGGTGAAGTCCACAGATTCCCAGGGGCTATGCTAACATATGCCACAGTTTAGGGAAAGGCGGGGGACCAGGCCTACCCTCCCTTCACACACTCGGCCCAGCTGAGCCCAGCTCCTCCAGGTGCAAGAATGTACAAAAACAAGATAACTAAAAGCAGCAGCAGACAGGCCCCAAAACACCTGTCAAGTCAAGGACATAAGCAGGTTTCTGCTATCTCAAGGAAAGAAGCCCAGGATAGTTCACGGGCAGGTCGCCCCATGGGAAAGGTTCCAAGAGCATGATTATACTGTCCATTACAAACATCTTCCGCTCTTGCCCTATACCCGGGAACCTCCTCGGGGTCGTCCGCAGTCGTCAGGGGTCCCTGGCTGCTGAAGAGACTTAATCTCTTGCCACTCATTACTCTGCTTTGCTTGCTTGGGGTTATTCATCCTGGCATTCAATGAAAATCTTCCGTCTTTTCAATGGTCTTTGACTGCATCTGGTAAATCCACACAGAAACTCACCCCTGGGGGTACAATTTGGGGGAACACCAGGCAAATACTACCTTACCACCAATGACAAGGTATTACTAGTTACGTAAAGGTGAATATTAAGTCTTACTGTAATTATAAACATGTTTTATATATTGCATCCTCACTGCCCCACCAATGCTGCTGTTGTACAATGAAACAATAAAAAATCCTACCCTACTAAAATGCAAACACATAAGAGAAAGTGAAAGACTCCAGTTTAAAACTAAAGTCTTCCAGAGTCTTTTGTGTAAGTGGAAGCAGAGTCCAACTGAAGTCAATGGAAATCTCAGCAGACAAAAGGGCCTGTCTACACAGATCTCTTTTCAAGATACAGGATCAAGGTTTAACAGAGGAAGGAACTGCATTAAAAAACAGGCTATTATTCTAACAGTCATTATTCTAAAAACACTTTGTGTGGTTGTGGATAGGAAGGCAAGTTTTTTAGATGCTTTTCAAAAGAGGAATGGATAAGAAATGAGTGGTTAAGCAAGTTCAGCACTGTAAGGACCACACAGCCAAAGCATAAGATCAACCTGCCAAATTCATACTCTATGATAGTCTCTAGAACTGGGCAGAAAATTTTACCTAAAACCCTTTTTGGCTGCAAATGTAAATCAGATGTAAATCAACCAAAAGATTATGTGAACTGGTGTCAAATTTGGCAAATTATTTTGGTCAAAAAAAAAATCTTCAAAATAATCCAACATTTTGATTCTTTGATTCAAATGGCTGCTTCATTTCAAAATCTACCTTTTTTTATTATTATTATTATTATTTTAAAGGTGAAAAAGAAACCCACAATACATTTTTTCAGTGTTTTGTTTGCCAAACAAGTATAATTTTGTTTCAGGTCAACCCAAAGCAATATTTAATTTTTCAGTTCAGCCGACAAACCCCAAAATTAGTTATTTGCACAGATCTAGTGAGCTGGTGATGTATTTAACTATATTACCAGAATGTTTACATTTTTACCAAAAAATATGCTGAAATGATACTGTTATGGCAGGCACCGCAACGTGGCACTGCTTTATATAGTCTTACAAACTATTTTCTTTGGTGTGTAAGCAAGTTTTGATTCTTGGGAAGACATGCTGTGTTACTTTTGATTAGAGAAGTGTTTTGGTATAGTCAACTTGAGGAGTAAGGGCACTGTTGGAGCAGCAGGAGAGTTTGTTCTCTGCTTGGGCTCTGATTAGAGTCCATTTGTGAAGCAAAGTTGTTCCTTGGGAACCCAGGAGTAGTGTTGGATTGAGAGGCTATTTCTACACTTGTCAAAATAAGTCAACTTTGTTAAGTTGACTTAGCATGTCCACACTGTAAATTTAAGTCGACTTAAAGTCGACTTTGCCAAATTGACTTAGAGCGTCCACACTGGATGCCTAAGTTGACTTCTAGGGGCTAGGTGGACCTAGGAGTGGTCCATGGTGGGGGGGGGCACCCCTTTAAAAGTGCTAGGGGGCTCAGCATTTTCCCCATTGTGCTAAAGTACATGGGGGCTGAGCAGGACAGGACAGGGGCAGGGTATGGGAGTGGAGTGGGCAGGGCTGTGTCCTGCCCTTTGGGTGAGCACGACAGGTTCTGGCTGTGCCAGGCACCCTGGCAAGGGAGTCAGTGGGGGAGCCCTGGGGACCCTTGAAGTCGACTTAGGGCTAAGCCACATCTACACTGGCTTAAGTCGACTTTATAAAGTCGACTTAGCCAGTAAATTGACTTTAAACTAGGTTTTGTAAAGTCGACTTAAAATTTCCTGAAGTTGACTTAAGCAGCAGCTTAAGTCGATTTAAGGAAATTGTAGTGTAGATGCAGAGTTAATTAAGTCGACTTAAGCAAGCTTAAATCGATTTAATTTACAAGTGTAGATGCACCCAGATTCCTGGAAGAAGAGTTTACTCCCTGTTAACTGTCTCAGCTCAGAAAGGATTATGTGTGTAATGAAAGTAAGTTACACATAGAATATACCTAGACCCTGCCTCACTTATTTTTCGTCTACTGGGAAGCTGACTTGCAGTGCCCCAGTCATATGTTACTTCTCAGCAGAGGGGTCAAAAGAAGGAGCAACAAGACAACAGACGACATTAAACTACTATGTAGCCACTGCACATTGCATTATGCCAATATTCAGCAGCTAAAACAGCCATCACATGATCAGTATATCCCTGGCTAGTTCTAGACCACAAATAATTGCTCTAGCGTCATACTTGATAATGATAGTTGATGTGGGGAATAAAATTCTGTGGCAGAAGAAGAACAAATAATACAAATATTTATAAAAGGGAGTTTGGTAAGCATTATGAAGAAAACAACATTTCTGGAGTGGAATGGTGAAAACTGTTAAATGCAGAGGATGAGTTTTAGCTTTCTCAGTCTTATCATCTATGTTCCTACTCAGCGTATGCACAGTGTGCCCAGCCACTTGATACCATATTCATCAGACAGGTGAAGAGCCAGTAGTGTCCAAATAAGTCAGTGGGCTCTTGTCAAGGACATACGACAATTTGAAGATGACTGCCTCTATGTGACGAGTCATTAGAGAAACCCCTTTTGAAGAGATTGGCCACACAATTGCCCCATCCTGTTCAAAACCAATTCAGGGATGATCACCGGTGTCTTGGCAGGTCAAAACCTGGTGGATGGAAGGTTGAGTTGGTGACAAAAGAGTGATTCATGAATGTCATAACTGACCACTTGTTATGACACTCAGATTCCAAGTCACTGTCATGTCCTATGGTGACTTAAGTGATCATAAAGGGCATGTAGAAGAAGGGAGAATTAGAGAGTGGGTGAAGAGATCTGAGTACAGAGGCAGTTTGGTGTTCTTATGGATCTTGGCCAGGAGCATGATGGATCCCCTCACACAGTGGCAGTGCTATGTTACTATGTTACTAAATATTGGCATCTACGGCAACAGAGTTGCACATATAGTCCCAGTAACAATGCATATAGCTTTGTTAAGCTCTATATTGACTAGCCTTGTGTGAGACGAACACCACCAGACAGGAGCACAGTACTCTGCTATTGGATAGCAAAGAGAGCATGGGATGATGTTCTAAGTCTCTTGGCACTCACACCTCAGGTTGAGCCAGCCAGTCTTCTGAGAAAATTGATCGGAGTGCTAACTTTGACTGCTGTCGTCTTCAAGAGATTGTGGTAAGTCAGTGACCTATCTAACGTCACATAGAAGTGAATCAGGCTTGGATTGTGCTGCAGGCATTACCCATATAAGAAAATATTTACCTCTGGTTTGCACTTGTATTATGCAGATGAACTACACTAGAAACCAACTTGGAAAAGCTTGTCTTCAGGCACCATCAACTACAGTAGTCTGCATTGAGCTTCCTATCATCATTCCAGACCTTGTCAATTTTTGAGAAGGACTGAGCTTGATAGCTGCAGGAGATGTCATCAGCATAAATAAATTTGCATGAGAGTGTTGCTGGTAAATCATTGAACAGAATTGGTGAAAGAACTGAACCTTGAGGAAGACCATTAATCTGACAATTCTAGGAATTGCAACAATCACCCATATATACTCTGAATTACCTATTTTGGAGGAGAGAGAGTTTACACAGATGGCCTCTCTTGCAAACCATGTCATAAGTGGGGATCTAATCCAGGAAGATGGCTCCTGTGTTTAGATTTTATGGAAACCATTTTTGATAAAGATATTCAAGACTTGATTACACGTGCTACAGCCTTTCTGAATCTGGCCTGCTCAAGACATCATACAACTGCAGAGCTATTTGTTGGAGGATCAAAGGCTAAAATGCCTTAAAATACTGACAGCAAGGATTTCGGGTGGTAACTTGCCAGGTTGTGGGGTCCTTGTCCAGCTTCAGAATGACAATCTTTGCTTGATGCCAAGTGCATGTTTATGTCTTCTCACGAATGACCCGTATATAGACATTAGTGAGCCACTATGACACTTTTGGTCCAAGGTGCTTAAGAAATTCCAGCAAGATGTTATCATATCCCACGTGGTTTGATGGAGATAAGGGGGCCTTATCTAGCTCGTTGACTGGAATGGCTCTGATTAACTCATTCTGGTTTTGAAATTTATGCCATTCACCATATACTTTCCTTTTAAATCACTTCTTCAGTGGAACCTTCAGTAGATGGCTTGCAACCTCACTGGCCTTAACCAGTGGGTGATTTTGGTTTGGAGGTCACTGAGCAGTACCTGCATTGAGTAGGTGGCATTGGATCAATGTTCCTGTCACATTCCTCATCAGTACCCAGTCTGGGCTAGGGAAGCTAATGATACAACCAGTGGACTAATTTTGGCAACAAATCTTGGTCACTTGCCATCTGGCTGTGACCCAATGTATTCCCAGCCTTCAACTTTTAAGCCACTGGACTGGCATTTCAAATTCTTTGGCTTACTTTTGAGAGCCTGTCAGCAGCCCAGCACAGCATCATTAGTTCCTTAGCCACTCATCACCCTATCAACATAACCTATTTTCAAGAAACTCATGTCCCTGCCTGTGGTATCATTTTTGAAGTTTATTTCACTTACTGCATTGGTAATTCAGCTACAGAATAAAAATTGCATTCAAACACTCTCTGATGCAAGATCAGAGTTTTAGCCTGACATCAAACATAAAATCTTATGCATTAATCACTTAAAAGACAAGTAGGCTCTGTTAAAGAAGAAAGGCAACCCTTACAACATTATGTGAATATATTAGTGATGTACTTTTTGTCTTCATCTATTGGTCTGTTCAAAATATAAGGAAATGTAATTATTTGTCTAGTTTACCTTCTGTTGCCTTCTGCCTTAACCATCTTCCCTGTGTGTTCCTGATCCTAATCTTTATTATGTTTCCCCTTCAGCAAATCTCATTAACTAACCTGACTTGTGCTTGTCCATAGGAGCACAGTCCTAACAGAGAACCAAAAAACAGACTAGTTGCATGGTCTCAAGATGACAGACACATAACATGTCAAAAAACAGTCAGCTACCATGCAGAGGGATAATTCAATAGCTCTTCCAGATAATTGCAAACAGACTCAAGAAAAAGTCAAACTAATTCCAAGATTTAAGGGGGTACCTTACCTGCAACAGTAGTAAAATGATGCAATATAGCCTCCAGCTGCTGACAGATTGGGATGAGAAAAACATGATATAAGGCAGCATGTATTTATCCCATTGGATGTTAAACATGTTTTATAAAGAAGCAATAAATGACAGACTATTTGCTTATTTTGCTGAAGTTTGAGTCATGAAACCTGATTTATAAATTGGTTTCATGTCTATGATGTTTCTCCATAAAAAGTTCTCACTGTGTGCCTTCTAAGACAGTATGATGTTCATAATGGCTCCACCTTAAGGAAATAAAAAAAAAATCACAATTCCATTGTCCCATATGAATATGATATTGCATGTAAAGTGATGATAGGGATACAAATGTCATAGGCCACTGTGGTATCTGTTCCTTCCCAAATAAATGGATGCTGAAGAAGTTCCTGACATTATAAAGCTGAGTGTCCTTACTAGGGAATGGAGAGGAAGCGGCAAGGAGTGAGGGGAGGGGAGAAGGTGGGAGGCGATTTTTAAAATCTGTGACAAAACCTAAGTCTCCCTTTCAACATACATTTTTAAGCCGTTGATTTTGCAATTGTTGCTTATGTGGTGTAGCATTTAGGCATATAGGTGAGAACCACAAAAACATTGGGTAAGAACCACAAAAACTGCTTTGAAAAGCAGCACTGAAGTTTGCTAAGTAAAAAGGTAAAATAACTTATTAAACCCACAATGAGTACAGTTTAACCAAAGTGCTTGGTTTATATAAACAGAGACAAAATTCAGGATACTTAATTTTGTGTTAGCCTGTTACACCTCAGGGACTATACAAACAGAACCCAAGCTCTGCCTCAAAACAGGTAGGCAGACTTCAGTGACTTTGACCTTTCCACTAGCAATAGGAAAATCAGTTCAGATAAAGAGAACCAGACTTAACCCCCTTCCAAAGCTCTTTTTGATCTGAGAGGAGCTGGAGAAAGCCTTTTCACTTCTTCCCACAAACCACCACCACAGACATCTTCCCTTTAGACCTCAGTAAAATAGGCACTTTCAGTTGAGTCAGCTGCCTTCATAGCTGCATTCGGATCCTTCTCTGGAGGGAAGGGATAACAATGCAATCTGGGACTTCCTGAACTTGTGTAAACCTTAAACTGAGATTCCATAATAACTGGCTAGAAGACAAAGTGCCAGGCCCCTACCTAAAGTTCTAGACTCACCAAAGTCTGAGGGTCCCTGGGGAACCATTTAGAGGAAGTTGGGTACGGGAGGGCCTGCTGAAGGTCAGAAAAAGAAGTGGGAGGTCAATGGGGTTGGCATGAGATTTACAGAGAAGGGTGGGATTCAGATCAGGAGGACAGAAGGATGGTGGGAAGAGGCCTGACTGAGCTATAAGGAGAGAAGCAGGAAGGAGACTTCAAAACATTCAAATAATCATCTGAGTCAAGGCTTTCATTTACTAAGTCAAATTTCTAAGCCCTTTGATATTCATCCCGCAGTACTTTCAGCCATGTTACAAGAATCCTCGAAGCTCAGCAAATAAGCAGCTCCTTTCCATAAACCCACATAAAATGAGGTTTAAATAGGCAGAAGTACAATATGTTATTTCTAAGGTACAGTTGCCAGGCAACCACTTCATTCTGCAACAGACACTATAACAGCATTAATCAAGCTAAATAACAGTTAACCCAATAACTGCTCAGTTAAAACACTACTTATAAAATTTTGAGCTAACAGGTATATAAAGTTAGCAGGATTATAAAACAATTATTTTGCAAAGTACAATGTCATGCCTACGCATAACTAATCCATGCAGATCTCAGAATATGGGAGAGCCCTACCTGGATGATAAGGAAATGAGCTTTCCTCTTGCTCGAATATTCACTGCAGTGGGGAATGTACCTATCTCTTTAGAATTTATGAACAAAAGTGATGGAGGGGATAATAACTGATAAAGAAACATGAATTTTTTATAATAAATTAACACAAGCCATCAGGAGTTGGTGGAATACAAGTTTTGTCTGGTTCATCGTATAGGTTACTGCTTAGCTTGACTTCATGGTTATCTCATCCATACCATTCACAGGATGACAATTTTACACAATAAGAGGTCCCCTGATGGCATGTATTAATTTATAATAGCTAGAAAAGGAAGGAAGCATTTTTGTGTATCAGGCCAGTAAAACACACAAACTACTCCCTCAAGGCACATACACACATACATTAAAACATTAGCAATGGCACTAGAGTTAATAAGAGCTATGATATACAACACAACCATATAAACAGTGCTTCTCAACAACCCATAGGCTGGAGTCAATGCTCTTTTACTGTTCTTTGACACATGGAAATGTAGATCACAAAAGTAAATGCTTAAGATAAAAGTATCAAATGTTTTATGCTTGTATTTTTATAGTAAAAGTGAACAGTAATATCCTGGCTGTTGTGAATTACAAATCTTGCCTATTTTTCTTTCTTAGTTGCTTATAATGACTTCAGTCACAATACTATCTAACATAAGTGAGGCTCATATTATCCTATCCCCAAGTCACATATGCCACCAGCAACCGAAAAATGAAATGAGAGTTTTTAAAATTACAGAAAACAAGAAATGGGATTAGTAATTTTCCATCACAGCTGTTTTAAATCACTTTTATTCAAATCCAAAACAGCCATAGTTTGGGCCCCAAGAATAATTTTCTTAATCTGTATTTCTAAAGATATTAACCCAAATCTTGAAATCCTTGCTTAGTGTGTTTGGCATTCATGGGAAATTTGCTGATGAAAGGACTGAGTTAAAACATAGGTTAGAACTTTTTGGTGCATGGTATAATAGCAGCCGATGGAGTCAGAAGATACTATCCCACACATGCAACTCTGATACACATCCCATGACATAGACAAGGAAATAAATAGAAGTTTCTTATTAGTACTCTGATGTCACACTTAAAATTACATGGACTGTTCTGGGCAGGACTCACATGAGAATGGAGAAAGACATAAAGACAGATTTAAAGAAGCAAGCCACAACTTTATTTTAAAGAGGAGTCAACACTCTTCTTTTGACCAGAGAGCATCCATTCCCCTGCCAGTCCAACCAAACACCCTTATTAAAACAGAAGGCAACACCTTTATATAGGAGTGGTTATAAATATGACCATGCATTCATCATCATGTTAGTAGGCAAAGTCAGTTGGACCAGAACCTGCTCTCATTTACACCTACTTAAATCTGGAGCAACTCCAGTGGCAAAAATAGAGTGATTCCATATTTATATGGGTTAACTGAGGCCAGAAAATGGCCCACCAATGCCCGTTAGTTCTACAAAAACAGATTATGAATTTTAATGTATATCTATAAATTAAACTGGTTTTCTAACTGGATTTTTGTTTTTATTATAATGGAAGCAAATGTCCTGTTTTTCCTTTTACTCTCTCTCTCTTGCTCCAAATTGAATTAAAAGAAACAGGGTTCCCAAGGCCTAGGAAAGCACAATATTTGAACTAAAGTCTGACATGTATTCTTACAAATATTTTACTTGTAAAAAATCAGTACTTTGAGACCTAACAACTGCTAATGACTCCAAGATAATATTTCATGTGTATCAGATAACTTCAATAATGTAATTTTCCCAAGACCACAACATGAATTATTGCACTAGTGATATAATACTGCAAATTATGATAAATTCTGAACCATGAATAAAAAGCATTCAAATATTTGAATTTTTATCCATACCAGTTGTGTGGCAGCAGGCAAATCACATGGTATTCATTGCTGCCTTGTATAATTTAGTTGGCCTGAAGCTGGCAAGTCAACTAAACACTGGTTTTGGACTTACAAGAAGCTGGACAGTGTTTGTGGTGTTCAGTCTCTCAAGAAAGGAATCGGGATCTTTGCCTGGCTAGGTTTTGGACCATAATGCATTTGCTTTAAACACTCCTTCTGCAAGCATCCCTATTCGAGCACCAGCTCCAGGCTTGCCAGCCATATTCCTTGCTGTGCCAACCTCAGTGGCTCCTTGCCCACACTCTGACATCCACCAGCCTCCACTGACGTGGAGAGAGTGAGTACAGCCATTATCACCCCTGACACTGCACACAGGCTACTACTTTTGATCATCCCCTCTCCCTGACCTTGGAGAACTGTTCTCTGAACAGCCAGGGACTATCTTCATATCAAAGAATCCAACACTCATTTTTAGCTGTCTTGAATAAAAGCAGGTTCTATTTGCAATTGTGAATTAAAAGATAATTAAAATATAAACGCTTAGAGGTATGGCATGGCAGAAAGAGACCTGTGTTCTGTCAGGGACTGTGACTAATCAGAACACGTGTCATTGTTTTAATGCCTTCTTTTTGGCTAACAAGTGTGAAGTTAAGCAGCACGTGGTATTATGCCATATGTCCTCATCAAACCAGAATTATATTACTACTTTCAGATGACTCAAATCCTTTAACACACACCCGCTGTTGCATTCTTATTTAGTTATTTCCCTGTGCACTAATAGTATTTCACATCTTTAAGGTGGACCACCAAGAACAAAACTGAAACGAGAATCCTGTGGCACCTTAAAGACTAACAAATTTCTTCAAGCATAAGCATCTGATGAAGTGGGTTGGAGCCCACAAAAGCTTATGCCCAAAGAAATTTGTTAGTCTTTAAGACGCCACAGGACTCTCGTTTTTTGCTGTATACAGACTAACACGGCTACCCCTCTTGATCTTTCCTCTGATTTTATCTGCATCATAAGAATAATTTGAAATTCTGCTAAGTCATCTTAACTCTACCATGTATATTATACTGTAGGGCTGATAATCCATTTTCTCTCTTCTTGACTTAACAGTAGCTTATCCAGTCAAATCCCTGTAACACTTTGTCTCCCTTAACTCCTTTCCCTGTCTGAACTCTGACTTTGCTTGCATACCTTAGATTCCAGAACATGAGTTTTCTTTAAGAATGATTTCATTTATTCACCTCCTGACATTCAGCTCATTATTCTTCGGTGCATACCCAATTTCTGCCATTTCTGGTTATCACTAAGGGAAATGGTTAACTATTCCCAAGTCACCCAAATTCCTATCAATAGCAAATTCTCTTCATTCTTTGTCAAAATGTACCCATCTTCACTATCATACAATCCTTCAGAGATCCTTATGGGGCTAAAACGCATCCTTAGTGATGCCAGCAATGGTGGTTTAGCAGTTATTAGAATAATTAATAATAGGTCATATTTTTCCATCTGTCCTGATATTTTTGAAACATTGGAGAACCTGTTCTTTTGTTAAAGCCTGACATAATGCTTTGGAAGTAAATTTGAACACTTAAACATACCACATTTTTTCTGCCAAATTGAACTCAGACTTTAGAGTCCATCAACAGTGCAACAAATACTGTATTCCTCAGAAAGGTGATACTTTGGAAGGCCGATCCTGCAGTATGGGTAGCTACAGATGGGGTTGCTACAGAAAAACAGCTAAGAAGAGTCTGGTTTGGTGAGCTCATTCTCAGCATTTAGAAAGAATGCGGCTCTTTCTGTCCCATAGCTGGCCAGAAAAGAACTACTCTCCAGACCACAAGCAAGGAAGAATTTTCAATTCAATCTTGGGTTTGTATTTAAACATAAACTTTTCTAGATTTGTCTATCCTTGTTTACAGTTTTTCCTCAGCTGACTATTACAGCTTTTTCCTATGCTCAAAGATGCTGGCCAAATAAAACCCACACTTATACATACATTTTATCTTCAGAAATTCAGGGCATATTTTCCCAATACAGAATAAAACTCAACTTCAGCTTGATCTGTTGCCCTCTCATTTTTCAATTGTTTGTTCCCAGCTCAAGATTGGATTCTCCAGATACTTAGTATCCAGTCTTGTTGATCTGTCTAGAAACTTCTACATCTCCCTCACTCAGTTCTTAATGTGTTATTTTCTTCATTTCATTTCTTCATTTTTGCTAATTTTCTGTACTTTTCAGGAATAACTTTGCAGAGTGTGTGCTTATTTCAGCAAAGTCCCAATTTGCCATCGATATTCTGCATGATAAACATCCAGTGAAAAGATTTTACTAACCAGATCAATATTCACTTTTAACCTTGGTCATGGTGATGCTGTATTTCCAGTTTCATTTCCAATTGTTGATTAGTTCCCCAAAGCCTTATTCGTTCTTGCTTTTTACTTTTTTCCTTCCATTAAGGGTTTGCTAAATTATGATCCAAAATTTCACTACTTCATAACTGACATGGTCAAACACACAAGAAAGATTTCTTGTTATTCCAGAAATTTACAAGTTGTAAAACTAATTGTATAAAGAGCATCCAGGTTTACTATCTTCACTTCTTTCCATCCGCTTATCCACTAGAATCCCACCTTTTTTCCCCTCCATTTTTGTGTTATAGACAGATGATAAATTAGATTATCCTACTAGATGTTCATTTTCACTACTGGATTTTTGATAGCCTCTAATCAATAATTGCCCATTCCAACCTTATCTTAAATAATTTTCCTTCTGAATTAGAGTTTCTTCCATAGCCCTCTATTCCATGCACTACTAGACCATCTCAAATTCTATACATGCTGAATTTTAAAATCTTACTACTCATTAAGGATTAGTGGCTTGTATTACTAATCTGACATATATCATGAATAGCAGCACTATTCTGCCAGCTAAATGATTTAGCCTGACAGCCACCTGGCCCAATATTCCTCTTGCTCATCCTTCTGCAGCTGATCATAGTAGACCTGAGCACTTCACCATTATAACTTTAAATGGTAAATTCCCATTTTCAGGGACTAGGCCAACACCCCAGGGCACCCTAATACTCTGTGTCTGAATTATTTCAAAGGGCCAGTAGAAGCAGAAATAATGGAGATTGAAGAGGCCTTCCTAAGGTAAAACTATTTGCTTTGGAAAAGTTGATGGAAATACTCCTGCCTAACCTCCAGAGAGCACACACAGGGAAGGTTTGCAGAAAGAATGGGAGGGAAGAAACAAGACTACATGTGCACTCACAACAAAATGCAAGATGGTGGGCTGGGGGTCAGAGCAACCACGAAGTTAGGTGTAACATTGCCTCCCTGCAAAAGTCCACCCAGGACAAAAGAAGTCTTCCATTCTTTGGGGCTGTGGGTGTCCCATGGTAAGGGAAAATAGATGATATCCAATTAGATTCCTATTTAAAGGTGTGTCAGTATCAACCAAATTGATTCCAATCAGAAGCGCATTCAAATACCACCCAAACAAACATTAGAATGTAATGCTGACCCTGTACAGCTGCTTTGTTGTTTTTCTTTGCATGGGATTTCATTAGTGTAAATGCAAACCCTGATCTAATTCATTGACAACACCCAGATTGGAGGTTGTCAGGGCAGAAATGTAAGTAGCTTGCATGTATTGGTCAGTCACCAAATAACATTCAGGAGATATATAGCAGTATCAGATCGAGCCAGGTCAGGAAAACAGTACATCAGGGTAGGCACTTGACTACAGACCACAGGCATAGCAGAGTCAGGGCCAAACCAGGGTGAGAAGCCAGAGTCTAGAGTCCATAGCAAGGCAAGGTCTGAAGCACAGGCCCTGCTGTGGGATACTTCCTGAAGAGCCTGGCTTGACAGGGTTCTCTAGGGAAACCCAGCCTAAGCTTCCAGTGATGATGCAGAAGTTTCAGCAGCCCAGCCCCGCACAATGGTCCCAGGTTCTAGTCCCACAGGCTCTTACAGAGGTGTAGCAGTGGTCAGAGCCCAGCAATGAAAGAAAATGGGAAAGATCAGAGAAGCTCAGATGGCCTTCAGCAATTGGAACTTTCATAGTGGTAAATGTAAGGCCTTACACCCATGGAGAGGAAGTAAACAGGAAAGATGCAAAAAATGCAATCATGAAGCCACACCTAGTACATTAAAGTGACTTGCATTTAATTTAAACTCCCTAACATTTCCTCTCCCCCAACACAGAACCAAGCACCAAAGTTGCTGTCAGTAAAGTGTTGGGTCATTGAGAAAAGAGAATGTGTTCCAGGTCTGTTTTTAGAAGTGGTCCAATATTTGAAAAAGTTCAAGAATTACTAGGATCTGGTTTTAGCTGGACCATGTGTAGTGATCAGATAAAGTTAATTGATGATTGGCACACCAGGAAGTTATCTGCTCACTATCCAGTGGTTTGCACTATTCCACTCAAAGAGATTGGCACATATGAAGTATATTACATTCAGAATTATTGGGCCACAGTTGACAGTGCAGCTATTTGTACTTTTGGAAACCAACACTGGAAACTTCAGCTACATAGGTTTAGGAAATCCCTGTGGCTTGAGTGCAGACAAAGCCTTCCACTTCATGTGCCATGTACTGGGAGCAAACAAATTTGATGACACATTCCCAATAGGTGGTTTCAATGACTAGGAAAACAGCATTGGAGGAATAAAACCAACATGAGGGCAGAATCAAAAGAGCACCCAGGAGAACACAAAAGAAATACAGTGCTTTCTTAGAATATGTCTACAGTGCAGTAAAACACCTACGGCTGGCCTGGGTACATTGACGAGAGCTAAAGGGGCTCAGGCAGTGGGGCTATAAAATTGCAGTATAAACATTCAGGCTTGAGCTGGAGCCTGGGATCTAGGATGCTCCCCATTTATGGGGTACCAGAGCCCATGCCCCAAACCAAGCCTGAATATCTACACTGCAATTTTACACACCCAAATCCTGAGCTTCTTGAGCCCTGTAGTATAGACATACGCTTAAATCACTGCAAGCCGAAAACTTTATGATTAAACACAAAGCGCCAATTCAGACGGCCACATATGTCCAGAGATGATAGTCTTAAAAATATTACCACAACTTCACCTCTGAAAGGCAACCATGATTTTCCTGATGATGAAAGTGTAACATCCACAAAGAATGGCGCCTCAGAGACTGTGTTATGGTTCTGTGTTAGTCAACCATGTGAAGAGAAGTAGTTCACTCAGAAATGGTTATTAGTCAGCACAGTCTCAAAAGAAAAAAAAAAAACACAAATGAAAAAGGGCCAAGTGTGAAATTCAGAGGTGAAAGTATAAGGGGGTATTTAGTTAAACATTGATAAATAAATTTAACAGGGCAAGTGAGTTTAACCTATTCTGAGAAGCTGGATGAAAGAAAAAGTAACCTAAAAGAGCGGTGGAAGATCAAATAGATCTCACTTTCACTCCACTGACTTAAACTCCCTTATGCGTCTTTGTACCCACTTCCTGTGCCACTATGTAACCTGCACTTCACCTCTCAAACTGATCCCTTTCATGAATAATCCATAATTCATACTGATTAACTGAATTGTTAGAAACTTCATTGGTAGCCTAGACCTCACATCACTTAAAGGTCAAATTCATCAGGTCCCAATCTAGTATGTGCACTTGAATGAGAATCTGAATGAAGAATTTATAAGAACATATACTACGATGAATCTGGTGGAGTTAGTGTAACATTGGCCAGTTTGATGCTTTAATGCAAATGGCCAGGAGGATAGGAAAATCAAAGGTCATCATAGATTATTAAAGTTACACAGTGGTTCAGGACTATAACATGGCTTGCCAGATAGAATAACTTGAGACAGTAAGACAATTTAATTTGTCCACCACTTAGTTTCTATACACACTGAGTTTATTACTGAGAGTACAAAAAACACACATGCTTACACCTTCTTTGATATGGATGTCATTATTAGGGAATTCATGGAAAAGTTGATTTGTTTCAAACTGTGAAAGAAACTGGCTTACATGCAAAATATTTCCAAATCTATAAAACATTTGACCAGCACCATTATACATGAAGTTACGTCAGTTTTGGAGAGCAGTAACCAGACCCCATCAAATAGGGGTGACAACTGTCAAATATTTTAGAAAGCTTTTCTTTCTCAAAAGAGAAACTGAAGAAGTTAACAGGCAATGCGAGTGCTTCAGCAGCCTGCATAAAATCAGAAGATTTTGAATTGTGTCACTCAGTTTGTCGTCAGATCTGAACAGAGTACGTGTAGATGACAGTAGCTTGCAGACACTTGCACAATAAGACTATAAACCAGATAAAGGCAATAACAGCAACAGAAGTTTTCTTGATAGAAATAAAGAAATAAAGCATGTGGATTAACCAACTGTTTCAATATATTCTGATTTCAATATCTTCTAAATCAAATATATTAAAAAGGCAGATTGAGTCAATGGAGAATCACTCCAAGTTACATTGTCCGGTCATATTGATTTCTGCTGCTCTATCAGTAAACAACATGAAATAGGTAAGATGCCTTGTGAACTCCAGTCCAAATGTCCTTTAGGCTTTAGTATCACTGCTTCTTGAGCTTCACTGCCGTTAGCTTTCTCTTCCTGGCTCAGGACCCTCAGGTTCCAGCTTCAAAATTCAGATTTCTCTCTTTTAGCCCAAGAAAGGAAACCCAGCTACCTTATCAACAGAGTCCGGCCCTCTCAAGGCCTGGTCTCACTACCATCTGCTCTTTCCTTTATGAAGATCAAGCTCCTCCCAGCTGTGTTTGATCTTCAGTTCTGCCTGAGTCCTGGTCTACAGTACAGAGATTTGTCAACAAAACAGTGGTGTACATGCTGAAATACTCCTCCCGCCAATGCAACTCCCCTGCTATGCCAACATAATAGAACCATCTCAACAAGAGGTGTGGAGTTAAGGCAATGTAGACATTGTGTTCCCTACATCACTGACGGCTATTATTCATGTCAATTTCACAGCTCCAGCAAAAGCTGGACAGCTAGAGCCCAGCTGAGCCCCACTCCCCTGGAGAGCTGAGCAGCTAGAATCCATTTCTGCCTGGAATCAGGGCAAAAAGCCCTGGGCGGCTTCCCCCAGCTACCAATGGAGAAGAGGGAGAGGAGAAGCCTCAGGTAACTTCTCCTAGTCCTGGCAGAGAACAGGGAGTAGGGGGACAGCCCACTGGGAGCTTCTGGGGCTGGTGGGCATCTGCCAGTGGAGCTGAGAGATCAGGCTTTCTGTTCCCCCACTGCCCTTCTTAGGTCATTGAAGCACTTCTGGTGAGGATGTGCAGCACTGACCTAAGGAGGGTGGTGTGGGTATCAGCCACCGCCTACTTAATGTAGCCTAATATAGGTTGACTTATATTTGTAGGGTAAGAAGGCCTAACACGACTCCAGGTGGTAAGCCACAGCTAACCAGTGTGTGGTTTATACATGTTATCACAATCATATGTATCACATCTGAGGGGAAAAGTTTTTAAAAAGAACATTAAGGTTGCAAAGTCAAGGACTCAAAAGTGAGGAAATGCTTGTATTAAGGTTGTCTGTGCAATCTGAATCCAGCCCCTTAGAAATATGCATGATGGATTACATAATCATATACTATTTTTTCCACAGAAAGCCTCATTCAGGGCACAGGAAGAATGGTGTTCAGAGAATAAATAAGGGTATGTAGCTAACAACTCCCACCCCTGTTCCTTACTACTCTGCATTCAAGTCAGGCTGCTGCCTATGAAGAATGTGCTGCCAAGCACTGACAAGTTTGTACTGAGCCTGTGCTAACTGAGATTTTCAGAGACTTGTACCTCTGACCATATTTGGGTAGGTTTTTATTTTGTTTTCTTTTGTTTTACAGGGATCATCCTGCCTAATTTCAAGTCTCTCCTCCAAAGGGGTACTAACACTTCTTAATGACACTATTAAAAACAAAATATTTTCCCCTAACCACATTCCCCAAATGGCTGAAATGTTTTAGCTAAAACTAAAAAAACATCCTGAAGCAGCACCCAGAATGGAAAACCTGAATGGTTTAAATTTGGCAAAATTAAAAGCAACTGAATATGAGCTAACAAAGTGCGGGGCAGCATTCACCACCTACAAATAACCCATATATTGTTCAATGTGAAAAAAAAAACAAAGAATAGTCCATACTTTCATTTCTCACTCTGGAGAAAAACAGGACATTGTGCCTTAGGAAAATTATAAAATAGCCATAGAAAGGATTTTGCTATCAAAATAGCATACACATTACTAATCATTAGTTAAATATGGCTGAGCACGGCTAGTCTGCATAACAGATCATTTGAGCAACATTGGTATGGTCATGATACAATTAAAATCATTTTTAGTTATGTTTAATGTATTGTTATTGATTGTTTCTTCTTGATTTTTGCCAGAAATGCCACACAATTATATTGCATTTTAAACTTAAAGAAAAAACAGTCTAATACTCAAATCAATTTTGCCTTTGCCAAGAAGTTTATTCACTCATTAGACTTTCTAACAATATCTACAATATAAAGGTGCTTTTTAAAATGATTTTACAGACAAAAAGAGTATTTAACTTGCATCCCTATTTTCAACAACTGTGTTCTTGATTAAATGGGTTAATTTGTTCAAAGAGGCAAGATATCATAAATTTCCAACTGTAAGCAGAAGTATTTTCTTTTATGAAAAGTGCCTGATGCTCCATCATGCTTTCTGGATGGACATACAAAAATATGTATGCAGTATTGTTTTACCCATGTCATTCCCAGGATATTAGAGAGACAAGGTGGGTGAGGAAATGTGTATTATTGGACCAACCTCTTTTGGTGAGTCAAGTTTTCAAGCTACATGGAGCTCTTCTGCTGGTCTGGAAAAGGTATAAAGACTTACAGCTAAATAAAAGATAAAACAGATCTGGGTGTTATAGTGGACCACAACCTAAATATGAGTCAACAGTGTAACACCGTTGCAAAAAAACCAAACACCATTCTGGGATGTATTAAGAGAAATATTGTAAGACAGACATGAGAAGTAATTCTTCCGCTCTACTCCACCCAGATTAGGCCTCAACTGTAGTATTGTGTCCAGTTTTGGATGCCTCATTTCAGGAAAGATGTGAAAAAATTGGAGAAAGTCCAGAAAAGAGCAACATGAATGATTAAAAGTCTGGAACACTTGACTTATGAGGGAAGATTGAAAGAGCTGGGTTTGTTTAGTCTGGAAAAAAAGAGACTGAGAGGGGACATGATAATAGTTTTCAAGTACCTAAAAGTTTGTCATGAGGCGGAGGAAGAAAATTTGTTTTTCTTAACCACTGATGATAGGACAAGAAGCAATGTGCTTAAATTACAGCAAGGGAGGTTTAAGTTGAATATTAGGAAAAAATCCCTAACTGTCAGGGTGATTAACCACTGGAATAAGTTGCCTAGGCAGGTTGTGGAATCTCCATCATTGGAAGTTTTCAAGAGCAGGTTAGACAAGCACCTCTCAGGGGTGGTTTAAGATGGTCCTTGGTTCTGCCATGAGTGCAGGGGACTGGACTTGATGACCTCTCATGGTCCCTTCCAGATTCTATAATTTAGCATAAGTAGTTAGTATGCATACACAATTCAAGGTGAAGTGACCCATTAACACCCTTGAAATCATGGGACAAAATGGGGGGTTAGTGGATTTTAGGTTGTTGTAATAAGAAGAAGCCATAAATCCACTGACTTTATTAAGGCCATGATTTTTAGTGTCTAGCAAAGCTAGATGAGCCAGGCTCATCTCCGAAATTGTTGTGTAGGTTTCCTTTCAGGATAGATCAGGATGATCGCTTCATGAAAAATGTTCACCCCCAGGTGATAGTATTTTTGTCTTTTATTGTTTTCCTGTGTGAGTTTACTGAAGAGAATACTGATTATCTGTGTTCACCCATATAGTTGTTATTGGGGCATGAAGTGGACTGCATGAGGTACTCCACATGCTGTGATAAGCAAGTGTAGAACCCATGGTCTTAAAAGATGCTTTATGAGTGGTGTTGATCATTGTAGCAGACTGGAGACATATCTGCAGATTTTGTTTCTGCTGTCCTGGCAGGGTCTGCTGCCACTTTTTGTTGGTCAGTACTGGTCTATGGGAAGCTTGCTATTGCTTATAAGCTTAGAGAGGTTGAGGAGGTTGTATGGAGGCCACAAGAGGAGGTTCAAGAGAGCCTTCTTTCAGGATGGGGTCCCCAGAATTAAAATGGTCTTTATTTGGTTTAGTTAATTCATTTTGGAGTTAAGGTCCAGAATCCCAGTGCAGGAGGGGTCAGGTACCAGGGAGAGCACTGATGAGTTCATCTACCTGGACTGCAAACAGACTTCAAACAGTTGCAGCAAACCAGATATTCAACAAATAGGTCTGAACACCTATTAAATGAAGTCCATGTCTTGCTTTTGGGCACAAAAAATGTTTTTGCAATTGGACAAAGTTCAGCATCTATCAAACCTGTGTACTATCTACATTGCTAGAAAGGTCAGAATGAAACTACTCTCTTACAGGCAGACTTGGAACAGCTAGAGGAATTCCATATATGCTATCTGAGTCAAATCCTGAGCCTAAAGTGGTTGAGTGTGCAAAATGGCACAAAATCACCAAGATCTGGCCTTTCTTCAGTCATTCACTACATTCTAAACGGCATTACACACTCTTCGGCCATTTCACCAGGATGGATAAAAACACTCCACCACACCATGCTCTCTAAGTCTACATTGAGGACTGAAGAGATGCATAGCCTGATCCTACCTGGCACAGTTCTCAGGGCTGCCCCAGAGATTCATGGATTCACAGGATTGAGCCAGATCTGGGAACTTCACTACACAATCCCTGTGTGATGCACTCAACCTTGGTCACTCTCACTGTCTCTATAATCCTCAGAAGTGTGCACGTTTGATGTTGATGATTTTGGAAGTGAATTTAGATTAACCAAATTAAGGCGACTTTAATTCTGCATGAGGGTGCTCACTCTGGGGTTTTAATGTGGTTTAATTAATCCACTTCAAATTCACACATTCATTTAACTTGGATTAACTCTCCTAGATGTCCCGATGTACACAAACCTTTATTAAAAGAATAGAGGAGTAAGAATTTGCCTCAGACACTAGATATTGGTCACAAGTATGCATTTTGTTTTCCTAGAAAATCTCTAGCCTGATCATTCCCAGCTGACTTAAGGTAAAATTAGCTTTTCCTTAATGTATAGATTTTTATCTTAGTTGATCACTCAAGCTCATAGACTCATTGGCTATGTCTACACTTGTTAATTTAGGTCGACTTTAAGTTGACTTTGTTAAGTCGACTTAGCATGTCCACACCTAAATTTTAAGTCGACTTAGGTGGGACCCTACAAAGTCAACCTAGAGCATCCACACTGGATGCCTAGGTCAACTTCTAGGAGCTAGATGGACCTGAGACAGGCCCACGATGGCAAGGGGGCACCCCTTGCTAAGTGCCAGGGGGCTCAGCCTTTGCCCCACTGTACCTGGGTACAATGGGGCAAAGGGGTACAGGGACCCTGGTAGGGCATGGGGCAGGGCTCTGCCCTGCCCTGTGGGGGGGCATGCCAGGCTCTCCCTGTGCCAGCCACCCTGGCAGGGAGGGCAGTGGGGAAGTCCTGGAGAGCCCTAAGTTGACTTAGAGTCGACTTAGGGCTACTCTGCATCCACACTGGCTTAAGTCAACTTTAGAATGCCGACTTAAGCAGAAAGTCGACTTGGAAGTAGGTTTAACAAAGTTGACTTAATTTTTGCTTAAATCGACTTAAGGAAAGTGTAGTGTAGATGCAGAGTAAATTAAGTCGATTTAAGCAAGCTTAAGTCGACTTAATTTACAAGTGTAGACGCACCCATTGATTCTAAGGTCAGAAGGGACCAGTATGATCATCTAGTCTGACCTCCTGCACAATGCAGGCCTCAAAAGCTCACCCACCCACTCCAGCAATAAGCCTCCAACCTATGACTGAGTTATTTATTTCCACAAATCATGATTTAAAGACTTTAAGATACAGAGAATTCACTGATAGGTGAGCCATGCCCTGTGGTACAGAGGAAGGCAAAAATCCCCCAGAGCTTAGGCCAATCAGCCCTGGGGGAAAATTCCTTCCTGACCCCAAATATGGCAATCAGTTAAACCCTGAGTACATCGGCAAGTCTCAACAGCCAAGTTCCAAAGGAGTAGCCGAGTTAGTCTATTGCAGAAAAACAACAGAGTCCTGTGGCACTTTTATAGACTAACAGATTAATTTATCGCATGAGCTTCCGTGGGAGCTCATGTGATAAATAAATCTGTTAGTCTTTAGAAGTTTCTCAATAGCCAGTCGCCCAAGAAACAATTCTCTGTAATAACTCAGAACCCACCCTATGTACCCTCCCTTCTTAAGCCACTTGCATATCACCCATCAGTAACCAAAAATCAGTCAATTTCCAAAATAGACTATCCCATCATACCATCCCCTCCATAAACTTATCAAGTTCAGTTTTGAAAGCAGTTATGTTTTTTGCCCCCACACCTCCCCTTGGAAGGCTATTCCAGAACTTTACTCCTCTAATGGTTAGAAACCTGTATCTAAGCTGTCTGAATTCTTCCTGTTTTCTCACCAAATACAAGTCTCTCATACATAATGATTTCGGACTCCAGGTATGACTAATTATCACACATGAACAAAACTCATACACCTATTCTATTCACAATCATACATCCATGTCACAAAGGCTCTGGTGGACTACTTCTAAAAAAAGTAATTTTAGACAGAGGTCTATGTTGCTAAGAGCCTGGGGGACAGATAGAAAAATCAAACCTTTTTTCAAGATTAACAGCGTAACTGGGTTATCAGAGGGATCAAAATTCTATGCCACATTAAATCCTTTAACCAGGAAGCCAGGCTGGTTAAAAACAACACAGGTGACAACCCAAATCAGAACCAAAACCAAATGTAAAAATTCACTCACTCATACACACACAATCAATTTACATGTATTTTAATAGCTTTGGCTCACACTCTTCTGGATAGTTTGGCATATCTGTAGATAATAGGTACCAGAGCCTGCTGTACCCATAACAGAATCAATTTTTTAAAAATTCTGGTTGTCAGCTATGGTTAATCTTATTCACATTAAGCACAGTATGTTTCTGAAGCACTGTTGTTCCATAACAGCTGCATGTCTGCTTAAACCGCCAAAAGCCCATTGCAAGTAATATACTGTGAAACTAATACTGACCTTTTAAAATTATGCACAAAGTCTCGTTCAAATGGGTTATTTCTGGCCATCTCACTTACTGAAAAGGCATCCTATGCTATTTCCAATGCATTAATCCCAGAAATGTTAGATTGCTCAATCATTATTCCCATCTGCATGCCTCTATCCTAGCTACATTAAAAAAGAATAATATTTACATTCTCAGCCTTTCATTGGACATTTTTCTGTATGCTCATTACTGGCATCACAATTCAAAAATTTAACACATAAATCAGAAAAAGAAACTAAATATGTGAACTGAGCAGTCAAGATAGCACTTGTCAAATGCTGAATGCTAGTTGTTTGATAAGTCTTAAAATCACCTACAGTGTTCTTGTCAGAGTAGGAGGGGGGAGTATATACACAAATGAGGGCATTTTAATATAACCAAAGACATGAAAAATACCACATTATGCAAATTCAATAACAAATGTAAAATGATAAATTAGCAAGGTACTATTTAATTATTACTGTGACTAATTCCTGTAGATGGTGCCACAGCAAATGAACCTGAACTTGTTCTGGTTGACTGCAATGTTTTGTTGAAACATTTCCAGTTGGTTTGTTTGCTGCTTATGTGGATCACTGAAGTAGATAGCATCTGTTTAATGAGCTCCCACTTCATTATGGAGCTGTACTACTTACTAAGTTATTCTCTTTAAGCATGCAGGCTGTGTAATCTGGTGTTGTTTTAAAGCAAATACTAATTTATGATTACCTGTCACATTAGGCCATTGAAAATTGTACTCACACTGGTTTGCATGAGCAGAATGTTAATGAGCTGATTATGGACTTCAGTGATGTTTCTTGTTTACAGACCATGAACTATATTCAAATCCCAAGCATACTGGCTGAACAATGAATGCTACTTTACAAAGGAGAGAGATAAAAGCATTCAATATGTAAAAACATAGACTATTGTCTCTACAGTCAACAAATGCAGAAATGACTTAACTAAATTGTTATGTGAACATCAGAAATACTCACTAATATCTATCATCTAAAAAGGAAGCTACGTGACTACCAAGCTAATAATTCACTGTAATGATCATTTTCTAATTGTAAATATCCAATCAAGTGTGCTTTCTGAATGAAGAGGACCAGTTAAGTATACAAAAAACATTAATATTTTAGTAGCGTTATATGGCCGGCCTCCAAGCTAGGAAAAGGAGGTAGAATGAACAATGTTGAGGGAGATCAAAGAGGCAACTAAGTCTAATAAAACATTAATAAGGATGACCCGAGTATAAATTGGTTAAATTGCACCTTGGAACAAAGTTTAGAAAAAGCAATTTCTCAACATTGTAATGGTCGTTTCTTGGAATAGAGCCCACAAAAGGAGAGACTATCTTGAACTTAGTCCTATGAAGAACTAAGAATTTGATTCAAGAGGTGTTTGCAGGTGATCCCCTAAATAATAGGGACCACAATATAGTTAAATTCATCATCTTCAAGGGATGAAACATATTGAAAATAGCACTGTTATACTGACCTGTAAATGAGGAAGCTAATGAAGAAGATCCTAAAGCCAAACTGAAGAAACTAAAATCTTTAAATGAAAATACACCGTAATGAAAACCGAGAAGAGATACATATCTTTAGCAAAAAATGAAGCAGGAAAGCCAGGAATAATCAGTATGGTTAAAAAGTAAGGTTCCAAGGATTATTCAGTTCAAACATATAAATTGCCAAAAATGCAAACTCCGCTCAAATAAATCCCACAGAAGACAACATAGGCAAAATATAAAAATGGGGAGAAATTTAAAAGGCAAGAAGTCAAGGACAGAAAAACACAGAAGAAATTATTTAATTATATCAACCAGAAATCTGCAAGAGATTAATGGATCTTCTCCATTACCATGGAGCAAAGGCAGCAATAAAGAATGATAAAATCTATTTTATGTGGGTTCTTATACTGCACGCATCTCGGTAACATCTGAGACTTTGTGGAGAAGCTAAAAGAATGTTTGTGTCCATCTTTACCACAGGGGCTGTTGAGATGATACCTACACCTCCTTTTCAGGAAATGAAGATGAAGCAGTTAGAGACCGCTCTTCCTCTTCCACCACTGATGTCCTATCCAGTCCATGTCACCTCCTATGAAGATGCATTATGCAGTCTTTTCACTTTACTCACATGACTACCCATGTGAGTACTTCCTCCAATAGCACTTCTAGAATGAAGAAGGCAGGCAGGATTTTGGCCTTTTGAGGGTTTGGGGAACAAATAAATCCTACATATCTTCCTCTTTTAAGCAGAGTGTTGGAAATTTTTCATCCATTATTTTGTTAATAAAAATTACAAAAACAAGAAATGGGATAAGCAGCAAACATTTAGAGTCTAAGCATTTACATCCTTCAGTCTTCCTGGATGTAAACAAGTCTCTTACTTTTCTGAGGTCAGGTCATGTGTCTGTGCCTCACTTTCACCCTTCCAGCTGGTGACCTAATGCCTCCCCTAGCGCATGGGGAATGTAGTGCTTAGCTGCGAAGTAACCTTCCAGCTAAACCTCAGTTACTGGTTTTATTATCAACCAATAACAGTTCCAGCCCCCAGCAGTCCTTCTACTCTGTTAACACAGGGTCAGGGCAATCCCAAGTATTAGTGTACTTAGCCTCTCCCAGACCACTGCTTATCTTAACACAGGAGCATAATCCAACAGTCCTTCCCCTCTCCAGGCTCAGCAGTTCCTCACTCTGATGTGAAAGGACTGAAGAGAAGGCTTTCTTTCTTCCCCTGTCACTGGAAGCCTCCTGTTCCAGGCTCTTGATGGACAAACGCTGGTCCTCTTTCACCCACCTCCGTGCTATATTGAATCAGGCCTTTTCCTTCTTGTATCACCGTCCCCGGAGTCCTTCTAAGTCTCCTGCTCACTGCCTTTTTCTACAGATCCGTTCAGGACTCAGTGGTTCCCTGCCCTGTTTATGGAGAACTTTCCCCTAGAGGCAAGAATGACTACAGCCTTGAATGCAAAACTTATTTCTTCAACTTACTTTTTCCTTATCCAGTTCTTCATACACCCTATAATGTAATCTCTTCAATCTTCCAGCCTTGGAAGAAAGATAGATAACATGGCACTGTTATTTCTGTTTTTAAAAAATATGCTCAGACAGCACTGTGATGAGAGGCATGTGAAGGCCTAATGAGATGAAAAAGACAGCACCAGACATGCTTGCATGGACATGGATAAAATTAAATTATTAATTATAAATACCCAGCTCTTATATACCATAATAAAGCCTAAAGGAGATCAGTATCATATCCCCATTTTATAGATGGGGAAACTAAGTCACGTAGCACCTAAGGCTATGTCTACACTGAGAAATTTAGGTCGACTTTACCAAGTCGACTTTAAGTTGACTGTATTAAGTCGACAGAGAGTCCGCACAGGACTCTTAAGTTGACTTAAACTTGGCCTTACTAAGTCGACTTAGAGAGTCTACACTAGACTCTCTAAGTCAAATAGTTAGGTCCAGGGGGAGGGAGGCTCCTTTGGAGCCTCGGCTCCCCACGGTATGGGGGCTCATCCTGGGGATAGTGCTGGCTCTCCCCGAGACAGCAAGCCCCAGAGCGGACCAAGGGAGAAGGGAGCGTGGAGCTCCCGTCTCGCCCGGACCGCTCGGCTCCCTTCTGGCTGGGACTGCTCAGGTAAATTTGACCAGGGGCTCCCTAGTAGCTGGAGCATGGTCCCGGACAGAAAGGAGCCGCAGGGCTCTGTTCTGGCTGGGACCGCTCAATCCCGGGCATAAAGGAGCCCCGCACTCCCTTCTGGTGGGGACCACTGGAGAGTCAGTCCCGTTCCAATCCCATCCTGGCATTAAAGTCGACTTAAAAATAAGTCTTATTAAGTTGACTTTAAATTTCCTTAAGTCAACTTAAGCAGCAGCTTAAGTCAACTTAAGGAAACTCCAGTGTGGACGCAGAGTAAATTAAGTCGACTTAAGCCTGCTTAAGTCGACTTAATTTACTAGTGTAGACTCACCCAAAGGGTGCATCTACACTTGAAAATTAAGTCGACTTAAACTTGCTTAAGTCAACTTAATTTACCCAACGTCTACACTACAGTTTCCTTAAGTCGACTTAAACAGCTTGCTTAAGTCAACTTAAGGAAAATAAAGTCGACTTAATAAAAATTAAGTCGACTTTATTAAACCTCAAATTAATTTGACTTAAGGATTTAGTCGACTCCCTAGAGTCAACTTAAGCCAGTGTAGACATGTGGTAGCCCTAAGTCGACTTAGGGCTACCCCAGGACTACACCAATGCCCTCCCTGCCGGGGGAGGCACAGGGGGAGCCTGGCATCCCCTCACAGGTCTCTGCCCTGCCCACCCTGCCCCTATGCCCTGCCAGGGGCCCTGACCCCCTTTGCCCCATTGTACCTGTGTACAATGGGGCAAAGGCTGAGCCCCCTGGCACTGGGCAAGGGGTGCCCTCCCTGCCCCTGTGGACTTTCCCTAGGTTCCCCTAGTCCCTAGAAGTCAACCTAGGCATCCAGTGTGGACGCTCTAGGTCAACTTTGTAAGTTCCCCCCAAAGTCGACTTAAAATTTAAGTGTAGACTCACTAAGTCGACTTAAATTTCCAAGTTTAGACATAGCCTAAGTGACTTGCCTGAGCTAGGATGGTAGTAGTAAAGTGAGGACTAGAACTCAGGTTTTTGAGTCCCAGCCCAGTGCTCTATTCACTAGACAACACTGCCTTCCCCACTAGTCAAACTAATAGGCTACTGTATTAATTATAAAATAATTGAGAATTTGCTGTAGACATCTTAGCATCTGATTCAGAGCCAAATAAATATAGGGATGAAATAGAGATAGAAACTTATTCAAAGCAGTGCTATGGTATATTATATATACACTGGAGAATATCAGGGTGGTCAACTTTAAAGGTTATCCCTTGGGTGTCATCATGTCAGTTTCATATGACTGTCTTACAGGGCTGCTAAAATGAAAGCAAATGGAAATTATTTTGAATCACATCACATCTATTCTAGTGGCTGACAGTGGGTATTATGTAAATGAGCTCTATACATGGTTATATATTGCACAGATATACACTAAAGTTAGACAAGTATAACAACAAATATTGATGCTGGAACCTATTTTTTTCTTTTTATAACTTTAGAGAAGAACTAAAATAGCACTGAAATAGCTCTCTGATGGAAGATATTGTCTATAGATATTGACAGATTCACACACAGACAGGTGCAAACACACAATTGTGAACTAAAGGCAAAATTTTGGTCTGTCTGCATGGCCATGCTCTAGGAAAGGGGGAAGCTTGGTTTTAAGTGTATGCACCACTGAAGGCAGGGCTGACTTTTAAGAGGAGGGAAGAATGTAACCCTATTTGTTTTTTGTTTTTTTTTTCTGGGCCCTGATCCTGAAAGCTTCTACTGCACCCAAATACAGCCACAATGTCTTACAAGAATTCATCCCTAGGGTGAAAAGCTGTTTCGTTTGTATTTTGTTTAAAATTTCTATTGGTGTCCATTGCCATGCACTCAGGTGACTTAGTTTAAACATTTAAAAACTGAAATAATACAAGTTTCTCAGCATAAAAGGCAAAACTATAGATCTCAAATGCCTTTTCCCTCAATTACAATAAGATTGTACTCACAACATTGCCTAGTTTGCCACATTTCTTCTTCCAGCATTTTGAAACAATCATTAAAGACAGCAAATTTGTAAAATATATTTTCTGGAGTCATACCCTTAACTCCTTTAACACTAATGGGAATTGTCGAACTTTGAGAGGGGCATAGAAAACCCTTTTGCGTACCCAGCATCATATGGTTGCTTATTTCCTTACTATTAAGGCCCTTGTCGTGGAAAATTACAATGGCTTTCTGCTTCCATTGATGTTACATTGTTAACTCTCTTGTGCTGAAAACAGTTTGACTGGCTGTTTTGTAAAATGTCTACTTTCCTTATCTTGCAAAATAGTCAGAAATTCCTTTCTTCCTATTTAGGGAATCAGCAAACATACATTACTGGCAAGTGCTTCTGATTAATTGACACAGTACGCAGTTACGTGAACTTCCGCTTGTTTGTCAAACTAGGTCGTGAATGAATCTGCAGTACCAAATAGACAATTTCTTAAAATTAGATGCAACCTTAAAATATATTTATAAAAACATGTACTGCCCAGCCTCACCCAGAATGGAAGACAGAGGAGAGGCTTCTGAATCTCGCAAATTTAGAACACTTTTTTGTTTGCTTTTTAAAATGAAACTCATGCTAACATGCCAAACAGGTTTGATTAATTATATTTATTTGTTTATGTCATTTCTTAGGGTCTGCGGGAATTTGCATTTTGCTTGCAACCAAGTTGAATACACTCTCAGGCAATAAATGGGTAAGCAGCAACCATCTGACAAAAAGGCAGCTAAACCATTTAGAGGAAACCATCCCAGACAGGTTCAGCCATGTGGTAAGGAGACAGACTTAACTAATAGTAGTAATGCCTTTGCCAACCCACAAAGACTAAATGTATTAATGTTCTGAATAAAACCTTTTCCAGGATATACCAGACCAGGGTCTTCACTTTGCAATAGGCTAAGAAAGAATGAATAGAGCTATTCTGCATAAATTGTGCTCTCATTAAAAAGGGACACTTTAAAACTCCAACTTTTCTTTGCAAAGAAATGAGGCGCCATAAAAGCTTCATCTTTATTGCACTTCTTTCTTTTGGGTCTTTCTTTCATTGGCTAAATTAGTGGAGAAAATGAAAGGAGAAAAGTGTCTGGTGTCTCTGTTTTCAAAAAGGGTTCTTAAATAATCACGGAGACAGTAACTGATGCAGTCAGAGGAGTCTGTGAAAAAAGAAAGTGACAAGCAAAACTAATTTGAGAAGAAAGCTAATGAACATTCTCCCATGTAAAATCAACAAGCAAGTATTTCATTTCACAAGGACATTTGGAGACATGTCAGGACTCGTGACACTCTGTACTTTTAGAAATATGAGTCTGATGATTATTTTGCATGCAATGTCTCCAATAATTGCCAAAATGCCTGAGTATGTTATTTAATAAAGTCATCCATCCTCAGTCTGTATAACTACTATCACAAGAACCAAGCTTTTGGAGTGCGATAATAAACTGTTGTTATAACTAGAAATCAAAACAGGGCAGAGAAGAAAAATAGAGAAGTGCTTGAAATCTACAGAGAGGTCAAGTATTCTGAATATCAGACTTACCCCCAAACTGTAAGTGGTCACTATGGCTATGTCTACACTTAGAAAGCTAAGTTGACTGTAGTAAGTCGCCTTTATTAAGTCGACTTTAAGTTGACCTTACCAAGTCGACATAGAGAGTCTATGCTACACTCCCAAGTCAACTTAAGGCACACTTCATCAAGTCGACGTAGAGAGTCTACACTAGACTCTTAAGTCGACTTGGGGAGGTTGGAGGGGTGCATCACGGGAAGTGTGGCAGCAGAGGTGGTTTCCCCTCCCCCGGCCACATCTTCAAAACAGGAAGTGGACTCAGCCCCTTCCCGTTGTGTCTGGCAACTCGGAGCCTGAGCAGGTCATGGACCAGCCTCTTCTCTTTCTCTTCTCTACCTAAACCGACCTCATAGTAGAACTTTATGCTCAAGGTATTGGGCTGTCAGATGTTTGTACAGCCAGTCTCTGCCTGAAACCAGACAGGGCTCCGATCTTGCTTGAAGTTGTTTCAAGATGGAGAGTCCTAGGCAAAAACTCCCAAATCAGATGATTTGGGGGGTGTTAAAGAGGTGCATCGTGGGAAGCATGACAATGTGGCAGCAGAGACAGTCTCGCCTTCCTCAGCCACGCCCCAAAACAGGAAGTGGGCTCAGCCCCTTCTATATTGTGCCTGGAACCTCGAAGCCTGAGCAGGTCATGGATCTGCCTCTGTTCCTGCGCTTTGTCGGCCAGCTGAGCGACACCTGCCAGCTAGTGGTAAGGCTTCTTCAGCTGTGAAGCAGGCCCGTCCGGAGACACGCCAGCACGGAGGAAGACAATAGCCTGCCCCCTGGCCCAGCTGCCCCAGCAACCTGCCACGGGCACTGCACTGCGCTCCGTGCCTCATCGCCTCCGGGCATGGGTGGCCCGCAGCGACTGGTGAGAGCAGATCGTCCTCACCACCTGCGACGACGACCTGTGGCTGCAGAGCTTTAGGATGAGCAACCGGACCTTCCTCAAGCTCGTCCACGAGCTCACCCCAGTTCTGCAGCACAGACACCCAACTCCAACCCGCCCCGCCCATAGACAAATGAGTGGCCATCGCTGTGTGGAAGCTGGCAACCCCAGCCTCCGACCACTCCGTGGCCCAGCAATTTGGCATCAGGAAAGCCAATGTGGGGACCGCCCTCATCCAGGTCTGCAGGGCAATCAACCGGGTCCTGCTAGCCCACCCCGTCAACCCAGGCAACCTGCGCGAACTCTTTGACGGCCTCGCCTGACTCGGCTTCCCCAACTGTGGGGTCATTGTGGATGCCACCCACATCCCCATCCGAGTCCTGCAACACCGCACCAGGGACTATGTGAACTGCCAGGGGTACTACTCCATGGTTCTGCAGGCCCTCGTGGACCACCACCACGGATCTTCCAGAACATCTATGTGGGCTGCCCAGGAAAGGCACACGACACATGGTTCCTGCGCAACTCCACCTTGGATAGGCGCATGCAGGTGGGCCCTTTCTTCCCCGACCACACCATCACCATCGGGGACGTGCAGGTGCAGGTCCTGATCCTCAGGGATGCCACCTACCTCTTGCTCCCTGGCTGATGACACCATACACGGGCCGCATGGATGCCAGCAGGGACCTCTTCAATCGAAGGCTCGACCAGTGCTTCAGCATCATCAAGCGTGCCTTTGGCTGTCTCAAGGCCCGCTGGCGGGCCCTCCTGACCTGCCTGCAGCTTGGCGAGAGCAACCTGCCAGTGGTCGTTAGCGTATGCTGTTGCCTGCACAACCTTTGCGAGCTGTGGGGGGAAGGTTCCCACGCGTCTGGGAAGCCAAAGTTGAGTGGCTCACTGTGCAGTACGAGCAGCCCAACAACACCCTGCCCTGGACTCAGTGGGTCCAGATGCAAGCACGGCTCATCCAGGATGCTCTGAGGGCCCACTCCAACAGCGAGGAGCACTGAGGGGTGGGCCTGCTACCAGGACTCATCACCTCCACTACCTGCCCATGTCTGCCCCCCCCCATGTACCCATCTCCCCCCCGTCTCCACACCAATAAAAAGCACGACACACTGTATAAAAGTGTTCAGGGTGTTTATTCAGAGGAGGAAATGGGGGTTGGGAGCTGCAGGGGTTGGGAGGTTTGGGGAGATTGAAGAAGGTCAGGGGGAGAGAGGGGGGTCGGGGTGCTCAGGGGGAATGAAGAGGGTTGGGGGAGTGAGGTGGGTCGGGGGGAGTGAAGAGGGTCAGGGGGAGGGGTTGGTGCTAGTGGCCTCTGGAAGGCGGGTCCTGGGCTGCCTCTGGGGCACAGGGTGGGGCCCCGAGAGAACAGGCGCTCCTCCAGGCACTCCAGGGACTGGGTCTGCCACTCCATGACGTCGAGCATGCATTCTAGCAGCCTCTGCTCACCCCTCTGCAGCCCCTGCTCGACCCTATGGTGGCCTTCCTCCTACTCCTGCTGGGCACTGGCCTCCCCCTGCTCCAGCACCACAGTGTCGTCCCCCGAACCATCCTCCTGGTCATCGTCGAGGGAGTGGGGCTCGGCGAAGTCAATGATGTGGGCTGGCAGGCTGCCACTCTCCTGGCCCAGACAGGCATCTAGCTGCTGGTAATACCGGCAGCTGGTGGGGGCTGCCTCTGTCTGGTGGGTCTCCTCCCGGGCCTTTTGGTAGCCCTGGCAGAGGTCCTTGATCCTGACTCGGACCTGCTGGGTGTCCCGGGTGTGGCCCTTGGCAGCCAGGGCCTGGGAGATGGAGGCATATACCTCCCAAGTGCGATAGCTGCCTCGCGATTGAGAGCTCACTGCCTCATCCCCCCCAAATGGCCAGCAGGTCGAGGATGTCCTGGTGGCTCCAGAATAGGGCTGGCCTGCAGCGCTGGCTCCACTCTGCCCTGCTCCCAAGCAGCAGGGTGGTCAGGGGTGAGTCCTTCCCTGTGGTTGGCCAGGGCAGGCTCTTCCTGTGCCAGAAACTCTGGGAGGGAGGTTAAACAGGAAGGTCTGGAGGCCATGGAGGTCAACTTAGGGCTACTGTGCATCTACACTGCCTTAGGTCGACTTTATGAGGTCACCTTAAGCATTAGGTCGACCTAAAAGGAGACATTATTAGGTCGCCTTAACTTTTCCTTAAGTCGGCTTAAGGACCTGCTTAGGTCGACTTCAGGAAAGCCCAGTGTGGACACTGAGTAGTTTGAGTTGACTTAGGCCTCCTTAGGTCAACTTCATTTATAAGTGTAGACGCACCCTATGGTTTTAATGTTAGAGAGGGCTAAAATCAGATTTTCTTTTCCACAGGAAATTCCAACATTTCTTCTCAAACCAAATGGAAATGAAAAGCTGAGATATTGAAATTTCCCACAAAACGATAATTCTAAACCTCTGTGATTCAGAAGCATGAATATGTTTCATCTCAGTAAGGTAAAATGTTTTATTTCTATAATATTGAAACAATAAAATAATTAAATATATTAAGATATTTAATATAGTATAAAAATTGGCATAATGAATCAAAATGATAACACTGAAATGAAATATTTCACCTTAATAAAAGGAAATATTGTTGTGATTAAAATGACAATGTCTTAATGATTCATTTAGATTTTTTCCAGTCGAAAGTATCATCGAAAGCTAAACATTCCCATGAAATATTTGGTTTCAAAAACTGTTCCATCAACAATTAATTTTTTTTAACCATCTCTATTTAAACCATCTCTATTTATACTCAATTCAGGCATGCCAACCCAGAAAGCAATACTTCTGAGCATGATGGTATGAGCCAGAATTTCAGTGAACCTTTTAGTGCCATGCAAAATTTGTGAGACCACGTTTTATCTCTGCCACGCAGCCTACATTTGCAAATGTAAAACCCTCATTTGCACAAAAGAGTTAATTACTTATGCATTAGGTGACCATATTTTCAAAAGCAAAAACCTTCACCCTCTTGCGGTCACACTGTTTGGAGACACAAAACAGTCATATAAAAGACAAAAGTACGCTATTTTATAAAACACTGCTGTGGCTCCCAGTGCCAGATTTAGGCACAAGCCAAGTAAGTCATGGCTTAGGGCCTCACATTATGAGGGGGTCTCTAAATATGTCGGAGATAACTAAGAAGATTTATCATAATTGAAACTCATAATGCAAATAAGGTTTTTGCAAGATGTGTGTTTTATTTAGTTGTTTTTCATTGCATCTTTGCCTATGTATATATACAAATATAACGGTTTATCATTTATTTTTTTATTACCCTTTCTGTTATAATGCAATACATGTTTTTCCTCTCTATTTTTTATGGTATGGGGCCTCTGAATCTTAACATAGTTTCGGGCCTCAGCATGTCTTAATCTGGCCCTGATCGCTCCTGCTTAGTTCTGACTCAGCACCAACCTGTGCACTTCTGGTGCACAACTTCACATAAAAACTATTTCTGTGAGCATTAGCAAGACTCATTTTATGCAATCACTCTTGTAAATAAACACTCTCAAACAGCAAATAGACTTGGCAGGATTAGATTTTTGTAAGCAAATGTCAGTTTGACCATAGGCTCACAAACTGCTAAAAAATATTTCCAATTACATTGAAAAATGCTGCTTGAGATCCTTTAGGAGTTTGATTTATGAGTATCTATTTTGTATATCTTGTTGTGTGATGTTAAAAATTTTTGTTTTTACCGTTACAAAGGTTTAGTTTTTTTAATTTCAACATCTACTGTGATTAAACAATTGTTGTCTGGACTCCCCTGTTCTCCCTCCTCTCCCCATAATTTCCCACAACTGTGAAAATTTAAATAGATTTAAAAAATTTTAAAGTGCTTAAAATAAACATCAATATTATCCATCAACATTATTTAAAAACTCAAATTCTGCTAAGACTATATATAAATCAAAATGGAAACATATTAAATAGTTTATAAATGTCAAAGTGAATTCAGAGGGCTTAACTGGATGTTTAAAACATGTTTTGGGGTTGGGTTTTTTTTGTTTGTTTAGGGTTTTTTTTTTTAAGTTTTAAAACATCTCTCACTGGAAAATGTCCTGCAGTATAATGGTCCAAATGATGCTCTGTTTTTCAGATCCAGCTCCAATTAATGTGAAATTCTACTCTGAAGTTATGTTTTTATACACAAAGAGTAATTATTTACTTTCAATGTGAACATTTATTTTAGATCAAGGGAAAATAAAACAAGATGAAACAAAAATAAACTTTCCCTGAGAGAGAACAGCATCTCTGCCTTATTCTAGTCAGCACAAAATGGCAGCTCCATCTAGTAGAGACCAGATTTCTAGAAAGGTGAATATTTGGTATGGAAAACCAGATCACAGCTATATGCACCACAATTCGCATGAGTGTAATGCCCATAGACTGTAGTGGCTATTACACCAATGCAGAAATTGGCCTAATACATTCTAAATATGAGATCAACTAAAAGCTTCACCAAGAATAGATATCAAACAGCACACTGGTTTTAGGTCTATACTGACAGCAGGGACTTCAACCCTTCCCCACCCTTCCTCAGAGACGTCGATTTGGTGCACCAGTGACAACACTAGGGAGCCTCCAAACACAAAATGAAATGGTATTAGTTTGCCAAGGGGTGTTTGCTGGTTTCATTTCAGTGATGCCGCCATGCTGAAATAACGGTCCTGGCAACATGTTAACAAAACAAGAGAAACACTTTAGGAAGCAAATAATTTAATTACAGCGTTCTCTGCGGCAGCTTATACTGCCTGACCCTTGACCTTTTATATTGCTGTACCTAAACTCAGCATGGGATTCACACTTCCTATTCCTGTCACAGAATCTCTCCATCTTGTACCATTTAATATAGTGTGCTCCAGGTGTTCTGTGGTGAATGAATAGTTATATTACTACCTGTCAGACACAATCACACTCTATTCATCATTTGCGGCTGGCTGCGTGAAGCCCTGCTTCCAGCAAGCTCCCTCTCTATTTCCTTGTTCAAACGTCTGCAGTGCTTTCGGCCCATCTGTCACGCCTGTCATTTAGAGGGAAAACAGTATCAGCGCTTTAAATATATAGAGTTCTCTACTGAAACAGTGCTGTGATAGAACTGTCAGCATTCTCAGTATCACAGACAGTAATTCATGACTGGTCAGAGCTCCATTTAGGTTGCTATTACTATGTTGACCCTACAGGGTCATGCTGAAGGTTTTTTTCACTTTACAGTCAGATCTATAAATAGTGCAATTAACCTTGCAAGAATTACAAAATGCTCTCAATTTCACTCCCTCTTGACTTGCTATTTGTGACTTTCACAATAAATAAATAAAATAATAATAATCTTCAAAAGATTTTAATGTTTGTTGAAATGTAGAATATGGAATATAAATAAATATTAGACTGTCCTGGTTTTGTAGGTTTTCTTAGGCAAAACTTCCATCGCCATCAATAGGAGCTTTGTCTCAAATATGAGCTTCTGGATCCAGTCCAATTGTCTTAGAAAAAAAATTGTTTGAATAAATCATGTATGTGCCATTAAAAACCTCGGTTGCTGGTATGACACAAAATAACATATTACGTTTTTTAACCAGTTACCAAATTGACTTTGAAATAAAATGAATTATTGAAGCCATTACATAATAGAGGGTATTTAAGTTGTGCAATTCCTGATCCTTTGCCAAAACATCCTATAATCCAAGAAAAATACAGAACAGGACAATTGTCTAGGGGACGGAACCTCATACCTATATCTGCTTTTGGAGTGAAGGACATGGAAGGAACATATTTTGTTCTCCTGATGTGAATTTCTGATCACTAATTAATTGTGGTTAGTAAATACCAATCTCCCAGAGTAAATCACAAGTCAAGTATTGGCAGGTTTGTAAACGGATCAAGGCAGTGAAATGGACTATTTTTAAATGGCATATTTCTCATCTTTAGAAAACATAATGACAAAAGTTATGCACAAGAGGCAGCATGATCCAGTGAATTAGGCAGTAAAATGACATTCAGGAGACCTGGTCTTGGTCTGCCGTGGAAAGGTTGTGTGACGTTGGGCAGCTTGCTTCACCTTTCTACACCTCTTTTCTCTTTTACCCTTTGTCTAGTTATATTTTAAACTTTCTAGAGCAGAAGTTGGGTCGTGTCTTTACATAAGGTGGTATGACTTTAAATAGCTTTGTGCAGTCTAATGGAACTCATTGTGTTTTATGTTGTAGAATTCACCTGAAACCATTCGGAGCAGCAGTATGAATGTAGCTAGGAATGGTGTGTTGGCACATATTTAGTAAATATGGTTATTTGGAATCCAGCTGTGCACCTGTTTTATTAAGCCAAGAGCGAAAGACACAGTTGAATGTCTCTTGTTGTATATTTGTACAGTACCTAGTAAAATGAAGTCCTGCTCTCAGTGTGCTTATTTGCCATTTGTCCAATGTGATTGGTCACCTAAATTCACATGGCAATGTATCTATCCCTGAATGGACAATTCCCCAAAGCCACAAAGACAACCAAATGCACAGACTCCAGGGTTAATATTATAAAGATACACATTCAGAAGCATATTCATGGCATTACCTCTGCAGTGAACATTTTTTAAACAAAAATTTCAAAAATGTACTAAAACAAATTGATACGGAAAAAGAGGCTACAAGAACCAAAATTAATTTTGATTCTTTTAGTCCAAATGAATACATTTTCTCAATGTTAAACCTCTTCTGGATTGGTAATGTTGTAATTCCCTGGGGAAGCTCAAATAAAGTTTTAATATTAGTGAGGCAAAGGTCATATGGCTGCAAACAACCAACATAAATAGCACTGGCAGTAATAGAATTTTCTGCTCACAGAGCAATTTCATTCAGAGGGAGAGAGAGCGAGCATGTTTAAGAAGCAAAGAAAGAGATACAAAGGTACAACACAAACAGCCTTTTATTGTTATTTTCTCTCAATGATCCTTTTCTTGTCCTCTGAAAGCAAAATTATCTGCTTATTACAGATCGAGAATGAATTTAATTAAGTAATTTCAGCCAGTGTGAGACTATTTTGGACTCTGAAAGAAAGGTAAAGCAATACAAACCATTCCCTTTTTTTTTCTTTTTTTTTTCTTTTTGCTGGTTTTCTTCATGTCTCTGTTCTTGTCCACTCCACTGTTAATGCAGATGTCATAGCCTATTACAGATACTGAATAAATATAATTAAGAAATAATTTCATCTAGTTTCTCTCTTTTTGGAGACCGTCATGAAACAGAGAGGCACAGAACAGCCCCCTTTTTGTTGATCTTATTCTTAATAAATTCTTCTGTCTCTGTCTGCCCTCAATCTGAAGGCAAAAGCCTTTACTTATTCTAGAGGCAGAATAAATGTATGTCTCATCTCATTAACTGTAATATTACCAGGCTCTATGCCATACCATTCTAGTTTCACTGAGCATTCAGAATTGCTTAATTATGTACAGTAAAAACAGTCTGCCGGGACTTTCCCTTTCTGATTAATATGGTAGCATAAGGACAGAGGTCATACTCATGACACACTCTTGCCTGGCACTATATTAACTCAAAATGACAGAGGCCCTTTGTTGGTAATAAAAAAATTAAAGAGCATTTGAAAAATAAGATGTTTACATCCAGGGGTAAGAGCCACTTTTGATTCTGCAGACTAGCAATCGATTCCCCACCCCCACGCGTTGGTGTTAAACCACACGGTGCATTCCTTATAAATTATACTACCCTATGTTAATTATAGTGTGCTGACACTGCTTGTCATTACTAAGCCTACTACATGCTTTGTGTGCTCAGATTTAATAGCTGTTTGTTCTGCAGAATGTGACAGAGCCATACAAGTGATTGAGTCTGGTCATTGCTTACATCCCTTTCCGTATGCTTTCACATTTTGCTCTATTTTAAAAACAAACACACAGAAAAATCCCAGTTGTGTGGTTTACAATCTGGAAATGACATTGTATTCATTCAGTCAAAACAGACTATGCCTTACTGAGAAGTCACTGGAAGCCTATGATGGATTATTTTTTAAAACCTTCTATAATTCTTCACCCACCAACTCTATAAAGATTTTCTATATGAAACACACACAAAATGTGTATATATCTGCATGCCCACATGCAGCTATACATGTTTTGTTTATTTCTTCTTTCCACTGAAAATTCTGAATCAGCAGTCCTTCTATGATGAAAAAGCTTTGTCCATTACACTATTCATTTCCAGAGCAGTAGCTTGCCGGTGAGGCAGGCTGCTGGTAAGGTTAATCAGTCAGCCAGTATGCTACATTATGGGGAACTAAATCATAGGGACTATTCCTCTTCAACCAGTAATTTTGGACTTCATTTCTTTCTTCAGAAACCAGAACCCACACTTGTTTCCACTTAGACTGAAACGCAAGTAGGTATAAAGGGAAAGAAAAAAACCAGGCAATTTCATTGTAAGAATTTTAGCTTATTGACAAGCTATTGCATGTTTCTCCGTTAAAAGGGAAAGTTGGTCCTCTCAAATGAAAATATGTATTCTCTAGCAACATTTGTCACAAGTTTGAAGCATCTGCTATTGTAATTTAACATGATTTTGTTGTGAATTTTTGGATAGAGTGCCCTCTGCCCCCCAAGTACCTTGGGCAAGGAATAAGGGACACTTTTTGTATAGTTATTATTGCTACTACTGATATTAATTTAGGCAGAAAAGTGTTGATCTAAAGGTATTCACTTCTTTGGATGCATCTGCCTCTCAAATTTCTTCTTTTTTTTTTTTTTTTTTTTTTTTCAAAACACCCATTCCATGTGAACAAGTATTAAAAATATTCTGAAATGATGGTGTACCTTGATGATGTAATATTTTATGACATCTTATGCCACAACTCACCACATCCAGACATGTCACAAATTTAAAAGGGCAGCCACAAACAGTGAGAGGGTTCAGACTGTTTGCAAATTCTAATTAGCATGTTTGTCCGTGTCACAACAAATCGGATTTTAGATGTACTTTTAGGAATGAATTACTGTCCTCCAGAAACACTATGTATTATTATTCAACTATAGAGGATTTGGTTCACTATATTACATGCCCTTTCAACTGTATCAGTGTACGTTCCATGCTGCATCTTCATTCTCATGGATGAAGATGTAGGATTTTCCCCCTTTTGAGGTTGCTATGATAATAAAAATGTAAGGTTTGTAGTACCGAATGAACCAATTTCAGGCACGTCCAACATGGGCATGTGAATATCTGAGGGGATTAATAGTAGAGCATGATGCCTTTCATATCTCAGTTCCTAGCTTGAATTCATTCAGTCATTTAAAGCCAGGAGAGTTCTGTCTAAAAGGGAAATTTTATTTCAATTATAAAATTCAAGAAGAATTCAGCATGGAAAGCTTTGGTTGTCATATAAATATAGGAAGGGGAATCGGTTTAACCCAGTAAGACTAAATCACTAACTTCTGTTTCACAAACTCATAGATTTTACATTCAGAAGGGACCATTATGATCATCTGGTCTGATCTCCTGCACAATACAGGCCACAAAACAGCACCCATTCAGTCCTGTAATAGACCCCTTAACCTCTGACTGAGTTAGTGAAGTCCTCATATCATGATTTAAAGACTTCAAGATACAAAGAATCCACCAGCAAGTGACCCATGCCTCACATTGCATAGGAAGATGAAAACCCCTCACGCCTCAGCAAATCTTCCCTGTGAGAAAATTCCTTTACGATCCCAAATATGGTGATCAACTAAATCAGTGGTTCCCAACCTGTGATCCAGGGACCAAAAGAGGCCCATGGGGTCTCCCAAAGTGGCCTGCAGTTCCCTTCCCACTGGCTGCAGAAGGAAACTACTGCCTAAGGACCCAGGAGAGCCCATGGCAGCGGAGCAGTGCAGGGTCCTTGCTGCAGCCAAGGAGACAGGAGATCAGCGCTCCCCTCACCTGGCTCCAGCATGGAGAATGGATCTTAGGAGCTGGGTACCTGCTGGAGCCAGGTGGAGGGGACCACTGATCTCTTGGCCTCCTAGCTGCAGAGTGAAGCCACTGCCTACCTAGGGACCCAGGTGGAGTGCATGGGGCCACAGGACATGTGTGGTTTCCCTGCTGCAGCCGAGGGGATGGGAGATCAGCAAAGGGGCAGTGTCCTCACTGAATTCCTTCCATCTGGCTACAGTGGGGGATGGGGAGGGGACTGATGGTGGAGCAGTCAGGACCCACCATGCTTGAGGAGAGGGGTAGGACTCTAAAAATACAGCTTTCTAGTTTGACCTGTACTTGATGACTTAGCTGCCAAGCCATGTGCTTCAGTGAGTAGTGACCGTCACTCGGCCGCACTAGTGCTCTGTCTGTGAGTGTGTGACATACTGGGATTCATTTGTAGGTGTAAAGTAGTGAACGTGAAAATGAGCACAGTACCATCAATATGTTTACTTTAAATATGTGGGGATTTGTAGTCCTTATTGGTGTATACACAGGGCCGGCCCAACCAGATACGCAAACGAGGCAGTTGCCTAGGGTGCCAGGCTTTAAGAGGTTCCAAAGTAGACAGAAGTGAATTTTTCTCTCTATTTAAAAAAAGTATTAATATTTTCATTTTAGACTTTCTCATTTTTCTCTATATTGAATGTGGGGGGTAGGGGGGAGGGAGACGCCTACGGCACCAAAAACCCTTGGGCTAGTCCTGTGTATACATCAATATTTTTTTTATGACTTGACAGACTGGTGGCAATTCAGGGCTGTAAAAACAGTATTTGTGACCCTCAAGCTAAAATCATTGGGAACCACTGAGCTAAGCATGTAGGTAAGATTTGCCAGCCAGACACCTGGGAAAGAATTCTCTGTAGGAACTCAGAACTCATCCCATCCAATATCCCATCACAGGCCACTGGACATATTTACTACTAGTAGTCAAAGATCAGTTAATTGCCAAATTAGGCTGTCCAATTGCAGTACAATAGGCTATACTCCTGGATCATTTTTTTTTATTTGAGATGAACACTAAAGCAGAGCAGAAAATAGTTTTCCTGCCCCTCTCCCCACATTTTTTTTTTCACATATCCAAAACTTTTCCCATCTTGAATTGGAATGAAAAGTTGAAATCTTGAAAAGTTTTACAAACAAAAAAAGTTTTGGGTTTCGTCAATCAAAACATTTCATTTTGATCATTTAAAAATGTTTCTATTTCATCCATTTTCAGTTAAAACTTTTTACTATAATTAGCTTAAATTTTGAAACAAAAAGTCATTTCAAACTAAAACAAAACCCAGAATTTTTCACTGAGAAAATGTCCAACATCATGCACTGTCAGTTTCAAAACACTTATTTTTTTTAAAAAAATGTTAATAAAATATTTGTCCAAACTGGGCCTTTCCTGCAAAAAAAGTTTTTGTTTCAAAGAAATAGCATTGTCTGAGAAAAATCATTTTGTCAAAAAATTCTCAACCATCTGTAATACACAGACAAACATACAATTTTCTCCTTAAGTATAAGCAACACAAAGAAACAATTCAGTAATAGAAAAATTTAAAACTTCTGTCAGGGTTTTCTCTAGCTAATTTAGGGGTTATTCAGTTGTATATCCTGGTTGTCATATAGAAATTCAGATGGGTTGATACTTTCCATTATTTGCAAAACAATCTGAAAACTGGTTGAAACCATTTCTGACAGCATAACTCCAAGTCAGATCATTTTCAAGGTGTCTATAACCTGTTTCTATTCCACAGAGAGACTTCTCACCTTCAAATTGCCAGTACAGAGAAATCTTTATAGCAAGGCTTCTGAAACACTTCTGGGGGACGATTTCTGAGCCAAATAGTGAAAATTATTGCCATCGTTTCTATGTGCAAGAATACTGCCACAAACAATTGCATAAGTGTCTATGGTTTAGTGAGGCTAGTTAAGAATTTCCCCTCATTTATCAGGAGCCCTGTTACAGGATTTTAAAATAAAAATATGAGTAATTACAGCAAGGAATAAATGTGAATTGATCTTATTATACAAAGGTTCACCCTGTTCCCATTGGAAAGGCTTTGGCTACAGCAATGAAGTGTCACATTGATGTGGGTATTAAACTATTTTCGAGGGATGGAAAGTGTAACTCTTATGTTGACAGTCAATCAGCAAATCTAACCATTCATATTTAAGAAGCACACTGATCAAATTATAGTGGCAGTCACTCTGCAAGACCCCTCTTTACTAATTTCATCCTTAGCCATTCAGATTCACCAGCACAGTGATTTGATGATGCCTGCGATGTTCTGCATAAATGAATCCAAATACCACAATTTAAGTAAACTTTATATTTAGCTACTAAAATCTTTATAAACAATATAAGTGAACTTTATATTTAGCTGCTGAAACCAGGCAAAAGAAGATACCAGAATGAAGATATCAAAACAATTGAGTTATTATTCCTCAAAGACCACCGTCTAATCATTGTTAAAAGTAAATGGTGATGGTTCAGTAAAAATATTGAGAGCGATAGCTACATTATGAGTAAATGTTTACATGGTCATATTTCTGGAAAGACATAGCTTATAATTTGGGGAGGAATAATTCATCTTTCCTATAGTTTAAGACAATTAACATCAACTTTTCATATGCATGATTTTATGTTTAAAAAGAGCACTCTATAAATTTCAGTATCAACTATTAGTTATACTCAGGGTTATTTACTATACCAATCGGTAACCAAAGCGAAAGCCTGAGTAATTCTGATTTCATCCATTTGAGGGATGTGTTGCTTTCTTTGTTTCCTTTCTTTTACCTTTATACTTACTTATTCAGTTGACCTTTGGAACTTTCGTTCCTAACCATTATTTTGATCCTGTGAAAACCTGCACAGCTGACCTCTCTATTGCTTTCACTTTAACATAGCCTTCTTTGAATGGGCTTTTAAACACCAAGGTCCAAACTTGATAAACACGCATATGACTAATTTTATGCACGTGACATAACCTACCCACGTGTATTTGCAGAGCTAAAATGTTTGAAAAAGCAGCTGTGAGAATCAAATACACTTGACTTTGGGGTAAACATAAACACAACATTATTCAACCTGCAAGAGAATGCAACAAGGATGGAACATAGTGAAAGAAATTATTTAAACCATTTGTTCCACTCATTATTGCAAGTTCCAAAAACAGGAATATGAATGTTTGCAGAGGTGGGAGAGATACAGCTGACAAAGTATGAGGACCAGAGGCATTCCATGTCATATAAAGCCTTAGAAAGTAACAAATCTTAGTTCTGTGGCCAACCCAGATGCTTAGCAGTAAACAGTTGACCAAGACACTTACTAAAAGTAAGCAAGACAGCGGTCACCATGATAGTTGACTTTTTCCTTCTTATGGGCCTGGAACCCAGAAAGTTTTGAGGAGAAAGAAGTTACTCATGACCTATTGGTGATTCAGCATATCTGTCTGCTGATTGAAGGGATCCAAGAACATACAACCATTGGCAGAAATAATTTTAATAGAAATATACTGTATTATACTTACTCCTTGATGCAGCCAGAGATGGTCAATAAAAACTCAGAGGGTTGTTTTCTCCAAATTACTTTTAAAGGAAAATAAGAGAGAGAGAGAGAGAGAGAGAGAGAGAGAGAGAGAGAGAGAGAGAGAATTTTCTATGTCTGGGATCTTTTTCTTCTTAAATCTAAGGGGACATGCTCTTGACCATGCTTCTCGTTTTTCTTTAATCAACAGTACAACAACCAGTAAGCCTTTAAATGTTCTGTGACTGATGGATAGATTAAGTGTGCCATTCAACTTTCCAAGATCTCATCACTTATGGAATGCCACCAAAATATACCCAGAGTGTGTTCCTAGAATGCTTTTGAATACTAGTAAATGTATGGAGCCAAATTTTCAAAAATAGGTGCCTAAGATGTGCATGCAAACTAATGCAGACATAAGTGCAAACAGTTAATCAGATACTCACATAACTACTGCTCTGTATCATGTATGCATATTTTATGAGTACAATTTAAGCATCCATTTTGGAAATGTTGGTCTCTCTCTAAGCTATTTATAGTTGCAGGAGTGGGATACAGGGTGGATCCAAAACTTACTAAAATTGTGATGGCAACAGAGCATATTCCAACTTTCACACCGTAAGCCCAATATAAGCTATACTGAACCCTAGTGTAAAAAAAAATGACATTAACAAAGAAAACAAGAACCTGGACAGAGTCCATCTTTTAGAAACTTTTGAAACTGGTTTCTGTAATTCAAACTCTTGAAGAACTTTAAGTTTTTGTTCTATTTGTTCTATTTATGTTAGATGGTTTGAGTTTGTTTTAAAGTTCTGAATTTTGGTGGCTCTCCCTTTTACAATGTCTAGTTTGATAAGTATATATTTTGAAAAAATATTATATCAATTGTCAGTTGCTGACTTGGACATTTTCCATTTAATATAATTAGAAGTAATTTTAAAAAATCCAGCTCTATCCAAGGTCTGGCTATAAAGTTGAGGAGAACATTTAATACTGTATCTAGTCCTTCAAGCTACATGTTATTGCTTAAAGCAAATGAACTGTGGGAGTCTCAGCAGCATGCAAACTCTTGCTGAAGTTGTTATATAATCCTTATTCGCTATACTAACTAAAATGTCGGTACATCTCTGTTTCGTGGACTTTACCAACTACATCATTTTAGGAAAAGATTGCAATAATTTGGATTGTTGAAGTTAATAGTGTTTCTGTCAACCTTTTTACACTAGCACAGGGGTCAGCAACTCAGGGTACACATACCAAACATGGCACAAGAGCCCATTCAGAGCAGCACGCAGGGCTCCCAGCCCTGCAGCTGCTCTCCCCTCCAGGCAAGGACTGCCCCAGCAAGGACTCCCCCTAGCAAGGACTGCAGCAGCTCCTGCTAGCCCTGCTCCCCCAGCAGGTCCACTGAGGGAGGGCAGCAAGAGCTGCCGCACACACATCTCTTGCCACCCAGCCCTGCTGGATGTGGGGGGCAAGGCCCACCGGAGCTGCCACGCGTGCAGCTCTTGCTGCCCCAGGCCCCGTCCCTGGCACCTGCTGAGAGGGTGGGGGGCGGGGGTGGCAAAGGTTGCATAACACTGCACTAGCATAACAGGATTTTTGACTGAAATTTGCTTTTTATACTGTGTAACTTCTTAACCATACTTGAAAGCAAGAAATCTAACCTCAAAAGTAATTTTAAAAAATGCTAGTGTCTTGTATCATCCTATCACGTCCTACTTTGTTGGGTTTCTAAGATCTCTGTCATCTGCTTGGCAATTGCAAGTTTAGGGCAGCTCTCCATTTGTTTATGTGCTCAGAATAAAGTTAGCTTGCAATATACCATAACACTCAGAAGCCACTAGCACGGCCTTCATTTTTAATCAACTTTTCTCCCTAACATTTCAAACTTTATCATTGTTTAAACAAGGATTTGTACATTTTTTGCTTAACAGTAATCTTAATACTATCACCATGTGTGCTAAATTAATTGAATTTAGAGAGACTACATCAGATCATTTAGAATGGGCATCTCCCACTTTCAAAAATGCATGGCCCATAAATGGTGCAGCACAATCTATATGGATTAATTGCTGTGGATACTTAGCCTCTCCCAAGGATGCAAAGGAGCAAGTTTAATCATTATTGCATTAGGTGATAATCTTAACATTGTTTTTCTATTTCTTTTGTTTGTGTATCAATCAGTTGTACATGTACAAAATGGGAAATGACTCCATGGGAAAGAGTAATGCAGAAAGGGATTTAGGGGTCATGGTAGATCACAAGCTAAATATGAGTCAACAGTGTAACACTGTTACCAAAAAAGCAAACATCATTCTTGGATGTATTAGCAGTAGTGTTGTAAGCTGGACATGAGAAGTAATTCTTACACTCTACTCCTCATTGATTAGGTCTCAACGGGAGTATCATGTCTAGTTCGGATGCCAGATTTCAAGAAAGCTGTGAACAAAATTGGAGAAAGTCCAGAGAAGAGAAACAAACAAAGAATCAAGCCTTTTTGTTTGTTTGTTTGTTTGCGTTGCATAACTAAGATAACTAAGTGTGATCAATTAAGGTGATCAGTATGAATGGCTGAATAATTATTTTGCAATATGTTAGGGTTGGGAGAGAATTATTTTATAACATGGTTAGTTAAGGTATAGCTAAGCAGGACTCAAGTTTCATAATAAAACCTAGGGTCCAGAGGAATACCAGCTGGAAGAAGAAAAGGAGAACAAGAAGGAAAGACCTGAGGGAAGAAGAAGAATCCACCTCCAAGACACCACTCAGAGCTGCTAGAATCTTCTACATGGCTGCGATGTGCAGCAGCTGGAATCCAGAAGAGACTGATATTACCTGGCCAACAGGGAAAGTCCGCCTGCCTGGTCAGAACTGGTGAACAGAGCACTGTATGCTTAGCATGTATATCATGTTTGGTAGCGGATAAATATATAGAGGGTAAGGTTATTACTGTGTAATACTCTCTCACTGGAAAAAGACCCTGCATACCCACAATAGTACACACCTGGAGCCCTACGAATTTGGGAAAGGGTATGGGTACTTATTTTAACTGGGTTAGCTTCACCCAGAGCCCTACAAATTGGGTATGGGTGACACTAATCCTAGAGTATGAATTGGGCAAAGGTAGATGACTTTCCCCCAGAGTCCTACAGAATTAACCAAGTTACACCTGGAGCCCTATGAACTGGGAAAAGGTGGAGTAGTACCCTGTTGTGTGAGTAGCACAGGTCTGATCATTCTCTTTACAGTTTCTGGCCCCAGCCACTGTCAGAAGACTGAACACTGGGCCAGATGGATCATTGATCTCACATAGTGTCACCATTCTTATCTTTCTGCAGTTTTCTCCACTGCCACTTTCTGTTTCACAGTATTCAAGAATTAGAAACCAGTCTTTCTCTCCAACTGTGTCGTCTGGCTCTTCCTGTAGTCCAAATAACCATGTTTACTACTAGCTGAATGTGAAATGCAAGGCCTAGCTCTTCACAACTGTTCTGACAAGGTTCTGGTACCTTCCACCATATAGGACTCAAACTATTTAAAGAGAGACTACCCAATTCCAATACTCTACCTCTCAGAAAAGATTGAACTGTTTTAAACTTTGAGGAGAAAATAAAAAACACAAATTCAAACAGAAACAAAACTGGGGGAGGTGGAGGAGGAAAAAAATCAGCCAGAGAACTGAACTTCTTTTTTTAAACCGTTGCAAATAATTGGAAGCTGAGGGGTTGAAATGGAAACTCTAGGAAATCATGACAATAGGGGTTTTTGCTCCTATCCCAGATAATTTCAGGTCCAGCAGTTAGCTCAGTGGCAGAACCACTGCTGTTGCCATCTTAAACATTTCTGTGTGACAGGACTTTAGAACCACCTCCAATCTGCCCAATAGTTTTATCTGAGAGAATTTTACCTGCTTAAAAAGCTCTCTGCTTTTACCCACTGGGTGTAAGATTCATTAGTCTTTGCTTTTACCCACTGGGTGTAAGATTCATTAGTCTTTCACCGTCATCTTGCCTGTACAGTCACTTCAGTGTTATCTTTAATTGTACAGCACTTATGGAAATAAGTGCATTAAAAATTACTATAGGAATAGATAGTCCCAGCTAACTATTCCCACTTAAACAAGCAAGCAGTCCTTGTTTCTTTCGCTGAAATAAACTAACATGGCTATCCCCCTGAAATTTTCCCACTTAAAAATTTCATCTGGAAAAATTACTCAACTGATTAATCCCTCTAAAATTATAAAATAAAATATACACGAGTATAAATCAGGTGAACAAATGCATCTAGGAATCAATGCACTATGTCCTCTACACAATCCCATTTTCTCCTCTAATCAGTTGATGTGCTCTATACTTGGCTTCGGTTGGCAGAAATTTGTTTGTTAAATTCTAATATATTTCTAGGCTCAAAGTTAACCTTTGTCAGATTTGTTTTGCTTGCTTTTAAAATGAGTTAAGTATATATAAGAGACAATGAAATACATATAGACAGCCAATTATCCTCAATCCTTGATAGAAATAAATGCTTTAGGATGTTTTATGATAGAAAATATTCATTTTTCTAACTACAGCTCAGTATGCTAATAAGGTACCATGTCACTATACCATTATGTATGTGCTTTTGAGGGCTCCTGAATTTTCCTGTACATCATAATTTCAGAAATGCCTAGTTTACATAACTTGTTAGAATATATACATTCACATTTTCTGACAAGAGCCATTCAAAATGGCTCTTTTAACTGTGTGGTAGTCTGATGTAGGATATTACACACAAGCTGAAGTATAAGGAAGTACAGTGTATGAACAGATTAAGAGCATTAGTAAATGTAAGTAACTCAATCTGTCCTCCTCTGCCTCTCAATCAACAAGTCTTATTAAAATAAATGCCATTATTCATTTTTTTTAAATGTGTATTAGTTTGGGAAAGTAAGCTACTCAACACACAGGAAGGGAGCAAGAATTTCTTTTGCACACATCTGCTCATCACATTCAGCCCATCTCTGATTATTAATGTTGGTATTAAATATATTCCTCTCCAGTTCGGTTTACTTTTTTCCAGTATGTGAACCTATTCTTTCCTTTACATTAAACAAATCTAATGATTTCTATCCTTAGTAAATGCCGAATTGATGAAGGAATGGATGATAAAGATGGCTATTATTCCTTTGTGCTCATCTATTGCATTTAAGATTCTTGTCATGCTCTGGGCATTCTAGCTGTCTGATACTATTCCTCTATTTCCAATTGCAAAGCTTTCTCTACTGTCCAGAGCATTTGGTACACTGCCTAGCACCAAGCAAAATCTGCTTACAATGTAAGAACATGTGGAGAAATTATGTGTTTTTGTCACACCCTATTAAATGGTATTCAAAACACAATGCCCCAGAAACTAAATTGATTGTAGGTTTTATAACCCTTTTCAGGCTAATGGAAACAATTTAGTACCATGAACGAAAACATAGCTAGTGCAGCTGTGGGAATCTTAAATTGCTCGGCTCAGCAGTTCTGTTCCAGCTTAAGTAGGATAAAGTAGTTAAAGTTCAGTTGGATTCCATTCTTCTAGATCTTTGACAGATCATTTCAGATTAATGTCTTCAAAGTTTTCAGCATTCCTTAGAAAAGATTGTTTCTGTGGAATTCTTTATTTGTGCTTTTAACATTTTTGTGGGCTGGGGATGGGTACTAAGGGATGTCAGCTGGTATATAAAACATTTTAAACTGTTGTCTTCTCTCAGTTTATTATTATTATTCATACATTGGGGGGGGGGAAGCTATGTTCTCATAACATTAAGGGTTTGGCTCAAAGCCACAAAGGCCTTGATATTGCAATTGACATGGTATGTAAGATCACACCATTGTTCTAAGGACCCTGACTCCAATAGCTGATCACATGAGCTATAAGAGACACACAGTTTCACTTTTACTCATTCACATTTCTATATTTAAAATTAAATGCCATGATAAAAATCTTAATCAGGGGAGAGAGAAACTTGAATGTAATTAGTTTGATTAAGAACCTCCAACACTGAGCTACACTTCACAAAACAAATTCTGTATCTAGCCACATATGAGAAGAAATTATTCATAAGGGTATTAGCTGCACTGTACTACCAGAAAAACAGCTGTGTACATTATTTGACAAACTGATCACTAAATGAGCCCTTAGCTAAAGGAGGTTTTGGATTGCCTTTAGGAAAGCAGGATGCCATATAACACAAATGCTTACAGATGCAAAACACTGATTGGGGAAAAAATGTTCAGGAAGAATAGTAGTAATAAAGCAAGCCTCGTATGAAAATGTACCCTTTCAAAAAGTACACCATTTATGAGTAGTAGTAGTAGTAAACCTGTTTAATTCTCCTGTGCCCCTAGGGACAAATCTAAGCCCTTTGAGAAGTGATGGAGAGAAAAATAAAGCCAATTGTGTATTTGTCAGTGAGAAAATGCTGTGGAAACAAAGTTAGTAATTTTACTATTCTTGCTTGCCAAGAGCTGACAGGTGTGCCGTTTCTTATTGTTCTGAAAGGCAGCCAGAAACCACAATTTAATATGCATCTACTTCTTTACAGTAGGAGAGAAAACAGCTGTCTCTCTGGCTCATGATACAAGACAAAAATATTGAGACAGGCTCTTCTTTACAGTATGTTATTGTCATTTGAATGGCTTTGTTTGAGCTCTGAACAAAACATATAGCTGAGGAAGAAAAGAGCTGAATCCTAGCACAGATAAGACTTGATCTTGCAGCCTCTGCTGCCACAAATTGTTTTATTTATTTCAGAGGAACTACTCACTTGAATAAGGATATTTACACGAGGAAGGGATGAAGACTTGGGACCATAGTTTCAACAAAAGGATCTGAAGTCTTCCTATAAACAAACCTATTCAAACTTGAAAGTAAACCAAAGCAGGAAAATACCAAGACTAGGTTAGTTCAGATAAACATGCGGTAATCATTTACAAACACATTTAAAGAACGACTTCCATAAATCCTTCAGTCTTCATGCTGCTGAGAGATGTTTGTGATTAATAAATCCTTTGAACACAAAAGGTTTCCTCACTCAAGAATGATGTGTGCTTTCCTGTAATATGTGGCGAAGAGATCATTTTAAATCCAAACTCCCTAGAGGAGTTTTAAAAAATTCACAGTCTACCAGATGCAATAGGCTGTAAGAAATGTTAGGCTGTGTTATATTAAATTTGCTTCCTGACGAAGTATGCTACAGTATTAAAAGCTCATGCTAACGGGCTGGCGGATTGTCATGGGATACGCTGAAAATGTCTACAGTGTGTTCAGGCGTGTATGACTTGATCATTTGATACATGTAAATTTAGGCAATATGGCTTGGAAAGTTTATATTTATCAGAAGGAAGGAAGAGATCAGTTCATTCATTCAAATAATAAAATGAAATGGAAATTTCATGAAATTTTAGAAATGCCAATACTCTCCCCAAAGTACTGACATTTTACTAGGAAACTTCAAAAAGGCCTACACAGTATGACATAATAGCAAGACAATGATATATAAGATCCCTCAGGTTTACACTGTAGCATATGATAGCAATCATAACATCAATGGATATGGGATTGAATTACCCACAAAAACAAGGCAATTCAGAGTTAAGCACAGAACAGTCCTCCAACAGAGGGGCCTTAGCAGAGGGGCAATTTGGCTCCCTTCACGGTCTCTAACTTTTGCAGCTCCTAAAATGTGTTAGCAGGAAAGTAAACTGTTTCAACATAAGAGGATTTTCTTTTAAAATTAAATTTTAAGATAACCAAGGAACACCAGCTGAGGCAATCGTTTTCGATGGACATAGAAGAAGAAAATCAGCTAATGAAGACTAGAATAATGTCAGACACAAAGAGAATTCCTTTATTCAGTCTACTGTACCTGAATAATTCATTAAATCTCTGTCAGTCCTAGGTAAGCCCCAGACTGCAGTTTCATGCCTTAGTAAAAGAGACACTAGTTACGCCCAGCATAAAAACAACAGAGTCCTGTGGCACTTTTAAAGACTAACAGATTTATTTATCGCATGAGCTTTCGTGGGAGAAAACAGATAAGTAAATCTGTTAGTCTTTAAAAGTGCCACAGGACTCTGTTGTTTTTCTGCAATAGACTAACCTGGCTACCCCTTTGGAACTTCCCAGCATAAAAGATTACCTTCTATAAACCTGCAGCTAGATAAGACACCATTTAAGCTTCAACACTATCAGCCCAGCACAGTGAGTTGAGGAGTAAGAGGACTCTTTTTACTTAATTAACACTCTACTAATAGAGAATCACTCTTACCTCAGCTCTAAATTCTTTGGATTTTGGATTAAGATCAGTCCATTGCACATTTGTTTCAAAAAATGAACAGGAGCAAAAATTATGTTTTGGAAACATTAATGTAACATGGAGTATGATACTGGTATCAAATAAATATGTCAAACAAGTTTATGGAAAATGAGTATTTTCTTATTACTGCTTAATAGACATACTAGTTCATGAAGCCAAAGGAAGAAAGAAACCACATTCGTACTGAGACTGCTGCACAAATTGACTGCTGCCTTGCTTGGAGCTCCTCTACATACGGCTTTAACTGGGCTGTGACCGGGACCTCCTGGGATATCCTCCTGGACGTGCAAAAATCAGGGCAAGCTGCAAAACCGGGAGCCAAACTCCCCACACACTGATGGGTGGTACTTAAAGCAGTCTCCCTATCAGTCACAACCAGGCTTCTGGTTCCCCACACTGGGTACCAAGAAATCTGCCCAAAATAGAAACAGCCCTCTTTATTGCACTCCAGCTCCCCTGGCTCCCACCTAGCCACACAGTCCCTTAAAGATATAGGTTCTTCTGACCCCAAAGGGCCAGCCACAGCACACAGAACAGTACAGGTTTGGACCTTACCCAAAATACCACACTGGTACCCAATCCTTTAGTAACTACAACTAAAGGTTTAATATAACAAGAAAAGAAGCAAACTATGAGAGATGTTGAAGGGTCAAAGCGAATCACATACATACAAATGATTCAAAGTTCATGAAAAGCAGTTTGCAGGCTTGTTCTTCTGGAGTTTGCGGGCTTGTTCCTCTGCTAAACACCCAGCACCAGGTTGGGCCTCAATCCTTTGTTCAGTCTCAGAGGAATAGTTCCAGAGATGGGTGTTGGCTGTAGACTGGGGACTTGAGAGCAAGATGGATTCGGGGCTGCTGCCTTTTATCACCCCTGGCCTTCTCCATTCTGTGTGCAGTTCTCTCCAATCAAAATGGAGTTGAGTCACATGTTCAAGTCCTAGTGGCTCAACAGATTTTCTTCTTCAGCCCATTGTACTGGGGAGCTCCCTTAATGGGCCATTAAGGGGACAATGGCTGGGTAGACATTCAGTCTGGGGAATTTCCCCAGACTCACACCAATTAAAATATAACAATCATATTCCTAACTTCTAATATGAATATGAATCCTACAAATAAACTATATAATCATTCCCCACAAATTACTACCTTTCTATTGACACCAAACATGGCATAGTTCCTATGGATTATAACAATTATAAAATATTAATACAAAATAATATCATAAATGGTTCCCTAAATCCTGACAGCGTCACAGGCCAACACACATTTGTCTTGGACAGTTGAGATCATTCACATCCCAGTGTGGTTTTGTAATGTGGAGAGGATATGACCTAAAGTTGTGACATGATGCTCCAGCACAGCTCCATAATGGTGTTGTCTAGTTCACACAACAAACTCAGAAAGAAGTAACACAAGTTAGCTGAGCCAGACATGACACAGGCTCAATTTGAGCTATAGTAGTACATGGCCCTTGAAAGCGTCACAAGTATCAGTCCTGAGGGCATGAGGCTACAATCAAGCCTCTGCCAATGATGGATTTTAATTAATCTCTATTGGGTATTTTTAAAGCATTTACTGTAGTATCTAACCACCATGGCCTAGATCCTCAAAGGTATTTAGTCACTTAATTCCTCTTTATTTTAATGGGAGTTAGCCACCTACATACCTTTGAGGACCTAGACCCAAGTGTCCTACTGATTCCTTGCTCTCTTGTTTGAGGCTCCCAACAAGGATGGCAAGTAATGATGTTCAGGATAGGGGAAAGATTGTGATGTGGTCACCAGACTATAAAGAACTGCACTGCGATCACCAATTTATTTCTTAGCGTCAACTGAACAGAGATTAGCCTCACTATGGTATGAAAATCAATTTCCTAAAAACTGGTCACAGAACAATAGATTTATCACATTGTATGCAATAAACATGTTTACTAACATATAGGTTTCTCTTAACATAAAATGCTATTGCATACTACTCTTGTTATTTAAAGTACCATTCACTTGGGTAGTGAAATTAATGTCAAATCTAATACTAGAGACTGGTCCAAACCAAAACCCCAATTACAGACACCCAAATCCAAATCTTTAGAACAATTCCATTCTATAAAGGACCAAACCAAGACCCAGATCTGAGCTTTGGAGTGAATAAACAGATTGAATTCTGGATCAGAATTTTGCACCTGGAACCTCTCTATAATATAATTCTAATGTAATATAATATCAAGTGATAATACCGCAAAGGTAACCCCGCCTCCACACCCCACCCCACACACACTGCTTCAAAACATCAAAAAGGGTTTTTACCGTTAACAATGGTTGAGGATTCTCTTTCTGTTATTTTTTGAAGACTTTGGCAATAAAACCTCAAAAAGCCTGAGAAATGCATGGTTTCATTGCCAATCTATAATCTAAAAACAGATTTAAGGATTAAGACAATTTCTGTGAATAACCCTGAGTGCAGCTAAGCTACTCATGTACTATATTTCTGCCAGATATCAACGGAAAGGGCTGACATGTTAAAATCTGAAAACTGCCTTTACAAATACATAAGAAATGCTCAGTAAGGGGAAATGATCATCCAGAGTGTTGCGGCCACACAGTGCAATACAATGAAGACAGTTCTTGAGCACAAAGATAAGCCTATATAGGGAATGCATACCTTGTATGTGCAAGGACCTGGATTATATGTATATCCTATGGAGGATTTAGGATTTGTCAAAACAACAGAAGGACTAGTGCATTCTGAATCCACTTTTACATCAACGCAGTGGCCATAAAAGGGATATTCCGGGGTCACACGATCAATTCCAGTCAGAGACTGCATTAAAAGCAATGGAAGGGGTGTGGCAATCCCCTCCAGCCTTCCCATATGCTGACATGTGGATCCCATCGTTCTGTACTTTTCAAACATATTTTATTTTTCAACTGAATAGCTGGAAAAGAGCTACAGTGCAAAGTGTGGCCTACAGGTTACAGCAATAGATTGGGACTCAGAAGATCTTGGTTTTATTTCCAGATCTGCAACTGGGCTGCTGGGTGACATTTGACTTTTCTTCCCTTCCCCTCCCCCCCCCCACTCCCTCATGCCTTGGTTTCCCCATAGGTAAAATAGTGATAATGATACTGACTTTCTTTATAAAGTGAGTTGATGACAAGCTATTAATTTGTTAATTATTATTATTAAAATGAGATATTAAAAAAGATACAACACACAACATTTCCCACACCAATCCCCACCATTGTGTATCAACTCAACCTCCTTTGAAGTGATTACATCAACCAACAGTTCAGTCCTGATTTGCCTAATGAGATTACTGTGTGATATGGGTGTTGTCTTAGAAATGGAACAGGATTCCAATGATTAAAATTTAACTCAGGTTACTGAACAACCAATAAGTCAGAGAATTGCCACATCTTTCTTATTTGGAGTCTAAGCCTGCGTGGTATCTTTACCTTCCACTGAAATCAGTATCTGATCAGCTCATGCTAATTAATCGTAAGGATCAGACTATTTCAGCTCATACACATTCATTTGTCAACCAACAATTACCCCCTCATTTTTATGAACACTAAAGTCACTCAGAAATTAAAATCAGAGAGATTCATAAGAAAGATGATGATAGAATTGCTAAGTGTATTTGGGGTTTTTTTCCCACACATAGGAGCCATATGTGTAATTGGGTGTAATGGGAAATGTTAGTCAGCACTATGAAGCAAAGTATAATGTGCTATCCAGTGGTCAAGGAAAGATGCAAGTAAAATTTACCAGATGGTGGTAGTTGTTAGATGCTGAGTTCTGAATTTTGTGTGTGTATATGTGTGCGTGCATGCGCGCATGCACACACACATCCATCAGTCCGTCCGTCCCCTGGTTGGTTTGTCATTTCTGAATAATGAAGGAAATGACACATATTTTCCCAACTAGCATACTAACATCATTTGGATTTCTGAGAGTAATCATACTTTTTATTCCCCTTTAGAAAAACACACACAGGAGAGTTCAGCTGTACATGCTAACTGTTAAACGTAATGAGAAGTGAGACTTCTAGAATATTTATTTTTCAGTGACTTGTGTAGAAACACTTGATTTCCTTGAGGGTCTGGTAAAGTATAGCTTTCAAAATAAAAAATCAGAAGTTCTACTCCTCCATTACTGATTTTTTTCATTACTTCATTGTACTCATATATGAATATTATTATTGAAAAGACACTATGGGCATATAGGTTGTTTTACAGACTGATAGAATACGAGTCCTTCATCCAAAGTTTATAAACTAAGATCCTAACCTGGCAATCTAATCCATTAGCTTGGACACCCACGATCAAGCAACCCATTTATTCAATAGATGTCCCACATTAGCAGATCAGATTATAGGTTGCCCTATAAGCAAATCATGGAAAAATAAATTCATACACTGTCATTAGCAACAAGGTTCTTCTTTGCCTAGACAAACCAAGATCCCTTCCTAGCATTCCAGTGTATGCACCCTAAGTAGCAGTGGTTTTTAACCTGGACACTACACAAATTACAGCCGGGAAGGTAGAAATCATATAATTATTATTAACATTGATATTATGGTAGATCTTAACAGCAAACCAGGTGAGGGTCCCATTGCAGTAGGCACTGTGCAAACAGTAAGTTAGCAAGTGGCAGTTCTTGCCCCAAAGAGTGCTCAGTGTAAAATACAGGACATAACAGACAGATGGAACAAGAAAATGGATTTGCATGAGAGGTGGATCTAGACTGAGGGGTGAGGGAGCTAAACTCTCTGATACAAGCCATTCTTAGCCAACAGGAGCAGTAGTTGCAACTCATCACCTGTCTAGCCCCAGGAAAATGCTGTGCCAGCAGAGTCGTTATCAATGGCTGTGTGGCTGGGATAGATGTAAAAATGATTCAGAGAGAGGGAAGATAAAATTCACAAGAATAAAAACATTCTTTAACAAAACAAAGTACAGGTTCGTTTTTCCCATCACGTTTCTCCAATGTGCACAGTAATGGAGCATTGCCTCTTACTCACTTGGGGGTTCCTCTTGAAGAAGAATAAAGATGATCTTCTGACGTACACCCACACTCCTTCAGCCACTGGTCACTGCTGAGTGCTGCACCTGTGACTTCCTTAAATTAGCCAAAGCTGGAGCTGGCAGTGACCTAATAACAGACAATTGATAAAAATCAACTGAAAGCAGATTCAGTCTTTCTTTCAGGAAAGAGCTAGTCATTCATTCTCTCTTTTGTCATGTACTGAGAGAATATAAAGTTCCAAAGGGGTAGCTGTGTTAGTCTATTGCAGAAAAACAAACAGAGTCCTGTGGCAGTTTTGAAGACTAACAGATTTATTTATCGCATGAGCTTTTGTGGGAGAAAATCCCACTTCGTCAGATGCTTTGAAGATGGGAAACTTACAGAATGGGAGGAAATTAAATGCAGGGAAGTGTATGACATAGGATCAGGTCCGGCTGTAACAGCAAATCAAAATAGATGGGAGAATACAAGTATAAGAGAGTACAAGTATAACAAAATACCCTAGTTACGTAGCCCCAGCGCAAATCAGCTCCATACCCAAACAAATACGTTTGGTCAGAATTACCCAGACTATAAATTAGGAGCGCAAACGGGGAAAAAAATCAAATTATCCATGACACAGCACACAGGCTCTCCTTTCTAAAACAATATAAAGTATACTGGACACACATTGGCATCCTAACTCTACATACAGCAGAGTCACTAGAGTCACAAAGGCCCAGATTCACAACGGGACCCCTTCTCCCTCCATTTTATGTGAAACGAGATGAACCCAGAACAGCACACTTATAATAAGGGACAATCTTATTTTCACCTGGTTTAAGGATCTCGCTGCGGTTTACACGGAAGATAGGAATCCAGGTGCCTGCCTGAAGCAGTATTGTACATGCCCAGATGCAGAAATGTAAGTGCCCAGAGAACTTTTACAGCAGAAATTTAGGCACCTACAGAGTTAGGTGCCAGCTGAGCAGGGACCTTGTGGAATGTAGTAGTGCCTAAATATGGGGTTTAGCTACCCAAGTCTTTTTGTGGAGATGAGCCATCGCAAACAAAAACTGAAGACATAAACCAGTAACACAGCCAATACAATACAAAAGATACTAGTCTCTCCTTGCAGTTTCAGCAGAGCCATTGGCATTCTGCACCACTTGTGTCATCACGTCCTTTCAACAGGGCCTCACCTTGAGATAATTCAGAAATTGGAGATGATACTGCAGCACAGATGCCTCAGTTGTGCACTGTGCCTTCTCGGAGAACAGAATTTCATGCTGACAGCACATTTTGCTTATCCTGGATCTGCAGGTGCTTCCAATAGATTTTCAGGAGAATTTCAAAGGTTACTTTCAATCTATAAAATTCTGGATGTTTATGGACATGGTTATCTGAGAGATTTCCTCTCTCCTCATTCTTTTCTGCCACAACTGAGGCATGTATGCTGCAGTTTTATTATTCGAAATAGGAGAGATCAGTTGCCAGAGCATTCTCTTTTAATTCATCATCATTCAAATCCATTCAAGGACTAACTTTTCAGCTCTGCTAAGCTACAGTGCTCATCTCCAATTTATCAGGAAGGGATGGATTGATGAAATGGGATAAATGGAGAGATAAGGAATTATGTGATGATTATTTAACAGACCAGTGGGAATGATGTAATGTCAGTACAATAATTATAAGATCATAACCATTTGTTTTGAACATTGCCTTTTATGATGAGGAAACCAAATAGACCTCATTGTCAAAAACCTGAAGAATAATAAATACTATCTTAATATGAAGATTTTTTTAAATTATAGTAAAATTATGATTATTTATAATTAAGACTACATCTATTAAATCACAATATGACAAACAATTAGTTCATATTCTCCGTTATCTTTCAAATGTATATAGTTCACAAACCTGTGAAGGCCATTTTAATAGGCATGTGGAAGAGGAACCTCATACACATGCAGAGCTAACAGCCTGTAAAAATCAAATGTCTTTAATAAATGACAATATTTATATCTATGATTTCTGGGGTGGAAAGTATCTTAAACAATTTCTCCAATATTAAAAGGAGAAAAAACTCTTATGCTGTATAAGAAATTTCAGCCCAAAGCATTTTTAAAGGGCTGAGTTATAAACCACTTCAAATCAGGCTTTATAATAGAAATGCTGATAGATCCTTAACTTTAATGGCTCTTCCAAGTGCTTCTAGAGTAAAGATTACTTTTAATGTCACAAAATGAGGTTTAAAACACTACAGAATTTTTTTCAAGACAGATAAGCAGGTGTTCAGGAGGGCAGCATTAGTTAAACCTTATTGATTTATGGGATATGCTGCATTAAAGGTCTAAGATCTTTATCGAAGCTCACAGCCAAGATTCTAGACTTTAGCATACATAGTACAACCATTGTTCAAAGATCGCTGCTATGTATTATTTTCCACTTCGTAACAATTGAGTTCCTGCATTTTGTATGTGTTACCGTTGTAAAATATAAGCCTCATTCCATAGAGTACGGATTTCGTTTTATTGGTATACTTTTCATAGTATATTGCATGTAATAAAATCCACTGTGCAGCTACTTGATAAAATAATACTGTATCTGGTTCATAGTTCACCCACCAGTAGTTTCAGTGACACCATTTCTGTCTTTGTCCGAGAGTCAGAAATTGGACAAGTTCCCCCAGCCACCTTCTGGTGGAAATGAAAGGGGAAATACACATTAATACTCCACCTGCAACTACACTCAATGGTCAGCATTCTCCTCCTGAAAGCAATGTAACTATCATAAAAGCAACCAATAAACCATTAAGTCTTTTTATGCAATCGATTAGCATTTTCTACTTGTTAACACAAAAATCAATAATCTTATAGCTCTGGGTCCCAGCACTAATGATTTAGTGAAGCTGTAATTTATTGCAGAATAAAACAGCAACACTATTAAGTCTCAATAGCAAATATAATTAGAGAAAGCTGATAGCAAAAAGCCCATTATTGCTTAGGCTTGTGGGTAGTGACAAAATACCTGGTACATGGGGATAATTACATCTGCCTTCTCTTAAAAACCAAAGTGGCTGTATTTATTTCCTTTTGGTGTATTTATGATGCAATAAAAACAATACTTTACACTGCCATAGCACTTTCCATCCAAAAATCTCCACAGGCTTTACAAACTATAAAATTAGCCTCACACACACCTATGAGATAAGTGCACATTATCCCAATATTATGGATGGGGTAACAAGCACAGAAAAGAGAGTAAGGTCCTGAGCCAGCTTCCCTTGAAATCAATAGAAGCCTTCCAACTGACAGTCTCCAAGGGCTATGTCTACACTTGCAAAGCTAAGTTGACTCTGTTACGGTCAACTTTAAGTCGACTTAAAGTCAACCTTGTTAAGCTGACTTAACAGAATGGCTACACTTCAAGTCGACTTAAGTCAACCTTGTTAAGTCGACTTAACAGTAGACATAGCAGTCCACACTGGCTCTAAGTCAACTTAATAAGGGTGACTTAGTGCTATTGCCTGTCCACACTGGCTTGAAGTCAACCTTCAGAGGTTGTGTTATTAAGTCAACTTAAGCTGTTATTAAGTCGACTTCAGGAAGTGCTTAAGTTGACTTAATAAAAGCCCGTGTGGACGTGGCTTTGTGTAGGTTGACTTAAGCATAGAATCATAGAATAATAGGGATGGAAGGGACCTCACAAGGTCATCTAGTCCAACCCCCTGCTAAAAAGCAGGACCACTCCCACTAAATCACCCCAGCAAGAGTTTTCTCTAACCGGGCCTTAAATATCTCCAAAGACGGAGATTCTACCACCTCCCTATGTAGCCCATTCCAATGTTTCACCAGCATCCTTAAGTCGATGTACGTTGCCAGTGTAGTCACACCCCCAGAGACTAATTCAACATCTCATAAGAGTTAAAAGAAATAACCGAAAAAAGATACCCGGCTCCCTTAGGTCTTGGACTTGTGCCTAAAACCACAAAAAATATGTTTTTCCCTCTTTAAACCATTAGAGTGCATCAACTGGTGTAGCTTAATATACTAGTAACCAAAAAGAATATTATGTAGTGGTAATACTAATTAAAAATAGACAGGATATGTAGTGCTGAATAGTAAAATCTTCTTTCTATTCTACTTCAGCCGATATATCATCTTTAGTGTTACTCAGTTAAACGTCAGCCTTTTGGCACATCCCTAAAGAACATTTTCCACTGAGCAATGCCAGCATTCAAGTGAGCAAAATGTTGAGACACAAGAAGTAGGGAAAGAACTGCACAGCTTGTGTAATCAGGGGTCTGCATCAGAAGACAAAAGAATTCTGGTGCAAGATGTGTTTTGTTCTGTATAAAAGCATGTTTGCAATAGGGGCTGGTGTGCTTCTTATGCTACCTGTACCAGCACCTATGTCAATATTATTTAACGAATGAGTAACTAGATTTTGCCATCCAAAGTGTGATAAATTTCAGGCCTTGCCCTGTTAGTCTTTGCTGGGCATAGTAGAGTTCCATGTGCTTTTCCTTTGAAGCCATATAGAACCAGTCTAGTCTGGACATAGTTCATGACACGGCCTACAACTAACACTCTTTGGGTAGTTTTAGGTTTCATTGTGGGTATTTTTACACCAACATACATTCCTCCTAGTTGCTCACAGCTAGGCTCAAGCCTTTATAGCCTCACCTCCTTTATGAGACATTGTCAAACTCCACAGCTCCTAAAATGACCATTTTCTCCCATTTTGAAAAATTACTATTCTACACTGTCTAGATGAGAGTGATTGGACAAAAAGAGGTGACAGAAGGAGGAGGGACTCTCAGTCACCCAAAGCAAGCATTACAACAATATTAAAATACAGCTCCTCAGAAAAGTGCCCAAACACCACACAATCTAGGGCACAAAGCTCTGATGCAACCATGATATATTGTGCCATTTCCCTGCTCTTCTCCAGGGTCCCATTCTTCAAGCCTGCTGCAAACACAACTAACAAGATTGCAACTCACTAAGGTATTCAGCAAGTCGCCATCTCATTTTGTTCAGTCTCCTGCTAGTTCAAACAGTTGGAGTCAATTGGGCGAACAGTTCAATGTTTCCTAAAGGCAATCAGAACAAATCCAAAGTCCTGAAAGAGTGGTTGGATAAGTCACCTAGGAAACAGTACATTAACACTGTTGCAGCAGCTCCCTTCAAACCTTCTCACCCTCAACAGGATTACAAGAAAAAAAAAATTGTCCTTGCAAATTTTAAAAGATATTTGAAAGAATATTCAAATTCCACCTATTTGTAAAATAGCCGGCCTGAATACCATAATACAAACATACTGAGTGGTTTTAGTAGTCATGGGTTAGGATGGCAGTCACCTAGGTCTACTGAGATCACTGAAAATACTAATTAATGCGATCAATCATCCCTGTCTTTCTTATCTTGTTATCCCATCCTCTCCCTCCAATTTGTCAGTTTGTCTGCCTGCTTTGTATTGTCTAAATCCTACCTTGGGCACTCTCTGACACAGGGACAATCTTTATAATATTTGTTTGTATAGAGCTTAGTACAATTGTACCCCCCTATGCACTACTACATAGAAATAACATTTTTTTAAAAAACAAAAAAAAACCCTTGTCTCAGTAATTTGTCCTTACTTCCTGCTTATTGATATTAGACCATATTTCTCCATACCTGCTTCCTCTCAGATTACTTGAGTTCTCTTCCCTTTTTTATGTCACACTCAGCTATATCACTAGTACTTTAACTGTAGTATTTTGTTAATATTTAATATTAAATAAATATTATAGGGATGAAAATACATCTAGATCCATTTTAAAATACAAAAAAATGTATAATATATGGCAGAGAATGTCTTTAGAAGGCCTTGAAGGGGTTTCCAGCCAACAGCCAACATTCAGCAAATGTGAAAATGTTCTGCCAATTTTCCACAACAGATCAACACAAAGCTTTTTAGTACAGGTGTTTCCGGGATTGGGATTCATTAGGAAAACTCACAGTGTTTAGCAAGTTATAGCCATTTTAAAGCTTAAAAAGGCCTCAAAAGCTTTTCAAGGGCCTGTTGATAATATCGAAGAATTTCTGACTATGACAGTTCACCACAGCTTTGATTATTAGAAAACAGGACTACAGGATAATATTTTCTACAGAGTAGGAGAGCCTTCATTTTCTTATTGTCATACTTTACACTCAAATACACTTGGCAGCCCATTAGCATAGCGTCTATAATCGCACTATTCCATGACCAAATGAGGTATAGGGACACGGTGCGGCTATTTGATGGTGAGCTATTTCTTAAAGAAAGGTAAGTGTGCCAGTCTGATTTCAGCTCATGTTAACAGACTATTCCTACTGACTTATTGCCAGTCCTAAGAGTAACCACAATACTGTTTAATAACAATGTGCAGTTTCTAACATTTATTTATAGTATACTAAAACCAAAATCAAGCTGGATCGCAAGAGTTTTAGACCACCTGAGACATCTTTAAATTTTCAGCACATGTTTAAATGCAGCAGACTAGCAATAATCCCAAATTTGTAGTCATCACCATTGGCTGAGGCATCTTTTAATGTTACAGATTCATTGCAGAGAACTTTTTTCCCCAGATGGCCTTTTAAAAATAAAAATGGTTTCTTGTAAATCTTTTCATCAGTTAAGTGATGGAGAAATGCTTGGAAAGACAATAGTGACTTTTTTTCTTTTAAAAAAAAAAAAAAAAAAAAAAAAAAACAGAAACAGGCCATGTGTGCACACCAAATCGAAAGATCTTTTCTAGAATCAGTTTAATTTTCTTTTTCCTTCCTTTAAGCTTTGCATGATGCAAAAATGGTGCCTTTAGTGCAAAAATAGCCTGGATAATATCAGTGATTTCCTTAGAGATGTGAGTCAATCTGATTGTGAACTTTGTGATAACTATGTATTCTGAAACCGTAGCTCTTTCCATTAAGGCTTTGTTTAGATCAGTGATATTCAGATGGAAGTAGGATTTTCTCCCACAAAAGCTCATGCAATAAATAAATTTGTTAGTCTTTAAAAGTGCCACAGGACTCCTTGTTTGTTTTACTCAGACCTTAGTGGTTCAGGAGCCAAATTAGCAAATCAATATTGTCCAAAAGAGGCACCATAGTGTGAATTTATTGCTTCTTTCACTATTCTAGTAAACATAGACATAAAATTCTACAGGAAAATGATTGACCACGTATTCTACAACTGGTTAATAATGTAGTAAAAACCTCTTGATTGGTTAATAATTAAATCACACAGTGTTTTATCATCATGTGCAGGAAAGAGCGGCAGGAGACACATTGAAGCACCACTTGTAGCTCGCAAGCCTCAGTCTGAGTATCACTGGTTTAGATAGAATGAGGCATTCATTAAAATGAGTAAATATGGAAGGAACATGCACATACTTAAATAACAGTGCAGACAGTACCATTTTTCTAAACTGAGGGACAGATTCTGCCATCCTTCATCATGCTGTGTGATACCTTACTTCTTGAGCGATGCCATTTGAAGCCACACAGTCTATGTATTTAGTAAAGTACTACTCTTTGGTCACAATTCAGCAAAACATTTAAGGATGTTCATAGTTTCATTGGCTTCAATGTGCTTAAAGGTAAGCATGTACTTAAGCACTTTACTGGATAATGGAAAGAATGGCTGAAGTATGCCCTGCATATAGCCTTTTTATTATGTATATAAATTCAGCAATATTGATAGTATTGCATTTCAGGAACTGTCTTTTTTATTTTCTAATTCAATGAATAAGACTGCAAAGATATTAGCCCATATATAATTTTACATTTTTAAAACAAGGAATAGTGAAGAGAAAGGAAAACTATGATAACTGGTGTACACCAGCGAAGACAGACTAATTTAACACTTTATATATATATATCTAAAATCTACTGAATCTCATTTTAAAACACTGTGCTATTCCACTCAAAGCTGTTACGGAAAATGAGTAGAGGTATCATAAGCCAGTCAGCTCCACTGATGACTAGTGGAACAGTAATGGAAGCAGACATTATTTCTTACCTAGACCCTTGAACAAATAGACTAAATAGTCTAAGCATCTGGAGTTGCTTTGTCTGTGATAGGCTGTCAAAGAGGCTTCCATCCCTTGGCTTATTTGACTCTCTGATTTTAAAGATGCAAGCATTTCTAGAATTAAACAGAACTCCAGTCCCAAACTGGGAGCAATGTGGTCAGGGGATGGGGAGGAGAGGTTGCTTAGCATTGTGATGGGATAGGGAAGACAAGGAGAGATTAGTCAGTGGAGAAGAAACATTCATTGGGGGAATGTATGGTTTTATTTGTTTGGCTGTATACATAAAATTGCATAAGGATGATAAATATGTAGTGAAAGAGCTTCCATGTCTGCCTTTTGAAATGAAGCATGAACTAAGCACACACTTTTTTAATGATAACTCCTTACAGATCAATCTGGAACTATTGGGATATATAGCAGTTGTAGAGGTATTCTTCTGTAATCTTTTTCAAAGGTCCTTTCCTCCCTCCCCCACAAGGTGCAAACCTTATTTTTAATCAAATACACTTCTAGCATCCATGTAGAAAAGCCAATTTGCTGTTGAAAATGCTGTCTACTAAGTGATGGAATGTGCAGTCATGCACCCACAATCGAGTTCTGAAATTTAACGTGCCCACGCTATGAAGGAAAAAGCTCTTGGGTTCAAGCATGCACTCTATTACAAGGGGAGGCACTTAAATACATGAAGGAGAAGTCATGCATTTTATTTCAGAAGACTGAAATTTATCTTGCAATGTGGGGCTTTAATGTTATTCAAATGTAACAATATACCATTTCCTCTAAGTGCTCAATACATTGGAATAAAAAGACATAATTTGCTGACATTGTGCTCAACACTTCCTGTCCAGAATACTGATCAACAAACGTTGTTCAGTTTCCAAGGCTAAGCCACCCAAAATAACCCTCAGTATAACCTTTAAATTGTTCTTCTAACACTTTAAAATTCCAGTTAAAATAATTTACCATTTTACAGAATAAAAAGATGGAACAAAGACTATAACTATATTTTCACTCAGCTTCTAAAATGCAGTTCCAGTGCCCCAGGGACTCCTTTCATCTAGTGTAAGTGCTGGCATATGATGTGATTGTTAACATAGCTGGCCACCAGATGAAGTGAATTATCTAAACTGCCAAGGTTCCTACTTTCATTCCAATTTAAACATCAATTTAACACAGAAACTGAAGAGTATTATGAAAGCTTTAATATGAACCATTTCAGACATGAAAAAGAACTAGAAGGATTTCTCAAACCACCAAAATAAACAAATGTGTAATTTATTGAACTTGAAGATGAGTTGGAAAATGAACAGTGCACAAGGGCATAGCTGCACATGCCTGTCTTATACTTTGCCTACTGATAAGCTCTTCTGGTTCTTAAATTAATGTACTATACTCTGGGCACCTCTTTAAAAGTAAATAACCGATGTGAATCCATGAGGACATTAACCAAACAATTGTTTTCTACCAAATAGCTGAAATATTGACACTCCGATGGTTGAATAGTTGTGTGCTAAGTGCAGGTGACTATAATTTGAAATACATTTACTGTTTTTCTTCTGTTCATTATGATTCCTATCAGAGAGCGGGAGGATATTTCCTGGTGAAGGCACTGTTACAGACCGTCTCTTACAGGCTGCCTGTGTGACCTTGGGGGAATCACTCTTTCTTTGTGTGCCTCAGTCCCCATCTGCAAAATAAGGATAATATTTCCCTGATTCTATTCTTTGTCTGCCTGGTCTAATTAGATTGTCATCTCTTTCCAGCAGGACTCTCTCTTATTATGAATATGTGTAGTTTATAATGGGGCCCCAATTTTGACTGAGGCATCTAGACACAACTAATAAAAACAACAGCATCCTGCCTTTCATGCAGTAATCAGTCAACTTCGTTTCTCTCTGGCAGAGTGCAAAAGAAGTCTCAGGACAAACATTCCTGGATGAGGGGAACTTATGTAGACAGAGGGCATGTCCTCTGTGGGAATTGTGGTGATAGTCTGTGCTTTCTTTTTTTTTAAAAAAAGGGGAATTAATAATATTATGGAGACGGGAATTTGCAGATAGTTTGTAGAGAACAGAGGAAAAAATATAAAAATAGTGAGTTGAGAGCAGGGAAAATATTAAGGAAGTACAGAGGGAGTTTTAAAATAAAAATGTTAAATAATTTGGAAACACCATATTGGACACATTGTAACCTCTCATTTGTTACACTTATTTGTTGGGTCTTGTTTTCAATTAGGCCCTGATCCTTGAATGGAACCCTGCAGGAGCTTGAAGGGCTATACTAGCAAATCCCAATCAACAGGAAGTCAATTTAATGAGACTAATCACGGTGAGTGAATTTAGGCACAGGATCACAGCCTATATAAAAACTGCAACTATGTATCCTTTCATCTTTAGGCCTGGTGGAAATGTTTTGAGGCCAACATTTTGAACATAAAGAGGAAAGTTTGTGGGTGAACAAGGCAGAGAGGAAGTTCCAACTGGTGGGATGGGCATGGATGAAAATGCAAAGATGAGGACTGTACTGTAATCTGATGTTGAAACCACATCTGGTATATTGTGTGCATTTTGGTCAATATGTTTCAAAATGGACAATTACAAGACTGCAAAGGGCATATTATCCAGGAGTTTTGGGGGTACAAATTGCAAGGAGAGTTTAAGATAGACTAGTTCCATAGGGGTAGACTTTTTAAGGTAGACTCTTTGCAGCTCTGAGGGGAACCAAGTGAAAGACTATGAAAGAACCAGAAAGATGAGGAATGGAATTAAGCTAGTAAGTGTTCAAAATAATAACAAATCAAAAAAACCAAGACACTTTTATGGATATCAGTGAAAGAAAAGATGAGTCTGAACTTCTGTACATAAACCTTATTGAGTATAGAAGAAAGTGCCAAAGTAATTGGTGAAAATCAATTCAAAAGGGAGCTTGACAACTTTCTGGAGAAGAAATGAATTGGTTAGTACAATCATTAAGTCATTAGTAGTCTTTTGGAATAGATGACCCCAGATCATTTCCTAAGGTTTTATGGGCAAGATTGGATCATATAGTACATTCTGCATCATTATTATGTTTCTATTATGTAATAGTTACAACAGCATTGCCCAAAGTGCAAGCTATGAAAGACAAGCTGGGGAAGGGGGGGAGGGGTGCAAGATACATAAATTAATGCATGTAGGCCATTAATGGTACACTGTAAGGTTCAAAGGGGGTGAAAATAGTTCAATTTTGATGAAGGAAGACTCACCTTTCAAAACTTTAAGGGACACTGAGTTACAACCTGACCAAAATGATAATTCCAAAGGGGTAGCCGTGTTAGTCTATTGTAGAAAGACAACAGGGTCATGTGGCACTTTTAAAGACTAACAGATTTATTTATCGCATGAGCTTTCGTGGGAGAAAATCCCACTTCGTCAGACGCTTTGAGTGGACCAGACTTAGAGGGTTCCCGAATTCCCGTTTTTAAATCTGTCATCAAGGTGAAAGAAGTGTTGTTGCAATTTTGTTGCTTCTGATTAATAGTATCTCCCACTTTTATGAATTCTGCTAAACCATCCTTGCTGGAGATGACTTCGTCACACTGTCTGGAGTAGCTCATGACTGATTGTGCGTCAGGGCAGAGTGTCAAAAACAGGACAGACACTTCAAAATGGTGATATGTTCTAGAATTAGATTTCACCAAGCCAGTAAGAAATGTGAACTCCTGGATCACTATATCTCTTACCAGAAGTCACAAACAATCCCTTTAGACTCTCTGTTTAACTTGCCATTCAGGCAAGCTAGACTGAGTAATAAATAGTCAACTGTACCAAATAAAATAAAATTTTCTCCCAGTTCAAAGAGACCAATCACTTACCCTAGATCAATTGGTAGCCTAGATCTTATATCAATGACATGTCTGTAGCCAGTCCAGTAATAACTATCTAAACGCTTCATAACTTGGAAAAAGAAAAGAAAATTATGTACAGGTTAAAGCAAGCAAACATACATGTTGTACTCTTATTCAGTATTTTCACCATAGTGGGACTTTTCATTGTGGTGTGTACACCAGGTTCACAATAACTGAGACAAATGCCAGTATTTCCCCTTTCGCATTTCTCCACCAAAAATGTTGTAATTGAAAAAGAAAAGACTAGTAAGATCTTATTCAGGGGGACAAAGCAATATGCCATGTTTATTATGAAAAAAACATAATTATGTTTAATAGCTAATATCTAGCACCCACCCACACACACACCAAATTTTCTGCTGTTGGTTATGTATAGTTACCAGTCCTGATTGTTTCTTGTGATCATAGCTTGAGTTTGTGGCTGTTGTTTGCAGCTCATGGTGGCTACCTGGCCAAGGAAGCCAAGCACAAGGAAGAGCGGGGTCTCTGTTGGGCGCACAGCTGCAAACTGACACTCTTGGATGCTCTGCAGAACATTACCCCAAAGCTATACAGTATCACCCATCTTTTATATATTTTAGTCCATGGAACTTCTCTGTCACACTGCCTCAGGCTTTGTCTGCATTGTTCTTCAGTCATTAGGTGGCGCTGGCAGTTTGTTATCAGGACAGGCTGGCATTGGAGACTGATTCCATCTCTCTCTCTCACTCAGGGCTTGCCTACACGAGCACCGTATTCCGCATTAAAAATCATTACCGCGCGTTAACAAGCACACTGTACAGACGTGAAACGTTGTTGCTGCGCACTAAGCGCCTTGTTGCTGCACATTCCAACAACCACTCCGGCGAGAGTGGTAACAGCTGTTACGTATCATCTGCTGCGCGTTTGTGCTCGTGTGTAAGCTTTCTGCACAATGAGCAGCCTCCGGAAATGTCCCATCATTCCCAAGTCGTCCTCTCTGGACTTCCCCCCACCCTCTCTTTGGCAGTGACGAAACTGTCTCCGCCTACAGTTGACTCCCGGGATTTTCAAACATTTCGTCACTTTCATTTCCTGGTGTTTTCCTCATGGAGTGTATTGGAGTGCAGCAGTTTTTGCAGTTGCAATGGCGGCCCGTCGCAGAAGACGCGCACCCCTTTGGTCCCCGGCAGAGGTGCTTGACCTGATCAGCATCTGGGGAGAGTCCGCTGTGCAGGCGCAGCTTCGCGGCAGCAGACGAAATTACGACACATTTGGCATGATTTCTCGGGCAATGATGGAGAAAGGTTATGATAGAGACACATTGCAGTGCAGAACAAAGGTGAAGGAGCTAAGAATCAGCCAGCAGAGAGCGAGGGAGGGAAACCGGCGATCGGGATCAGCGCCTGCTACATGCAGGTACTATGAGGAGATCGGAGCCATCCTCATTGGTGACCCCACAACAACTCCAAACACCACAGTGGACACATCTGTAACCACAGATGAAGTCAATGCCACCATGGAGTTGGATGAGGACCTTGAGGAGGTGGTGGGGGAGATGGAGGAAAACAGGGGGCAAAGCGAGGCAGCGTACAGCCAGGAGCTGTTCTGCACCCCCGCTGATACGTCCTCTCTAGAAGACATGAATTGCAGCATGTCCCTTGAGTAGGCTGAGGGGGGCTCTGGTAAGTTTCTGCTTTGTAATGCTAAAATTCTATCTCACGGTAAAATATCACCATGCGTTGCGGGGGTGCTTGCTGTGTCTCTCAGCTGTGCAGGCTCCTTACTCCCCATCCATGAGGAGGGCATCAACACAAGCAGTGATTGTGAAGTAATCATCTGCCTTTAGGTCAGTAAATGATTCTTCGATGTACCTCCAGAGCCTAGTACTCAGGTTGGATGGGATGGCGTTTGTGCAGACACTCCCAAAGAGGGACACTTTGCCCCGCCAGCTGCAAAGCACAGCCCTGGGAACCATGGCCACAAACAGTGCTGCTGCATACGGTCCGGGCTGACTGGCGGCGGCATGTAGCAGATGAATTCTAGCGGCCAGGGGAACCCTGAGGAGAGCGATATCAGGTTCCATCTCTGTGGGCAACGCTGATTATTAGCCCCCAGTAAAGCTGTCTACTAGGACGTACCTTGTCCGCTTCACCAAAAAATGGGCTGTTGACCGCACTGCACCTTCCAGAGTAATGTGCTACTGGAAGTGTTATTTTCTTGTCCTGGCTATGTGTAAACTGCAGATTGACAATTATTTCTTTCTTTAGAGCAGACCTTGAGAAGGCCGTTGTCTACCCCCGCTGCCCAAATGAGAAACATTCGGCAGCGTGCACGAAGGAACAGGGAGGATATGTTTCAGGACGTGTTGAAAGCAACCCAGGAGTCCTTGAAAACAGCACAGGAATCCTCCTCTGCGACAAGAGCATTCAGAGCTGAATACCAGCAGATATGGAAAACACAGACCGAGGAACTGATAAGCGTGATGAAGGAGCAAACAGAACTGTTCAAGAGCATGGTCACTTTCCAGTCCCAGGCAATTAATGTTAGGGCTCCATTGCAGACACTGCACCCGCGTCTGCCTCCCACCCCCCGTAGTCCCTATATGAATTTTTATGAAGTGCACCCGTCCCACCATAGCATTCCAAAAAGTAGTTCTCCCCCCCTACTTTCTAGAGCCCCGCAGCTACACACACCTGTAACCCCAACCTTCAAACTATGAATAAAAACAGAATAAAATCATTTCATTAAGGCTTTATTTTCACACATGGCTACTTTCATAAGGTGCTGCAGATGCGTCCTATAAGAGAACTAAGGGAGGGCGTGACTGAAATGCTCCCTGAGTGCCTCCCTTATGCGAGAAGCTTCCCCTTTATCCCCCCTAATACTCCTAGTGGCTGGCTGTTCGTATGCTTCCTCGAGGCGCTGTGCCTCGGTTCCCCACACTGGGCAAAACCTTTCTCCCTGATTTTCACAAATATTATGGAGGACACAACAAGACGCAATCACAGCAGGGATGTTGTTCTCCGACAAGTCCAGCCGCCCATACAAACATCTCCAGTGGCCTTTTAAATGGCCGAAGGCACATTCCACAGTCATTCTGCTGCGGCTCAATCTGTAATTGAACCGCACCTTGCTTTGATCGAGGTTGCCAGTGTATGGCTTCATGAGCCATGGCATCAGTGGGTAGGCTGGGTCTCCGAGGATAACTGTGGGCATCCCCACATCCCCCACTGTAATTTTTCTATCAGGGAAAAAGGTACCCCCTTGCAGCTTCCGGTACAGACCGGAGTTCCTGAAAATGCGGGCATCATGCACCTTTCCAGACCACCCAGCATTGACGTCAGTGAAACGCCCTCTGTGATCCACGAGTGCTTGCAGCACCATGGAGAAGTAGCCCTTTCTGTTAATGTACTCGGTAGCAAGATGATCCGGTGCCAAAATAGGGATGTGTGTGCCATCTATGGCTCCCCCGCAGTTCGGGAATCCCATGGCATCAAAGCCATCCACAATCTCACTGACATTCCCTAACGTCACCGTCCTCCGTAGCAGGATGCGATTGATGGCTGTGCAGACTTGTGTTAGGGCTACTTCGACGGTGGACCTCCCGACTCCAAACTGGTTTGCGACGGACCGGTAGCAGTCAGGAGTCACCATCTTCCAAAGAGCTATCGCTACACGCTTCTCCACAGTGAGGGCTGATCTCATGTTGGTGTCTTTACGTCGCAGGGCAGGGGCCAACTCTGAGCACAGTTCCAGAAATGTTGCTTTCCGCATTCGAAAGTTCTGTACCCACTGCTCGTCATCCCACATCTGCATAACAATGCGATCCCACCACTCGGTGCTTGTCTCTCGCGACCAGAAACGGCGTTGCACCGTGTGCAGATGATTGGTGAAGGAGCTGAGCAACGTGGTGCTGTTGATCTGCAGGGCATCGATCAGCCCCTGCTCCTCTGTGTCATCCTCTGGCAGGGAGCTCAAAACATAATGAGCAACCATCCGAGATGTGTTCAGCATGTGGAGGGCGAGAGTGGAGACCAGAGCAGGATCCATGCTAACGCAGATTTTGTTTCTATCCAATGGCGCGCTCCGTGCAAACAGTATTGAAAACAGGCGCGAGTTGTTGTTAGGGAAATGCACTGCACCATGGGAAACATCCGGTTTACCCATGGTGCTTTGTGCTCCTTTCCTTCATCCCATGATTCCAAGCGCGTACTCAGGGAAAATGGAACGCTAGGATACGTGCCCAGAATTCAGTGCGCTAATGCGCATCACAGCGAGGAATCCTGTGACATAACAAGGAGCGACGTGTGTACAAGGTACAGCGCAATAAAATCCACGTGCTTCTTACAGCGCAGTTCAGAAGTTGCGCTCTAATTTGATCGTGTAGAATAAGCCTCACTCAC